>JAPDOI010000522.1:0-446516 GCA_029168955.1 Aplectana chamaeleonis
GAACCGTAAGCCGGAGGGTTCGCGGCGCTCTGTCCGGAAACTTTGTGGCTTTTCTGAACAAATTAAATCTCTCACGATCAGGAAAAACCCTGCCAAAGCGCCACTTCGCGGCGCTTTGTCCGGGAACCATAAGCTGGGGGGTTCGCGCCGCTTCGCGGCGCTCTGTCCGGAAACTTTGTGGCTTTTATGAACAAATTAAATCTCTCACGCTCAGGTAAACCCCGGCCAAAGCGCCGCTTCGCGGCGCTTAGTCCGGGAACCGTAAGCCGGGGTTCGCGGCGCTCTGCCCGGAAACTGTGTGGCTTTAGGAACAAATTAAATCTCTCACGATCAGGAAAACCAGGGCCAAAGGGCCACTTCGCGGCGCTTTGTCCGGGAACCATAAGCCGAGGGTTCGCAGCCGCTTCGCGGCGCTCTGTCCGGAAACTGTGTGGCTTTTCTGAACAAATTAAATCTCTCACGATCAGGAAAACCCCGGCTAAAGCGCCGCTTCGCGGCGCTTGATCCGGGAACCGTAAGCCGAGGGGTTCGCGGCGCTTTGTCCGGAAACTTTGTGGCTTTTCTTAACAAATTAAGTCTCTCACGATCAGGAAAACCCCGGCCAAAGCGCCTCTCCGCGGCGCTTTGTCCGAGAACCGTGAGCCGGGAGTTCGCGCCGCTTCGCGGCGCTCTGTCCGGGAAGTTTGTGGCTTTTATGAACAAATTAAATCTCTCACGATCAGAAAACCCCGCCAAAGCGCCACTTCGCGGCGCTTTGTCCGGGGAACCATAAGCTGGGAGTTCGCGCCGCTTCGCGGCGCTCTGTCCGGAAACTTTGTGGCTTTTCTGAACAAATTAAATCTCTCACGATCAGGAAACTGAGCCAAAGCGCCGCTTCGCGGCGCGCTTTGTCCGGGAACCATAAGTTAACCGGGGGTTCGCCGCTCCGCGGCGCTCTGTCCGCAAACTTTGTGGCTTTTCTGAAGAAATTAAATCTCTCACGATCAGGAAAACCCCTGCCAAAGAGCCGCTTCGCGGCGCTTTGTCCGGGAACCATAAGCTGGGGGGTTCGCGCCGCTTCGCGGCGCTCTGTCCGCAAACTTTGTGGCTTTTCTGAACAAATTAAATCTCTCACGATCAGGAAACCCCCGGCCAAAGCGCCACTTCGCGGCGCTTTGTCCGGGAACCATAAGCTGGAAGGTTCGCGCCGCTTCGCGGCGCTCTGTCCGGAAACTGTGTGGCTTTTCTTAACAAATTAAGTCTCTCACGATCAGGAAAACCCCGGCCAAAGCGCCGCTTTGCGGCGCTTAGTGAGGGAACCGTAAGCCGTAGGGTTCGCGGCGCTCTGTCCGGAAATTGTGTGGCTTTTCTTAACAAATTAAGTCTCTCACGATCAGGAAAACCCCGGCCAAAGCGCCGCTTTGCGGCGCTTAGTGAGGGAACCGTAAGCCGTAGGGTTCGCGCCGCTTTGCGGCGCTCTGTCCGGGAATTTTGTGGCTTTATGAACAAATTAAATCTCTCACGATCAGGAAAACCCCCACCAAAGCGTCGCTTTGCGGCGCTTAGTCCGGGAACCGTAAGCCGGGGGTTCGCGCCGCTTCGCGGCGCTCTGTCCGAAACTTGTGTGGCTTTTCTGAACAAATTAAGTCTCTCACGGTCAGGAAAAACCCCGGCCAAAGCGCCGCTTCGCGGCGCTTTAGTCCGGGAACCGTCAAGCTGGGGGGTACGCGCCACCTCGCGGCGCTCTGGCCGGAAACTTTGTGGCTTTTCTGAACAAATTAAATCTCTCACGGTCAGGAAACCCTCGGCAAAGCGCCGCTTCCGCGGCGCTTTGTCCGGGAACCATAAGCCGGGGTTCGCGCCGCTTCGCGGCGCTCTGTCCGGAAACTTTGTGGCTTTTCTGAACAAATTAAGTCTCTCACGATCAGAAAACCCCGGCCAAAGCGCCGCTTCGCGGCGCTTTGTCCGGGAACCATAAGCCGGGGGGTTCGCGCGCTTCGCGGCGCTCTGTCCGGAAACTGTGGCGGCTTTTCTGAACAAATTAAGTCTCTCACGGTCAGGAAAAACCTGCCAAAGCGCCACTTCGCGGCGCTTAGTCCGGGAACCGTAAGCCGGGGGTTCGCGCCGCTTCGCGGCGCTCTGTCCGGATATTTTGTGGCTTTTAGGAACAAATTAAATCTCTCACGATCAGGAAAACCCCGGCCAAAGCGCCACTTCGCGGCGCTTTGTCCGAGAACCGTAAGCCGGGAGTTCGCGCCGCTTCGCGGCGCTCTGTCCGGAAATTTTGTGGCTTTTATGAACAAATTAAATCTCTCACGATCAGGAAAACCCCGGCCAAAGCGCCACTTCGCGGCGCTTTGTCCGGGAACCATAAGCCGTAGGGATCGCGCCGCTTCGCGGCGTTCTGTCCGGAAACTGTGTGGCTTTTCTTAACAAATTAAGTCTCTCACGATCAGGAAAACCCGGCCAAAGCGCCGCTTTGCGGCGCTTAGTCCGGGGATCATAGGCCGGGAGGTTCGGGCCGCTTCGCGGCGGCTGTCCGGAAACTTTGGGGCTTTTCTGCACAAACTAAATCTCTTACGATCAGGAAAACTCCGGCCAAAGCGCCACTTCGCGGCGCTTTGTCCGGGAACCATAAGTTGACTCTTCGTAAAGGCTTCGCGGCGCTCTGTCCGGAAACTTTGTGGCTTTTCTGAACAAATTAAATCTCACGATCAGGAAAACCTCGGCCAAAGCGCCGCTTTGCGGCGCTTAGTCCGGGAACCGTAAGCCGTAGGGTTCGCGGCGCTCTGTCCGGAAATTGTGTGGCTTTTCTTAACAAATTAAGTCTCTCGCCGTCAGAAAAAAAACCGGCTAAAGCGCCGCTTCGCGGCGCTTTGTCCGGGAACCGTAAGCCGGGGGTTTGCGCCGCTTCGCGGCGCTCTGTCCGGAAACTGTGTGGCTTTATGAACAAACTAAATCTCTCACGATCAGGAAAACCCCGGCCAAAGCGCCACTTCGCGGCGCTTTGTCCGAGAACCGTAAGCCGGGAGTTCGCGCCGCTTCGCGGCGCTCTGTCCGGAAATTTTGTGGCTTTTTTGGACAAATTAAATCTCTCACGATCAGGAAAACCCCGGCCAAAGCGCCGCTTCGCGGCGCTTTGTCCGGGAACCGTAAGCCGGGGGTTCGCGCCGCTTCGCGGCGCTCTGTCCGGAAACTGTGTGGCTTTATGAACAAATTCAATCTCTCACGATCAGGAAAACCCCGGCCAAAGCGCCACTTCGCGGCGCTTTGTCCGAGAACCGTAAGCCGGGAGTTCGCGCCGCTTCGCGGCGCTCTGTCCGGAAATTTTGTGGCTTTTATGAACAAATTAAATCTCTCACGATCAGGAAAACCCCGGCCAAAGCGCCACTTCGCGGCGCTTTGTGCGGGGAACCATAAGCCGAGGGGTTCGCGCCGCTTCGCGGCGTTCTGTCCGGAAACTTTGTGGCTTTTCTGAACAAATTAAATCTCTCACGATCAGGAAAACCCCGGCCAAAGCGCCACTTCGCGGCGCTTTGTCCGGGAACCATAAGCTGGGGGTTCGCGCCGCTTCGCGGCGCTCTGTCCGAAACTTTGTGGCTTTTCTGAACAAATTAAGTCTCTCACGATCAGGAAAACCCGGCCAAAGCGCCACGCTTCGCGGCGCTTGTCCGGGAACCATAAGCCGGGTTCGCGCCTCTTCGCGGCGTTCTGTCCGAAAACTTTGTGGCTTTTCTGAACAAATTAAATCTCTCACGATCAGGAAAACCCCGGCCAAAGCGCCACTTCGCGGCGCTTTGTCCGGGAACCGTAAGCCGGGGGTTCGCGCCGCTTCGCGGCGCTCTGTCCGGAAACTGTGTGGCTTTTCTGAACAAATTAAATCTCTCACGATCAGGAAAACCCGGGCCAAAGCGCCACTTCGCGGCGCTTTGTTCGGGAACCGCAAGCCGGGGGTTCGCGCCGTTTCGCGGCGCTCTGTCCGGAAACTGTGTGGCTTTTCTGAACAAATTAAATCTCTCACGATCAGGAAAACCCCGGCCAAAGCGCCACTTCGCGGCGCTTTGTCCGGGAACCATAAGCCGGGGGTTCGCGCCGCTTCGCGGCGCTCTGTCCGGAAACTTTGTGGCTTTTCTGAACAAATTAAATCTCTCACGATCAGGAAAACCCCGGCCAAAGCGCCACTTCGCGGCGCTTTGTCCGGGAACCATAAGCCGGGGGTTCGCGCCGCTTCGCGGCGCTCTGTCCGGAAACTTTGTGGCTTTTCTGAACAAATTAAATCTCTCACGATCAGGAAAACCCGGCAAAGCGCCGCTTCGCGGCGCTTTGTCCGGAACCATAAGCTGGGGGTTCGCGCCGCTTCGCGGCGCTCTGTCCGGAAACTGTGTGGGTTTTCTGAACAAATTGAGTATCTCATGGTCAGGGAAACCCCGGTCAAAGCGCCACTTCGCGGCGCTTTGTCCGGGAACCATAAGCCGGGGGGTTCGCGCCGCTTCGCGGCGCTCAGTCCGGAAACTTTGTGGCTTTTCTGAACAAAATAAGTCTCACGATCAGGAAAACCTCGGCCAAAGCGCCGCTTCGCGGCGCTTTGTCCGGGAACCATAAGCCGGGGGGTTCGCGCCGCGAAGCGGCGCTCTGTCCGGAAACTGTGTGGCTTTTTTGAACTAATTAAATCTCTCGCGATCAGGAGAACCCCGGCCAAAGCGCCATCGCGGCGCTTTGTCCGGAACCGTAAGCCTGGGGGTTCGCGCCGCGGCGCGCTCTGTCCGGAAACTTTGTGGCTTTTCTGAACAAATTAAATCTCACGATCAGGAAAACTGCCAAAGCGCCGCTTCGCGGCGCTTTGTCCGGGAACCATAAGCCGGGGTTCGCGCCGCTTCGCGGCGCTCTGTCCGGAAACTTTGTGGCTTTTCTGAACAAATTAAATCTCTCACGATCAGGAAAACCCGGCCAAAAGCGGCGCTTCGCGTCGCTTTGCCCAGGAACCATAAGCCGGGGGGTTCGCGCCGCATTGCGGCGCTCTGTCCTGAAACTGTGTGGCTTTTCTGAACAAATTAAATCTCTCACGGTCAGGGAAACCCCGGCCAGCGCCACTTCGCGGCGCTTAGTCCGGGAACCGTAAGTTGGGGAGTTCGCGCCGCTTCGCGGCGCTCTGTCCGGAAACTTGTGGCTTTTCTGAACAAATTAAATCTCTCACGATCAGGAAAACCTGCCAAAGCGCCGCTTCGCGGCGCTTTGTCCGGGAACCATAAGCCGGGGGTTCGCGCCGCTTCGCGGCGCTCTGTCCGGAAACTGTGTGGCTTTTCTGAACAAATTAAATCTCTTACGAACAGAAAAACCCGGCCAAAGCGCCACTTCGCGGCGCTTTGTCCGGGAACCATAAGCCGGAGTTCGCGCCGCTTCGCGGCGCTCTGTCCGGAAACTTTGTGGCTTTTTCTGAACAAATTAAATCTCTCACGATCAGGAAAACCGGCCAAAGCGCCGCTTCGCGGCGCTTTGTCCGGGAACCATAAGCCGGTGGTTCGCGCCGCTTCGCGGCGCTCTGTCCGGAAACTTTGTGGCTTTTCTGAACAAATTAAATCTCTCACGATCAGGAAAACCCGGCCAAAGCGCCGCTTCGCGGCGCTTTGTCCGAGGAACCGTAAGCCGTAGGGTTCGCGCCACTTCGCGGCGCTCTGTCCGGAAATTTTGTGGCTTTTCTGAACAAATTAAATCTCTCACGATCAGGAAAACCCCGGCCAAAGCGCTGCTTCGCGGCGCTTTGTCCGGGAACCGTAAGCCGGGGGGTTCGCGCCGCCTCGCGGCGCTCTGTCCGGAAACTTTGTGGCTTTTCTGAACAAAATAAATCTCTCACTATCAGAAAAAACGACCAAAGCGCCGCTTCGCGGCGCTTTGTCCCGGAACCATAAGCCGGGGAGTTCGCCGCTTCGCGGCGCTCTGTCCGGAAACTTTGTGGCTTTTCTGAACAAATTAAATCTCTCACGATCAGGAAAACCAGCCAAAGCGCCACTTCGCGGCGCTTTGTCCGGGAACCGTAAGCTGGGGTTCGCGCCGCTTCGCGGCGCTCTGTCCGGAAACTTTGTGGCTTTTCTGAACAAATTAAATCTCTCACGATCAGAAAACCCCGGCCAAAGCGCCACTTCGCGGCGCTTTGTCCGGGAACCATAAGCCAGGGGATTCGCGCCGCTTCGCGGCGCTCTGCCCGGAAACTGTGTGGCTTTAGGAACAAATTAAATCTCTCACGATCAGGAAAACCCCGGCCAAAGCGCCACTTCGCGGCGCTTTGTCCGGGAACCATAAGCCGAGGGGTTCGCGCCGCTTCGCGGCGTTCTGTCCGGAAACTGTGTGGCTTTTCTTAACAAATTAAGTCTCTCACGATCAGGAAAACCCCGGCCAAAGCGCCGCTTTGCGGCGCTTAGTGAGGGAACCGTAAGCCGTAGGGTTCGCGGCGTTCTGTCCGGAAACTTTGTGGCTTTTCTGAACAAATTAAATCTCTCACGATCAGGAAAACCCCGGCCAAAGCGCCACTTCGCGGCGCTTTGTCCGGGAACCATAAGCCGAGGGGTTCGCGCCGCTTCGCGGCGCTCTGTCCGGAAACTGTGTGGCTTTTCTGAACAAATTAAGTCTCTCACGGTCAGGAAAACCCCGGCCAAAGCGCCACTTCGCGGCGCTTTGTCCGGGAACCATAAGCCGTAGGGATCGCGCCGCTTCGCGGCGTTCTGTCCGGAAACTGTGTGGCTTTTCTGAACAAATTAAGTCTCTCACGGTCAGGAAAACCCCGGCCAAAGCGCCGCTTCGCGGCGCTTAGTCCGGGAACCGTAAGCCGGAGGGTTCGCGGCGCTCTGTCCGGAAACTGTGTGGCTTTTCTGAACAAATTAAGTCTCTCACGGTCAGGAAAACCAGGGCCAAAGCGCCGCTTCGCGGCGCAAAGTCCGGGAACCGTAAGCCGTAGGGTTCGCGGCGCTCTGTCCGGAAACTGTGTGGCTTTTCTGAACAAATTAAGTCTCTCACGGTCAGGAAAACCCCGGCCAAAGCGCCGCTTCGCGGCGCTTAGTCCGGGAACCGTAAGCCGGGAGTTCGCGCCGCTTCGCGGCGCTCTGTCCGGAAATTTTGTGGCTTTTATGAACAAATTAAATCTCTCACGATCAGGAAAACCCCGGCCAAAGCGCCACTTCGCGGCGCTTAGTCCGGGAACCGTAAGCCAGAGGGTTCGCGGCGCTCTGTCCGGAAATTGTGTGGCTTTTCTGTACAAATTAAGTCTCTCACGGTCAGGAAAATCCGGCCAAAGCGCCGCTTCGCGGCGCTTTGTCCGGGAACCGTAAGCCGAGGGGTTCGCGCCGCTTCGCGGCGTTCTGTCCGGAAACTTTGTGGCTTTTCTGAACAAATTAAATCTCTCACGATCAGGAAAACCCCGGCCAAAGCGCCACTTCGCGGCGCTTTGTCCGGGAACCATAAGCCGTAGGGATCGCGCCGCTTCGCGGCGCTCTGTCCGGAAACTGTGTGGCTTTTCTGAACAAATTAAGTCTCTCACGGTCAGGAAAACCCCGGCCAAAGCGCCACTTCGCGGCGCTTTGTCCGAGAACCGTAAGCCGTGGGGTTTGCGCCGCTTCGCGGCGCTCTGTCCGGAAACTGTGTGGCTTTTCTTAACAAATTAAGTCTCTCACGATCAGGAAAACCCGGCCAAAGCGCCGCTTTGCGGCGCTTAGTGAGGGAACCGTAAGCCGTAGGGTTCGCGCCGCTCAGCGGCGCTCTGTCCGGAAATTTTGTGGCTTTTATGAACAAATTAAATCTCTCACGATCAGGAAAACCCCGGCCAAAGCGCCACTTCGCGGCGCTTTGTCCGGGAACCATAAGCCGAGGGGTTCGCGCCGCTTCGCGGCGTTCTGTCCGGAAACTTTGTGGCTTTTCTGAACAAATTAAATCTCTCACGATCAGGAAAACCCCGGCCAAAGCGCCACTTCGCGGCGCTTTGTCCGGGAACCATAAGCCGAGGGGTTCGCGCCGCTTCGCGGCGTTCTGTCCGGAAACTTTGTGGCTTTTCTGAACAAATTAAATCTCTCACGATCCCCGGCCAACGCGCCGCTTTGCGGCGCTTTGTCCGGGAACCATAAGCCGAGGGGTTCGCGCCGCTTCGCGGCGTTCTGTCCGGAAACTTTGTGGATTTTATGAACAAATTAAATCTCTCACGATCAGGAAAACCCCGGCCAAAGCGCCACTTCGCGGCGCTTTGTCCGGGAACCATAAGCCGAGGGGTTCGCGCCGCTTCGCGGCGTTCTGTCCGGAAACTTTGTGGATTTTATGAACAAATTAAATCTCTCACGATCAGGAAAACCCCGGCCAAAGCGCCACTTTGCGGCGCTTTGTCCGGGAACCATAAGCCGAGGGGTTCGCGCCGCTTCGCGGCGTTCTGTCCGGAAACTTTGTGGATTTTATGAACAAATTAAATCTCTCACGATCAGGAAAACCCCGGCCAAAGCGCCACTTCGCGGCGCTTTGTCCGGGAACCATAAGCCGAGGGGTTCGCGCCGCTTCGCGGCGTTCTGTCCGGAAACTTTGTGGCTTTTCTGAACAAATTAAATCTCTCACGATCAGGAAAACCCCGGCCAAAGCGCCACTTCGCGGCGCTTTGTCCGGGAACCATAAGCCGAGGGGTTCGCGCCGCTTCGCGGCGTTCTGTCCGGAAACTTTGTGGCTTTTCTGAACAAATTAAATCTCTCACGATCAGGAAAACCCCGGCCAAAGCGCCGCTTTGCGGCGCTTAGTGAGGGAACCGTAAGCCGTAGGGTTCTCGCCGCTCAGCGGCGTTCTGTTCGGAAACTGTGTGGCTTTTCTTAACAAATTAAGTCTCTCGCGGTCAGAAAAGACCCGGCTAAAGCGCCGCTTCGCGGCGCTTTGTCCGGGAACCGTAAGCCAAGGGTTCGCGCCGCTTCGCGGCGTTCTGTCCGGAAACTTTGTGGCTTTTCTGAACAAATTAAATCTCTCACGATCAGGAAAACCCCGGCCAAAGCGCCGCTTTGCGGCGCTTAGTGAGGGAACCGTAAGCCGTAGGGTTCTCGCCGCTCAGCGGCGTTCTGTCCGGAAACTGTGTGGCTTTTCTTAGCAAATTAAGTCTCTCGCGGTCAGAAAAAAACCCGGCTAAAGCGCCGCTTCGCGGCGCTTTGTCCGGGAACCGTAAGCCGGAGGGTTCGCGGCGCTCTGTCCGGAAACTGTGTGGCTTTTCTGAACAAATTAAGTCTCTCACGGTCAGGAAAACCCCGGCCAAAGCGCCGCTTCGCGGCGCTTAGTCCGGGAACCGTAAGCCGGAGGGTTCGCGGCGCTCTGTCCGGAAACTGTGTGGCTTTTCTGAACAAATTAAGTCTCTCACGGTCAGGAAAACCCCGGCTAAAGCGCCGCTTCGCGGCGCTTAGTCCGGGAACCGTAAGCCGTAGGGATCGCGCCGCTTCGCGGCGCTCTGTCCGGAAACTGTGTGGCTTTTCCGAACAAATTAAGTCTCTCACGGTCAGGAAAACCCCGGCCAAAGCGCCGCTTCGCGGCGCTTAGTCCGGGAACCGTAAGCCGGAGGGTTCGCGCCGCTCAGCGGCGCTCTGTCCGGAAACTGTGTGGCTTTTCTTAACAAATTAAGTCTCTCACGGTCAGGAAAACCCCGGCCAAAGCGCCGCTTCGCGGCGCTTAGTCCGGGAACCGTAAGCCGGAGGGTTCGCGGCGCTCTGTCCGGAAACTGTGTGGCTTTTCTGAACAAATTAAGTCTCTCACGGTCAGGAAAACCCCAGCCAAAGCGCCGCTTCGCGGAGCTTAGTCCGGGAACCGTAAGCCGTAGGGTTCGCGGCGCTCTGTCCGGAAACTGTGTGGCTTTTCTGAACAAATTAAGTCTCTCACGGTCAGGAAAACCCCGGCCAAAGCGCCGCTTCGCGGCGCTTAGTCCGGGAACCGTAAGCCGTAGGGTTCGCGGCGCTCTGTCCGGAAACTGTGTGGCTTTTCTGGACAAATAAGTCTCTCACGGACAGGAAAACCCCGGCCAAAGCGCCGCTTCGCGGCGCTTAGTCCGGGAACCGTAAGCCGGAGGGTTCGCGGCGCTCTGTCCGGAAACTGTGTGGCTTTTCTGAACAAATTAAGTCTCTCACAGTCAGGAAAACCCCGACCAAAGCGCCGCTTCGCAGCGCTCTGTCCGGAAACTTTGTGGCGGTTGTGGTTATTAAAGTTCCGGGAGCCCTATAATTACGATGTCCTGCTTCTCACGATTAGTAGAAATGCAGTTACCGTTTCTATTTTCTATGGGGAATCCCCATTAATTGAGGAAAAACGGAGAACTTGCATCTAAATGTTCCTGTGTAGCGATTATTGAAGCAGTTTGGTCTTGAGTGAACTTCCAGTGCCGCGTCACACTGCACTTACTGAACGCTAGGTTTTGTTGCTTCTGCTCCCTATAATTGAGACTCCCAAGAAGCATTGTTATCCCCCCCGGCGGTTACCGGGTTAGTACCATTATGCACCCGATGACTCATCACTGATTCCTGATTCCAGTGCTTATCAGTGAAACTACAAAATTGTAGTTCTCATAAGGAGGAAAACCCCGGGGTAGGGGCCGTCCTGCCTGGGTATGAGTTTCTTCGAAATCCATCTTGCGGGTGCCAAATGACCGCCCCCGCGGTTACCCAGTCACGCCTCTTACACAGTTTCTGCCACACCGTAATTCTGAACACCAAATTCATATTTGTTTCCGCGAACCCATAATTTTTCGTATATTGCTCCAGTTTTCATGATTGCCGTAGAACGGATACTGCGTAAGTAACGTGAGGGCCTACCTGCAGAGTGCTGTAGTAGCGCGCTGGTATGTATGGCAGGGTTCAGAACAGCTAAGAGCGGTGACTCGCCATAATTCTTTCTTTTTTTTTACTGGAAATACGATTTGAAAAACAGTGAGGAGGGGACAGGCCAACGAAAGAACGACGTTGATCAAAATCCAGCCTTCAGAGATTGCCTTAAAGGCAGTGTTCACGATGATTTTCGTTCCCGAGTTCTCCGCTCAAAACAAAGCGTTGGCCACCGAGGGTTACAGAAATTACGAAGAAACGGCGAGAAACGCACTAAAACGTCACATTTCAGTGACATCAATCTCTGGCCTGGACTAGTTGTTCAGTTGTATGAGCATGTTCACGGTGGTTGTCACCGGTGAAAAATGGGATCAGTCAAAAATGGAAGAATATTTCAGGCAAAATAGTATTAGTTAGGGTCCGAAGAAAATAACGGAGCAACAGAAAGCAAATAATTGTTAAGGACCGGCCCACAAATGATTTTATTGTCACAACGAACAGTTCCTGTGAGAGTAAAGAGGTGGGGTGAGAGTAAAGGATTTCGTGACCTTCTAGTGCGTTTTTCCCGATTCCTTCGTCATTTATGTTCTACCCGGGGGCCAAACAGTCGATTTGGCTATTAATCTCAAAATCGAAGATTGTCGTGAACACTGCCTTTAAACATAAGTGTGAGCTCACCAATCGAATAGGGCGTTATGTGCCTTGCCGCGATAGATCAGTAGCCTCTCTAGGCTTTTATGCATTTCCGCATATTCGGAGAGGAACAGTAACTGAACAATGACTATCGCTAAATGTCGTTTTGT
The DNA here is from genome assembly GCA_029168955.1 of Aplectana chamaeleonis. Classification (NCBI taxonomy): domain Eukaryota; kingdom Metazoa; phylum Nematoda; class Chromadorea; order Rhabditida; family Cosmocercidae; genus Aplectana; species Aplectana chamaeleonis. Next base: position 11,591 of record JAPDOI010000522.1, read on the forward strand.
GGTCGATCCGCACCCGCCCCACATCTTCCAGAGCCCCAGATTTAAAAAAAATCAATAACCGCTTTCGCATTGACTTAGCCTAACTGCCACTCCTTTCATCTTACCAAAATCGCCCATGAAAACCACTTTCTTTTCGACATAGCTAAAAGCCCACACACATGCATTAAATTCTCTAAAAATTTTGTGTTTCAGCCTTCAATGATAAGTAAATTCCTCCTGTCCGGGTTTGGGGCGAGGTATAAAGTTCGGGAGGTGGTTGTAAGTCACGTGAATGATCTTGGTGTGTCACCAACGCACAAAGGTCGAGACCTCAGGTGATGCCGGGAACTGAATCTCATCGACGTAATGAGGATGATGTCGTTTTGCTGGAGGAAGGAAAAGATCTCAAACTGCTCGTTGATTTTTTGGTTTTTCCAATGGCAGAATGCTGAGAACTGAAAAACGTAATCCCCCGACCCTCCCCCAAATGGTTGCACAACTTTGAAGGTTTTGGTGAACTGAAATCCACATACGGTTCAATACTGTTTTGGAGTGGTTAGAGATGTGACGAAGTAGTGCTATAGTGATGGAGGCCCAGGTGGTCGTGCTTTGTGCTCCGATTCTTTTATTATATGGAAGGATAAGCCTGATGATTTTTCAGGTCAAAAAATAATCTTCTTTCCTGATGCAGTAAACGTCGCGAAATTGGTGTCGAATAGGTATTTGACGCGTTGATCACGAATTTGCTATCAATTTTGCATTTAAAAGTCTCGTTAATGAGTTATGGAGTGAGTTTGGGTTGGGGAGGTTGTGTAGAATCAGAATTTGAAGCGTTATCCGACTGGTGGTTAGAGAATAGTCCTTGATTACTTTTGTAGAATCAATCCGTGAAGTTGTCGTCGTTGAAGAAGGTTTTTAAGCTACATAGAAAACCTCGAATGGATCTTAAAGCTGCTTGAAAAGATTTTGATAACTGTTCGTCGGGGTTTGGGGCGGGGTATAAAGTCCGGGAGGTGGTTGTAAGTCACGTGAATGATCTTGGTGTGTCACCAACGCACAAAGGTCGAGACCTCAGGTGATGCCGGGAACTGAATCTCATCGACGTAATGAGGATGATGTCGTTTTGCTGGAGGAAGGAAAAGATCTCAAACTGCTCGTTGATTTTTTGGTTTTTCCAATGGCAGAATGCTGAGAACTGAAAAACGTAATCCCCGACCCTCCCCCAAATGGTTGCACAACTTTGAAGGTTTTGGTGAACTGAAATCCACATACGGTTCAATACTGTTTTGGAGTGGTTAGAGATGTGACGAAGTAGTGCTATAGTGATGGAGGCCCAGGTGGTCGTGCTTTGTGCTCCGATTCTTTTATTATATGGAAGGATAAGCCTGATGATTTTTCAGGTCAAAAAAAATTTCTTCTTTCCTGATGCAGTAAACGTCGCGAAATTGGTGTCGAATAGGTATTTGACGCGTTGATCACGAATTTGCTATCAATTTTGCATTTAAAAGTCTCGTTAATGAGTTATGGAGTGAGTTTGGGTTGGGGAGGTTCTGTAGTATCAGAATTTGAAGCGTTATCCGACTGGTGGTTAGAGAGTAGTCCTTGATTACTTTTGTAGAATCAATCCGTGAAGATGTCGTCGTTGAAGAAGGTTTTTAAGCTACATAGAAATCCTCGAATGGATCTTAAAGCTGCTTGAAAAGATTTTCATAACTGTTCGTCGGGGTTTGGGGCGGGGTATAAAGTCCGGGAGGTGGTTGTAAGTCACGTGAATGATCTTGGTGTGTCACCAACGCACAAAGGTCGAGACCTCAGATGATGCCGGGAACTGAATCTCATCGACGTAATGAGGATGATGCCGTTTTGCTGGAGGAAGGAAAAGATCTCAAAATGCTCGTTGATTTTTGGTTTTTCCAATGGCAGAATGCTGAGAACCGAAAAACGTAATCCCCCGACCCTCCCCCAAATGGTTGCACAACTTTGAATGTCTTGGTGAACTGAAATCCACATACGGTTCAATACTGTTTTGGAGTGGTTAGAGATGTGACGAAGTAGTGCTATAGTGATGGAGGCCCAGGTGGTCGTGCTTTGTGCTCCGATTCTTTTATTATATGGAAGGATAAGCCTGATGATTTTTCAGGTCAAAAAAATTTCTTCTTTCCTGATGCAGTAAACGTCGCGAAATTGGTGTCGTTGGGGTATTTGACGCGTTGATCACGAATTTGCTATCAATTTTGCATTTAAAAGTCTCGCTAATGAGTTATGGAGTGAGTTTGGGTTGGGGAGGTTGTGTAGTATCAGAATTTGAAGCGTTATCCGACTGGTGGTTAGAGAGTAGTGCTTGATTACTTTTGTAGAATCAATCCGTGAAGATGTCGTCGTTGAAGAAGGTTTTTAAGCTACATAGAAATCCTCGAATGGATCTTAAAGCTGCTTGAAAAGATTTTCATAACTGTTCGTCGGGGTTTGGGGCGGGGTATAAAGTCCGGGAGGTGGTTGTAAGTCACGTGAATGATCTTGGTGTGTCACCAACACACAAAGGTCGAGACCTCAGATGATGCCGGGAACTGAATCTCATCGACGTAATGAGGATGATGTCGTTTTGCTGGAGGAGAGAAAAGATCTCAAACTGCTCGTTGATTTTTGGTTTTTCCAATGGCAGAATGCTGAGAACCGAAAAACGTAATCCCCCGACCCTCCCCCAAATGGTTGCACAACTTTGAAGGTTTTGGTGAACTGAAATCCACATACGGTTCAATACTGTTTTGGAGTGGTTAGAGATGTGACGAAGTAGTGCTATAGTGATGGAGGCCCAGGTGGTCGTGCTTTGTGCTCCGATTCTTTTATTATATGGAAGGATAAGCCTGATGATTTTTCAGGTCAAAAAAAAATCTTCTTTCCTGATGCAGTAAACGTCGCGAAATTGGTGTCGAATGGGTATTTGACGCGTTGATCACGAATTTGCTATCAATTTTGCATTTAAAAGTCTCGTTAATGAGTTATGGAGTGAGTTTGGGTTGGGGAGGTTGTGTAGTATCAGAATTTGAAGCGTTATCCGACTGGTGGTTAGAGAATAGTCCTTGATTACTTTTGTAGAATCAATCCGTGAAGTTGTCGTCGTTGAAGAAGGTTTTTAAGCTACATAGAAATCCTCGAATGGATCTTAAAGCTGCTTGAAAAAAATTTGATAACTGTTCGTCGGGGTTTGGGGCGGGGTATAAAGTCCGGGAGGTGGTTGTAAGTCACGTGAATGATCTTGGTGTGTCACCAACACACAAAGGTCGAGACCTCAGATGATGCCGGGAACTGAATCTCATCGACGTAATGAGGATGATGTCGTTTTGCTGGAGGAGAGAAAAGATCTCAAACTGCTCGTTGATTTTTGGTTTTTCCAATGGCAGAATGCTGAGAACCGAAAAACGTAATCCCCCGACCCTCCCCCAAATGGTTGCACAACTTTGAATGTTTTGGTGAACTGAAATCCACATACGGTTCAATACTGTTTTGGAGTGGTTAGAGATGTGACGAAGTAGTGCTATAGTGATGGAGGCCCAGGTGGTCGTGCTTTGTGCTCCGATTCTTTTATTATATGGAAGGATAAGCCTGATGATTTTTCAGGTCAAAAAAAATTTCTTCTTTCCTGATGCAGTAAACGTCGCGAAATTGGTGTCGTTTGGGTATTTGACGCGTTGATCACGAATTTGCTATCAATTTTGCATTTAAAAGTCTCGCTAATGAGTTATGGAGTGAGTTTGGGTTGGGGAGGTTGTGTAGTATCAGAATTTGAAGCGTTATCCGACTGGTGGTTAGAGAGTAGTCCTTGATTACTTTTGTAGAATCAATCCGTGAAGATGTCGTCGTTGAAGAAGGTTTTTAAGCTACATAGAAATCCTCGAATGGATCTTAAAGCTGCTTGAAAAGATTTTCATAACTGTTCGTCGGGGTTTGGGGCGGGGTATAAAGTCCGGGAGGTGGTTGTAAGTCACGTGAATGATCTTGGTGTGTCACCAACGCACAAAGGTCGAGACCTCAGATGATGCCGGGAACTGAATCTCATCGACGTAATGAGGATGATGTCGTTTTGCTGGAGGAAGGAAAAGATCTCAAAATGCTCGTTGATTTTTGGTTTTTCCAATGGCAGAATGCTGAGAACCGAAAAACGTAATCCCCCGACCCTCCCCCAAATGGTTGCACAACTTTGAATGTCTTGGTGAACTGAAATCCACATACGGTTCAATACTGTTTTGGAGTGGTTAGAGATGTGACGAAGTAGTGCTATAGTGATGGAGGCCCAGGTGGTCGTGCTTTGTGCTCCGATTCTTTTATTATATGGAAGGATAAGCCTGCTGATTTTTCAGGCCAAAAAAAATTCTTCTTTCCTGATGCAGTAAACGTCGCGAAATTGGTGTCGAATGGGTATTTGACGCGTTGATCACGAATTCGCTATCAATTTTGCATTTAAAAGTCTCGTTAATGAGTTATGGAGTGAGTTTGGGTTGGGTAAGTTGTGTAGTATCAGAATTTGAAGCGTTATCCGACTGGTGGTTAGAGAATAGTCCTTGATTACTTTTGTAGAATCAATCCGTGAAGTTGTCGTCGTTGAAGAAGGTTTTTAAGCTACATAGAAATCCTCGAATGGATCTTAAAGCTGCTTGAAAAGATTTTGATAACTGTTCGTCGGGGTTTAGGGCGGGGTATAAAGTCCGGGAGGTGGTTGTAAGTCACGTGAATGATCTTGGTGTGTCACCAACGCACAAAGGTCGAGACCTCAGGTGATGCCGGGAACTGAATCTCATCGACGTAATGAGGATGATGTCGTTTTGCTGGAGGAAGGAAAAGATCTCAAAATGCTCGTTGATTTTTGGTTTTTCCAATGGCAGAATGCTGAGAACCGAAAAACGTAATCCCCCGACCCTCCCCCAAATGGTTGCACAACTTTGAAGGTTTTGGTGAACTGAAATCCACATACGGTCCAATACTGTTTTGGAGTGGTTAGAGATGTGACGAAGTAGTGCTATAGTGATGGAGGCCCAGGTGGTCGTGCTTTGTGCTCCGATTCTTTTATTATATGGAAGGATAAGCCTGATGATTTTTCAGGCCAAAAAAAATTCTTCTTTCCTGATGCAGTAAACGTCGCGAAATTGGTGTCGAATGGGTATTTGACGCGTTGATCACGAATTTGCTATCAATTTTGCATTTAAAAGTCTCGTTAATGAGTTATGGAGTGAGTTTGGGTTGGGTAAGTTGTGTAGTATCAGAATTTGAAGCGTTATCCGACTGGTGGTTAGAGAATAGTCCTTGATTACTTTTGTAGAATCAATCCGTGAAGTTGTCGTCGTTGAAGAAGGTTTTTAAGCTACATAGAAATCCTCGAATGGATCTTAAAGCTGCTTGAAAAGATTTTGATAACTGTTCGTCGGGGTTTGGGGCGGGGTATAAAGTCCGGGAGGTGGTTGTAAGTCACGTGAATGATCTTGGTGTGTCACCAACGCACAAAGGTCGAGACCTCAGATGATGCCGGGAACTGAATCTCATCGACGTAATGAGGATGATGTCGTTTTGCTGGAGGAAGGAAAAGATCTCAAAATGCTCGTTGATTTTTGGTTTTTCCAATGGCAGAATGCTGAGAACCGAAAAACGTAATCCCCCGACCCTCCCCCAAATGGTTGCACAACTTTGAATGTTTTGGTGAACTGAAATCCACATACGGTTCAATACTGTTTTGGAGTGGTTAGAGATGTGACGAAGTAGTGCTATAGTGATGGAGGCCCAGGTGGTCGTGCTTTGTGCTCCGATTCTTTTATTATATGGAAGGATAAGCCTGATGATTTTTCAGGTCAAAAAATTTCTTCTTTCCTGATGCAGTAAACGTCGCGAAATTGGTGTCGTTTGGGTATTTGACGCGTTGATCACGAATTTGCTATCAATTTTGCATTTAAAAGTCTCGCTAATGAGTTATGGAGTGAGTTTGGGTTGGGGAGGTTGTGTAGTATCAGAATTTGAAGCGTTATCCGACTGGTGGTTAGAGAGTAGTCCTTGATTACTTTTGTAGAATCAATCCGTGAAGATGTCGTCGTTGAAGAAGGTTTTAAGCTACATAGAAATCCTCGAATGGATCTTAAAGCTGCTTGAAAAGATTTTCATAACTGTTCGTCGGGGTTTGGGGCGGGGTATAAAGTCCGGGAAGTGGTTGTAAGTCACGTGAATGATCTTGGTGTGTCACCAACGCACAAAGGTCGAGACCCCAGGTGATGCCGGGAACTGAATCTCATCGACGTAATGCGGATGATGTCGTTTTGCTGGAGAAAGGAAAGGATCTCAAACTGCTCGTTGATTTTTTGGTTTTTCCAATGTCAGAATGCTGAGAACTGAATAACGGAATCCCCGACCTCCCCAAATGGTTGCACAACTTTGAAGGTTTTGGGGAACTGAAATCCACATACGGTTCAATACTGTTTCGGAGTGGTTAGAGATGTGATGAAATAGTGCTATAGTGATGGGGGCCCAGGTGGTCGTGCTTTGCGCTCCGATTCTTTTATTATATGGAAGGATAAGCCTGATGATTTTTCAGGCCAAAAATTCTTTCTTTCCTGATGCAGTAAACGTCGCGAAATTGGTGTCGAATGGGTATTTGACGCGTTGATCACGAATTTGCTATCAATTTTGCATTTAAAAGTCTCGTTAATGAGTTATGGAGTGAGTTTGGGTTGGGTAAGTTGTGTAGTATCAGAATTTGAAGCGTTATCCGACTGGTGGTTAGAGAATAGTCCTTGATTACTTTTTAGAATCAATCCGTGAAGTTGTCGTCGTTGAAGAAGGTTTTTAAGCTACATAGAAATCCTCGAATGGATCTTAAAGCTGCTTGAAAAGATTTTGATAACTGTTCGTCGGGGTTTGGGGCAGGGTATAAAGTCCGGGAGGTGGTTGTAAGTCACGTGAATGATCTTGGTGTGTCACCAACGCACAAAGGTCGAGACCCCAGGTGATGCCGGAAACTGAATCTCATCGACGTAATGAGGATGATGTCGTTTTGCTGGAGGAAGGAAAAGATCTCAAACTGCTCGTTGATTTTTTGGTTTTTCCAATGGCAGAATGCTGAGAACTGAAAAACGTAATCCCCCGACCCTCCCCCAAATGGTTGCACAACTTTGAAGGTTTTGGTGAACTGAAATCCACATACGGTTCAATACTGTTTTGGAGTGGTCAGAGATGTGATGAAGTAGTGCTATAGTGATGGAGGCCCAGGTGGTCGTGCTTTGTGCTCCGATTCTTTTATTATATGGAAGGATAAGCCTGATGATTTTTCAGGTCAAAAAAAAATTTCTCCTTCCCTGATGCAGTAAACGTCGCGAAATTGGTGTCGAATGGGTTTTAGACGCGTTGATCACGAATTTGCTATCAATTTTGCATTTAAAAGTCTCGTTAATGAGTTATGGAGTGAGTTTGGGTTGGGGAGGTTGTGTAGTATCAGAATTTGAAGCGTTATCCTACTGGTGGTTAGAGAATAGTCCTTGATTACTTTTGTAGAATCAATCCGTGAAGTTGTCGTCGTTGAAGAAGGTTTTTAAGCTACATAGAAATCCTCGAATGGATCTTAAAGCTGCTTGAAAAGATTTTGATAACTGTTCGTCGGGGTTTGGGGCGGGGTATAAAGTCCGGGAGGTGGTTGTAAGTCACGTGAATGATCTTGGTGTGTCACCAACGCACAAAGGTCGAGACCTCAGGTGATGCCGGGAACTGAATCTCATCGACGTAATGAGGATGATGTCGTTTTGCTGGAGGAAGGAAAAGATCTCAAACTGCTCTTAGATTTTTGGTTTTTCCAATGGCAGAATGCTGAGAACTGAATAACGTAATCCCCCGACCCTCCCCCAAATGGTTGCACAACTTTGAAGGTTTTGGTGAACTGAAATCCACATACGGTTCAATACTGTTTTGGAGTGGTTAGAGATGTGACGAAGTAGTGCTATAGTGATGGAGGCCCAGGTGGTCGTGCTTTGTGCTCCGATTCTTTTATTATATGGAAGGATAAGCCTGATGATTTTTCAGGCCAAAAAAATTCTTCTTTCCTGATGCAGTAAACGTCGCGAAATTGGTGTCGAATGGGTATTTGACGCGTTGATCACGAATTTGCTATCAATTTTGCATTTAAAAGTCTCGTTAATGAGTTATGGAGTGAGTTTGGGTTGGGTAAGTTGTGTAGTATCAGAATTTGAAGCGTTATCCGACTGGTGGTTAGAGAATAGTCCTTGATTACTTTTGTAGAATCAATCCGTGAAGTTGTCGTCGTTGAAGAAGGTTTTTAAGCTACATAGAAAACCTCGAATGGATCTTAAAGCTGCTTGAAAAGATTTTGATAACTGTTCGTCGGGGTTTGGGGCGGGGTATAAAGTCCGGGAGGTGGTTGTAAGTCACGTGAATGATCTTGGTGTGTCACCAACGCACAAAGGTCGAGACCTCAGGTGATGCCGGGAACTGAATCTCATCGACGTAATGAGGATGATGTCGTTTTGCTGGAGGAAGGAAAAGATCTCAAACTGCTCGTTGATTTTTTGGTTTTTCCAATGGCAGAATGCTGAGAACTGAAAAACGTAATCCCCCGACCCTCCCCCAAATGGTTGCACAACTTTGAAGGTTTTGGTGAACTGAAATCCACATACGGTTCAATACTGTTTTGGAGTGGTTAGAGATGTGATGAAGTAGTGCTATAGTGATGGAGGCCCAGGTGGTCGTGCTTTGTGCTCCGATTTTTTTATTATATGGAAGGATAAGCCTGATGATTTTTCAGGTCAAAATAAAATTTCTTCTTCCCTGATGCAGTAAACGTCGCGAAATTGGTGTCGAATGGGTATTTGACGCGTTGATCACGAATTTGCTATCAATTTTGCATTTAAAAGTCTCGTTAATGAGTTATGGAGTGAGTTTGGGTAGGGGAAGTTGTGTAGTATCAGAATTTGAAGCGTTATCCGACTGGTGGTTAGAGAATAGTCCTTGATTACTTTTGTAGAATCAATCCGTGAAGTTGTCGTCGTTGAAGAAGGTTTTTAAAGGCAGTGGTCACGATGAAAAACGTTATCGAAAAAACCACAAAAATCAGCTTAGATCAAAAACAGCTCAAAAACTAAGAAGGTAATGTGGTGAAAAACGGGCTAGAATTAGAGTTATTAAGACCCTAAACTTCCAGTTCGTGCACACGTGCACAGAAAGATCACAGTCTCATGCCAAGCAGTCCAAAATCATCGACACTCAGAGGAAGAAATAAATGCAAATTTACCTAATAAAACAGTTGAACAATGAAAGCAAGCACTTCAGTCAATGTTTTTGACTAGATGTGTACATAAATCCGGAGGTTCATTGATTGAAATTCAATTTCAAGCCAGCTGATGTTCTTGATATTAGAGATCATCGATGCCGATGATGTGGGTATGCTCGTCCACCATCAAAAGACAAGAAAGTTCAGGCTTCAAATTTGGCCCAGAACAGCGTTTTTTTCGCGATTTTTTCTTATAGGTTCTACTACTCTATACCCAGAAAAGGGTTTAGAGAGGAAAAGAAGACGAGCTTATTTGAGCGCGACCACTGCCTTTAAGCTACATAGAAATCCTCGAATGGATCTTAAAGCTGCTTGAAAAGATTTTGATAACTGTTCGTCGGGGTTTGGGGCGGGGTATTGTAAGTGTGTCTAAGTTCTGGCATGATATCACTTTGTGCTGACGCGTTTCAGATCAATGGTGCCGATCAGCCGAGGCGGAGACTGCGGACAAAAGGGATGAAATGCGAGGAGAAGGGGACGAGGAACGACGAGAGCACAGGGAGGCTGAAGCGAGTGGACTGATCTATCATGATGCCATTAGCTGCAATAAACTAATAGTAGTTATATGTGGAATGCAGAAGCTATTACTGGTAGCAGCGAGTGGTTGGTGTCTGACAATGCCTCCTATTTACGGTCAGAAACCATGACGGAACTTGGCAAGCTTCTTCGCATCTATCGGTATTTTGTACCCCTCACCATCACGAAGGCAACGGCGCTTGTGAACGTATCTTTGCCACTTTCCAAATCATGCTCCGGTCCTATATCAAGGAGGATCAGTCGGACTGGATCATTACGTGGCACCATGTACGTTCACGTATAATACCTCCGTCCATGCAAGTACCAATAACACGCCATTTTTTCTGATGTTTGGTAGGGACCCACTCTTCAATGTCGATCTTATTGTTCGTCATCACGAAGAGCGTCACGTCCTCACTGACTCTGCAACACGTGACTATCTTGAGCACCTGTTGAAGGTCCTCCACTCCTCCTGGCAGATGGCGTTTGACTTTAACATCCAGCAACGCGGAAACTATAAGACGCAGTCGCATCTATCGGCTCTAGACATAGGGGTCGGTGATCGTGTTTATCTCAGAAACTTTACCCAACATCCTCCAGGCCTTTCTCAAAAGCTTTGCATGCCTTGGTTAGGTCAGTTCCGCGTTGTATCCGTTAGCCACTTGCATCTCACTTCGGTCAGTATATCATCGCACTCTTCTCCACCAAACAGGTAGATATGAATCAAGTGAAACGGTGTTTCGAACTGACAGGTCCGGTGTTCACGTCTCCGTAGATACCTCAGCTCGAACAGGGGGCTTTGGAGTGCCTCAACGTGACGGATGTACCCTTTCTCGGATATTCCCTTCCACGCACCTTCATTCAAGAGGCTCACCCAGCAATCGCAGACCCCTATAATACTCGATACAAGAAGCGTTTGAATTCTCCCTAATCTTTCAGTCTTAGAATCCTTTCCGATTCTTTCATTCATTTATTTTTTTCGTCTTGCGGTATTCAACGTTTTTTTATTCCTCCCTCAAAGATTCCGCTATTCTATTAGTTCCTCGGTTACATCCAATCTTACTTAGGTTTCTTTCTATTTAGCTAACGTCTTCAAACGACTGCACTGTTCCTGCGTGTGTGACTCGTCATGGATGGCTCCCCTCCTTCTCAGATGACCGAAAACAGGATGAAAACTCTCTGCGGGGATGTCTCTATTACGGTAACTCCCGCCACAGATTACGGTACGACGTCTACTTCTGTTTCTTTCAAGTTAGGCCACATAGTGGCTGATACCTCAGGTTCACTAGTGTGTTGTACTTCTTCGTTAGTTAGGATGACTCCTGGCGCTGAGCAGATCGGTGCTTCAGTCGAGCTAATGGATATCGACGATCTTTTACGGACCCCCGAGTCTTGCCACGATTTTTACATCGAAGCCCTACTAGGGACACCATTTCATCGGGTACTCCACATAGAATATCATATGTTCTGTGTACCACATAGTGGATGTAGCACAAGCACGACACACCTGCAGCCAAAGACCAACGGTAGGCCATTCTTGTCAAAGTCCGGGACGGACTTCTTGTAAGGGGGGAGGTGTAAGTGTGTCTAAGTTCTGGCATGATATCACTTTGTGCTGACGCGTTTCAGATCAATTGTGCCGATCAGCCGAGGCGGAGACGGCGGATAAAAGGGATGAAACGCGAGGAGAAGGGGACGAGGAACGACGAGAGCACAGGGAGGCTGAAGCGAGTGGACTGATCTATCATGATGCCATTAGCTGCAATAAACTATTAGTAGTTATATGTGGAATGCAGAAGCTATTACTGTATAAAGTCCGGGAAGTGGTTGTAAGTCACGTGAATGATCTTGGTGTGTCACCAACGCACAAAGGTCGAGACCTCAGGTGATGCCGGGAACTGAATCTCATCGACGTAATGAGGATGATGTCGTTTTGCTGGAGGAAGAAAAAGATCTCAAACTGCTCGTTGATTTTTTGGTTTTTCCAATGTCAGAATGCTGAGAACCGAAAAACGTAATCCCCCCACCCTCCCCCAAATGGTTGCCCAATTGCATGAGCCTAACTAAACTTTGAAGGTTTTGGTGAACTGAAATCCACATACGGTTCAATACTATTTTGGAGTGGTTAGAGATGTGACGAAATAGTGCTATAGTGATGGAGGCCCAGGTGGTCGTGCTTTGTGCTCCGATTCTTTTATTATATGGAAGGATAAGCCTGATGATTTTTCAGGCCAAAAAAATTTCTTCTTTCCTGATGCAGTAAACGTCGCGAAATTGGTGACTGTAGGGTATTTGACGCGCTGATCACGAACTTGCTCTCAATTTTGCATTTAAAAGTCTCGTTAATGAGCTATGGAGTGAGTTTGGGTTGGGGAGGTTGTGTAGTATCAGAATTTGAAGCGTTATCCGACTGGTGGTTAGAGAATAGTCCTTGATTACTTTTGTAGAATCAATCCGTGAAGTTGTCGTCGTTGAAGAAGGTTTTTAAGCTACATAGAAATCCTCGAATGGATCTTAAAGCTGCTTGGAAAGATTTTGATAACTGTTCATCGGGGTTTGGGGCGGGGTATAAAGTCCGGGAGGTGGTTGTAAGTCAAGTGAATGATCTTGGTGTGTCACCAACGCACAAATGTCGAGACCTCAGGTGATGCCGGGAACTGATACTCATCGACGTAATGATGATGATGTCGTTTTGCTGGAGGAAGGAAGAGATCTCAAATCGCTTGTTGATTTTTTGGTTTTTCCAATGGCAGAATGCTGAGAACCGAAAAACTTAATCCCCCGACCCTCCCCCAAATGGTTGCACAATTGCATGAGCCTAACTAAACTTTGAAGGTTTTGGTGAACTGAAATCCACATACGGTTCAATACTGTTTTGGAGTGGTTAGAGATGTGACGAAACAGTGCTATAGTGATGGAGGCCCAGGTGGTCGTGCTTTGTGCTCCGATTCTTTTATTGTATGGAAGGATTGAGTACGCTACGTAAGGCAAGCGCAATAACCACCAAAATAAGATTATGCACAGAAACCATGAACCGGAAAGAACGGAATACAATACAATAATGATCCTAACACTGCCTTAGAAGCACAACAGCTTCTTCCCTGCGATGCGTTTGAAACTTCGCAAGATAGAAGGTATCGGTACAGGGGTAATATCAAGGTTAAGAGAAATGAAGGTTGATCCGGCTCTACAAGTGAAAGAAAGGGCTCTCATATTGCCCTTCGGGGCTACATATGAAATCTTTATCTTGCTTCCCCTAGTCCTTAACTGACTTAGCCTATAGAATCTTGAGATATTAGTTTCCGCAATGCCAGCCAGTAACTTAAACACCATGCAAACATCATAAAGTCGACGGCGAGATTCTAACGAATGACGTTTCAACTCTCTATTTCCAACTCCCGCACTCGGAATTCTGTCATAGGCCTGGATGTGAGATCTTACATAAATTTTACGTGTAAACTTGTTTTGGATTTTCTCCAGTTGCAACACATCATTTCTTTTCTGCGGTGAAAAAACTGTCGTTCCACTTTCCAAGATAGGTCTGACGTAGGTCTTATATGCCTTTAACAACACCTTTCTGTCACGGACCGACAACGCCTTGAATAAGAGGACTGTTTTAAAAGATGCTTTACTACACAAGTGCTTGTAATGGTCGGAGAAATCAAGCTTGTTGTTGTAATGAAAACCCTGGTTTTTAACAGAGGTTACAGGGTTCAGCTCATGCCCATCTAAAGTGTAGGTACACGGAAAATTCGACATTCCCAGTCTCATGAACACTGTTTTTTCGGGAGCCAGCGGCAATTCCCACTTGTGGGACCACTCAAGAATTTCCTCCAATGCACAAGTCAACATACTCTGATCACCTTCGCATTCTATCTTCTTATATATCTTGATATCATCGGCGAACTGTTTGCACTCAACACCACAGAGCTCCAGGAGACCCGGGAGTTCTGAAGTGTAAATAGCGAACAGAATTGGTGACAATACTCCACCTTGTGGCACTCCACTCTTTACGGACCTAACCGATGAAAATGCTGCATTGATCTTCACTTGAAAGCTCCTATCAGAAAGATACAATAGCGCGCGTATCTTTTGGTCATCCGGCGCGCTAGGGCGCCGGAGCGCGCCGTTTGGCGTCGTTTCTCCATAACTCGGTTCAAAGTTGTCTAATTTGAAAACAAACATCAGATTAGAAATCAGCATGAAAAATGCGACCTAGTGAACGTACAAATGTTTTAAAAAATCTCATAGGAGGGATTTTGGGTTACGGTAGCATACGAATGTTTCCTGTGTCCAAAAGGATTGGCGATTGAGAGTAGTAGAATACGGTTTTTCAACATTTCCTTGTATTTATCACATTCGTATACTGTTTTTCTAACCTCTGAGTTCCTTCCGGAGCGTTCTGTCACCAATCTATCAAGAAATTTTTCATTCAAAACCACCATTCCTAACCACATGTGGCCGTGAAGGTTATCGGACTACGAATTTCCTCTATATTGGTGCTCATTTTTTGAGAAAAAATGCCACACTTCCTCGAGAATTTAGGTTAGGAGAGGTCATTCCGACACTTCGTCTTTAAGATGAAATTATTTTTTGTTCTCGGATATAAAGAAGGCCAGTTCTATGGCAAAATTTACCAGGCATGTGAAAATTACAGCAATGCAGCTCTTGCCGTTTGCGGGACGAAATCAGGTTCAAAATCAGATAGTGCATTAAATCCTCTAGAAAAATCAACATATGAGAATATTTCAAATTTTTAAATTTTTTTATTCAAATTCAAATTTTTCTAAATTCAAGTTTAAATTCCATTTATGTTCCTAAATTTTATTTTCATACTAAAAACCTCCTAGGACACCAAGCATTTTTCAACAGCGCATGAATACGTTTATTAATTGCTCTAACGATGTGTAATTTGCCGACACATTCTCAACTTAAAAAAAAAGAGATTGCGAAAATGAATTTTCATCAGGATTTCCTAGTTTGGACTCCATCCCAGACGCCTCTTGAAACTAACTATGTTTCAAATTCCATTCATAAAATTCTTATTAAATCAGGTAATTCACAATTTCTTCGGCCACCAAGTACTAGCCGCTATAGTGAGGACCGAATATTTTCGAATAATCCGTTCAATCGATTTTTCGCCTCTATCTCGAAACGGTTTGGGCTCTCTTTGATTTTCGGACACCAAGTAAGGGGGAAACTTTCCAGAATCCATGGCGAAGGGAAAGTTTTCGCATTCACAGAATCAAAATTATCAGTTATTCGAAAATGTTCGAATAATCGATTTTTTTTCGAAGCTTGAGTACTGCTTGATGTTTGGAAATGAAAAACAGCGCGAAGCCATTCTGGCTTTGGAGTAAAAAAAAGATTGATTGAATTATTCGAAATTATTCGGTCCTCATTATACTAGCCGCTAAGGTCTCACCAGCGACCTTTGCGTAGAGACATATTCAGAGGGCTCTCGCGGCCGTTGCAGGCGCCATCAGCCGGAATCATCCCGCTGTCCTAGACTGATCTTACAACAGGTCTGGAGACGGCCTTCACTCCTTCTCAATACCCCTTTGTGCTTCAAAAAGCGTTCACGGTGAAGGTAGAAAAAAATGAAATTACGGGTGGTACAATTATAGGAAAACATTAAAACAGTGCAGTGAAAAGGTAGTAGTTTGAAGTGTCCCATGGTTGACATGGGCCTTTTATAGATCGATCATGATCCCAAATTCTTCTGATTTGTGGTAGGTATGACGCAGGGATCGGTATGACGGACCATCATAGCATTCAATTCAGGAGAAGGCCAGTACGTGATTGGAGCAGTTGGCGTGCGCGCCGTCAATGGGTGAACGATGCGGGGTCAATTCTTACGTTAGCCCATAGATTTTGCACTTAACTGCGCCTGTTTCATCACATCATAGGTTTGATAGCTCACGTTAACATGCGCAGGTTGGAGTAGTTGGCGTGCGCGCCATTGTGATAAGAACGTCTCAAGTTCATTTACCGTACAGCATCGTAGTTTTTGCGTTGAAGGGTGTTTCATCGTGACAAACACGGAGGAAACATATGACATTAGTATTCGTTGTAATGTCTTCTCACGAAATATTTGTTGTTGTGAAAACACGAGGTGGTTCAGTACAAGCCCCAGACCCTCGTCTTTGGGCTGGAGTTGTTCTCTTGGCCCTTTATCAAGAAATGGCCTTACTTGGGGTTCAGCTATGGATTGAATTTTTTGCGATTTTCGTGAACGAGTCTGGGCTATGAAATGTGAAATTTCAAATAAATTCAAATTATGCTTCCTATTAGACTGAGAGGAGAAAAAACATACTCCAGCGCCAAAATGGGGGGTCCGAATTCATAAACCAGCCCAGATTATTAGTTGCGGTATTGGTAGTAGTGTATCCATATATGGTTTGCAATAGTGGTTTTGTGTTGAAAATTTCTTGATAGATTGGCGATGGAACGCTTTCGTGATTTTCGTTGAACGAAGTAGTAATTGAAGAGGTCCAAATCTAGACGATGCGGTGAGCAGCTTATCTGCGAAAATAGAACGTGTGAAGAAACTTGCTGTCATCCGGAATTCGTCAAGAAGTCGGAATAAATCTGAAAACAAAATCAAAGTTCCTAGTGGCGAATGGGCTGCGATACGTCAGTTTTCATGGTACCACGGCGAACTGCCTACTTCGGAGAACCCTTATGACTTCTCTTCATAACCTATAGAGCGCTAAATCGAGCTTGATAAAGTACACAAAAAAATTTTTTGAAGATGTTAAAAGCCATTCTCAGAGCTCGGCTTGGAACGGAAATTGAGCAACTCGGAATCGCCACCCATTAATGCAGACTTTCAGAAGCTAACCGTAACTAATGATCTGGGCTGGTTTATGAATTCGGACCGCCATTTTGGGGCTGGAGTATATTTTTTCTCCTCTCAGTCGAACAGTAAGCATATTTTGAATTTATCTGAAATATGGCATTTCATAGCCCAGACTCGTTCACGAAAATTGCAGTTGAACCCCAAGTAAGGCCATTTCTTAATAGAGGGCCAAGAGAACTACTCCAGCCCAAAGACGGGGGTCTGGGGCTTGTACTAAACCACCTCGTGTTTTCACAACAACACGAGAAATATTTCGTGAGAAGACATTACAACGAATACTAATGTCATATCTTTCCTCCGTGTTTGTCACGATGAAACACCCTTCAACGCAAAAACTACGATGCTGTATGGTAAATGAACTCGCGACGTTCTTGTCACAACGGCGCGCACCCCAACTACTCCAACCTGCACATGTTAACGTGAGCTATCAAACCTATGATGTGATGAAACAGGCGCAGTTATGTGCAAAAACTATGGGCTAACGTGAGAACTGAATCCGCAACGTTCACCCATTGACGGCGCGCACGCCAACTGCTCCAATCACGTACTGGCCTTCTCCTCAATTGAATGCTATGATGCTCCGTCATACTGATCCCTGCGTCATACCTACCACAAATTAGAAGAATTTGAGATCATGATCGATCTATAAAAGGCCCATATCAACTATGGGACACTTCAAACTACTACCTTTTCACTGCACTGTTTTAATGTTTTCCTATAATTGTACCACCCGTGATTTCATTTTTCTACCTTCGCCGTGAACGCTTTTTGAAGCACAAAGCGGTATTGAGAAGGAGTGAAGGCCGTTTCCAGACTTGTTCTAGGGTCAGTCTAGGACAGCGGGATGATTCCGGCTGACGTATAGTGAGGACCGAATAATTTCGAATAATTCATTTTTTTTTTGCTTCAAACAAAGAGTGGCTTCGCGCTGTTTTTTATTCACAGACGTCTAGCAGTACTTAAGCTTTCCATAATTGATGGCAGAGTAGAAATCTTCGCATTTACCGAATCACAATTGTTACTTATTCGAAAAAAAATCGAATATTCGAACGTTTTCGAATAACTGATAAATAAACGAAAAAAAACTCAAATAACTCAAAAATATTCGGTCTTCACTATAGCAGCTAGTACTTGGTGGCCGAAGAAATTGTGGGTTACCTGATTTCATAAGAATTTGATGAATGGAATTTGAAAAATAATTAGTTCCAAGAAGCGTCTGGGATGGAGTCCAAACTAGAAAATCCTGATGAAAATTCATTTTTGCAATCTCTTTTTTTAAAGTTAAGAATATGTAGGCTAATTACACATCGTTAGAGCGATTAATAAACGTATTCATGCGCTGTTAAAAAATGCTTGGTGTCCTAGGAGGTTTTTAGTATGAAAATAAAATTTGGGAACATAAATAGAATTTAAACTTGAATTTAGAAAAATTTAAATTTAAATAAAAAATTTGAAAAATTTGAAATATTCTCAACTGTTGATTTTTCTAGAGGATTTCTTGCACTACCTGATTTTGAACCTGATTTCGTCTCGCAAACGGCAAGAGCTGCATTGCTGTAATTTTCACATGCCTGGTGAAATTTGCCATGGAACCGGCCATCTTTATATCCGAAAAGAAAAAATAATTTCATCTTAAAGACGAAGTGTCGGAATGACCTCTCCTAACCTAAATTCTCGAGGAAGTGTGGCATTTTTTCTCTAAAAATGAGCACCAATATAGAGGAAATTCGTAGTTCGATAACCTTCACGGCCACATGTGGTTAGGAATGGTGGTTTTGTATGAAAAATGTCTTGATAGATTGGTGACAGAACGCTCCGGAAGGAACTCAGAGGTAAAAAAAACAGTATACGAATGTGATAAGTACAAGGGAATGTTGAAAAACCATATTCTACTACTCTCAATCGCCAATCCTTTTGGACACAAGAGACAATCGATGGTTACCGTAACCTAAAATCCCTCCTATGAGATTTTTTTAAACATTTTTACGTTCACTAGGTCGCATTTTCCATGCTGATCTCTAATCTAACGTTTATTTTTGAAATAAACAACTTTAAACCGAGTTATTGAGAAACGACGCCAAACGGCGCGCTCCGGTGCCCTAGCGCGCCGGATGACCAAAAGATACGCGCGGTATTGTAGTTTCTGAGCCATTCAACGATTATTGGATGAAATTTTAGTTTTGAAATTTTATAAAGAAATTCAGGGTGGTCCACACGATCATTGAGCTTTTGGGGTTTGCCTTGCGCTCAAAGTGGCAATTTCGGGCTCTTTTGGAGCTTTTCCTGGCTCGCTTTCATGCGTTCTTCCGGCGTTACCGTTACAGTGGGCCCCTCCACTACCCATTCTTAGTGGAAAAGGAAACACATTTTTTATCGTGAATACTGCCTTTAAAGGCAGCAGACACGCTCGAAAAAGTTGTGGAGATAAATACGTTTCTGAAGTCGCATGGCTCCTAGTAGACTGCTCAAGCCGTTGGAAGCGTCAAAAACGAGTTAAAACTACTAAATTCCAGCAATGCTAATCGAAAAATTTCTGCAACCCCGCCCGAAAATACAAACTCGTCCAGATTGATAGTACTAATACAGTCCCTTTGGCTGGTTTTTGATGCTTCCAACGAGGTTAACGTTCCAGTACAGGCTGTAAGAGTATATCGGCTTCTCTATCTCAACCGTTTTGTTGCTAATTTTCGCTGTTTCAACCGCGCGCCGTAAAACTCGTCCACTCTCACCTGATAAAGAAGTTTGATAGCACTGTTAGCCATTTTGGTTCAGGACGTCAGCCTATCTTTAAAACTGAAAGGTGTTTCAAGGGATAGTCTTTTAACGGCGTCCGCCAGGGAAACGGGCGATGAGGGATCAAAAACCAAGCTGGGATCATTGCTGAAACACGTTGGCCGTCTTCTTTGGTGGCACTAATCAATCCCTCCAAATCAGCTGTTAATTTTTTGGCGAGCGCCGACACTTCTCCCGCTTTTGTTTATTTTCTTCCGAACTTCATTCGCTTCGCTATTATCAGGTTAGTTTCATTTTCATAAATCATTGCATAGCACAGTCTATGAGGAGAATGTGGTAAATTATTTGCTTGCTCACGTTTCTAACCGGTTTCCACAACTTTTTTAGTGCAAAAAAGTGAAAATTTTCCAAGCGACTGATTTTCCAGTGATTCGATGCTTTAGTAATGTTTATTCGGTATTTGTCGGGGCGTATCGGGCGAGTTTTGTGGGAAAGAAATGCGAACTTGTTTCTGCAACCAACTGTATTTGTTCTCCTTTTTCTGCAAGATTCAATACTCCTCTTTCATTGCCAGATCAGTGCCATCGTGGCCTCTTTTTTTTTAGGGTCCGCGACGCACTTGCTTTGGTGCATTGGTAGAGCCACTCGAAGTGTTTCAAATTCTTACCTTGAAATATGTGCACAAAGTCTTTTCCTTGCATGATGCGCATATGAGTGTGAAACAGTGTTTCTATATATTTTCAGCACTAACTGCGGGCGGGGGATTAGTTTCATTTTGAGAAGACGGCAAACACTTCACAAATCAACTGCATCAATGACCGAAACCAACACCGTTTGTGTGTGTGTGTGTGTGTGTGTGTGTGTGTGTGTGTGTGTGTGTGTGTGTGTGTGTGTGTGTGTGTGTGTGTGTGTGTGTGTGTGTGTGTGTGTGTGTGTGTGTGTGTGTGTGTGTGTGTGTGTGCAGTGTGTGCAGTGTGTGCAGTGTGTGCAGTGTGTGCAGTGGATGCAGTGTGTGCAGTGTGTGCAGTGTGTGCAGTGTGTGCAGTGTGTGCAGTGGAGTGCAGTGTGTGCAGTGTGTGCAGTGTGTGTGTGTGTGTGTGTGTGTGTGTGTGTGTGTGGTGTATGCAGTGTGTGCAGTGTGTGCAGTGTATGCAGTGTGTGCAGTGTGTGCAGTGTGTGCAGTGTGTGCAGTGTGTGCAGTGTGTGCAGTGTGTGCAGTGTGTGTGTGTGTGTGTGTGTGTGTGTGTGTGTGTGTGTGTGTGTGTGTGTGTGTGTGTGTGTGCAGTGTGTGCAGTGTGTGCAGTGTGTGCAGTGTGTGCAGTGTGTGCAGTGGATGCAGTGTGTGCAGTGTGTGCAGTGTGTGCAGTGTGTGCAGTGTGTGCAGTGGGTGCAGTGTGTGCAGTGTGTGCGGTGTGTGCAGTGTGTGTGTGTGTGTGTGTGTGTGTGCGTGCAGTGTGTGTGTTTGTGTGTGTGTGTGTGTGTGTGTGTGTGTGTGTGTGTGTGTGCAGTGTGTGCAGTGTGTGCAGTGTGTGCAGTGTGTGCAGTGTGTGCGGTGTGTGTGTGTGTGTGTGTGTGCAGTGTGTGCAGTGTGTGCAGTGTGTGCAGTATGTGCGTTGTGTACGGTGTGTGCAGGTGTGTGCAGTGTGTGCAGTGTGTGTGCAGGTGTGTGCAGTGTGTGCAGTGTGTGCAGTGTGTGCAGTGTGTGCAGTGTGTGTGTGTGTGTGTGTGTGTGTGTGTGTGTGTGTGTGTGTGTGTGTGCAGTGTGTGCAGTGTGTGCAGTGTGTGCAGTGTGTGCAGTGTGTGCAGTGTGTGCAGTGTGTGCAGGTGTGTGCAGGTGTGTGTGTGTGTGTGTGTGTGTGTGTGTGTGTGTGTGTGTGTGTGTGTGTGTGTGTGTGTGTGTGTGTGTGTGTGTGTGTGTGTGTGTGTGTGTGTGTGTGTGTGTGTGTGTGGTCGTGCTTTAGGATCTATGGATTATTTAAATTGCAGGGCGGTGCCTCGCTGTGCTCAACAGCCTTAAAGGCAGTGTTCACGATAAGAATCGTTTTTCTGCTTTTTCGCCTATCTTGAAGACGGTCCAATGCTGATTCCAATGGTGTTTTTGAAATCGTACAAGACCTTCTGGGAACGGAGTTATGGTCCCTCAAAAGTTGAGCTAAGGAAGCATGGTGGACGAGTTGTCCGAGGCTTGTAACTTCCGTCTCTTGCAGCCGATGTATGCCAGCTGACCTGAGTAAAGAGAGAAGTTGAGAATAAAGGGAAGAACAGGGCTATTGTTCGGAAACCATAGCCCATCTCACAATCTCGAGCATTCATTTATTCACGTCAGTGGGCATGGAAAGTGCATCGGGGGGTGACGAGCTGACGAGTGTCCAACTTTGGGCCCGTAGGGGACCGTTCCGAGCTTATTTTTCTTAATTTTTTCAACGTTAGGGTTGAGCTAGGCCCCACAGCTGCCGATCTCCACCAAAAAAACAGACATGGTTTTTATCGTGGACACTGCCTTTAAAGGCAGGGTCCACGATGAATTTCGTCCTCGGTTTTTGGCCGGAAATCGAAAGCTCAGGGTCTAATTGGAGCACTGGGGTCGAAAGAACGAACGAAAACGAGCCCGAAAGAGCTCCATACGGCTCCGAAGTCCGCTCGCGCTAGCCCTTCCGCTCGCGGTCGCGTTTTCCGAGGAACAGTTGGGTCCGCTTCTACATTAGCATTGGAGCACGAGCGCGGCTAAGTTTTAGCATTGGGGCGCATTTGCTCATGCTGTCTAGTTCAGGCCCATGCCCGCGCAACTCATCCACCGTTGAAATGTGGCTTTCGAAACGAAGAGCTGATTTTGGATGTTTCGCAGCGTTTTTCATGATTCTTTCTTCACTGATGAAACAGTCAGACTCTAAACCTTCTTTTTCTGGTGGAAACTCTAAAGCGATTTTTATCGAAGACACTGCCTTTAAAGGCAGTGTTCACGATAAGAATCGTTTTTCTGCTTTTCCGCCTATCTTGAAGACGGTCCCATGCTGATTTCAATGATGTTTTGGAATCGTACAAAACCTTCTAAGAACGGAGTTAAGGTCCCTCAAAAAATGAGCTAGGGAAGCATGGTGGACGAGCTGTCCGAGGCTTGTAACTTCCGTCTTTTGCAGCCGATGTATGCGAGCTAACCTGAGTGAAGAGAGAAGTTGGGAATAAAGGGAAGAACGGGGCTATTGATCGGAAACCATAGCCCATCTCACAATCTCGAGCATTCATTTGTTCACGTCGGTGGGCGTGGAAAGTGCATCTGGGGGTGACGAGCTGACGGGTGTCCAACTTTGAGGCCGTAGGGGACCGTTCCGAGCTCATTTTTCTTAGTTTTTTCAACGTTAGGGTTGCACTAGGCCCTGCATCTGCCGATCTCCACCAAAAAAACAGACATGGTTTTTATTGTGGACACTGCCTTCAAAGGCAGTGTCCACGATGGAAATCGTTCTTCTGTTTTTCAGCCTATCTTGAAAACGGTCCCATGCTGATTCCAACGATGTGTATGAAATCGTACACGACCTTCTGGGAACGGAGTTATGGTCCCTCAAAAATTGAGCTAAGGAAGCATGGTGGACGAGTTTTCCGAGGCTTGTAACTTCCGTATTTTGCAACCGATGTATGCGAGCAGACCTGAGTAAAGAGAGAAGTCGAGAATGAAGGGAAGAACGGGGCTTTTGATCGAAAACCATCGCTCATTTCGCGATTTCGAGTGTTCCTTCGTTCACGTCGAGAAACTCGACCGCGAGCGAAAGGGCTAGCGCGAGCGGACTTCGGAGCCGTATGGAGCTCTTTCTGGCTCGTTTTTGTTTGTTCTTTAGACCCCAGTGCTTCAATGAGACTCTGAACTTTCGATTTCCGGCCAAAAACCGAGGACGAAATTCATCGTGGACCCTGCCTTTAAAGGCAGTGTCCATGGTAAAAACCATGTCTGTTTTTTTGGTGGAGATCGGCAGCTGTGGGGCCTAGCTCAACCCTAACGTTGAAAAAACTAAGAAAAATAAGCTCGGAACGGTCCCCTACGGGCCCAAAGTTGGACACTCGTCAGCTCGTCACCCCCCGATGCACTTTCCATGCCCACTGACGTGAATAAATGAATGCTCGAGAATGTGAGATGAGCGATAGTTTCCGAACAATAGCCCTGTTCTTCCCTTTATTCCCAACTTCTCTCTTTACTCAGGTCAGCTGGCATACATCGGCTGCAAGAGACGGAAGTTACAAGCCTCGGACAACTCGTCCACCATGCTTCCTTAGCTCAACTTTTGAGGGACCATAACTCCGTTCCCAGAAGGTCTTGTACGATTTTAAAAACACCATTGGAATCAGCTTATTGGACCGTCTTCAAGATAGACAAAAAAGCAGAGAAACGATTCTCATCGTGAACACTGCCTTTAAGGCTGTTGAGCACAGCGAGGCACCGCCCTGCAATTTAAATAATCCATAGATCCTAAAGCACAACCACAAGTACGCCGCGAAGCGGCGTGGGTGTGCACCTTGTAATCAATATGGTGGATAATATCAAAATTGAAAACTATCAAGAACACTGCCTTTAATTATCACCAAAACACAATATAATGGGTTCCTTTTATATTCAGATTTATCTGTTCATCCAATGGGGCCATTTTCCTCCTAGTGGAGTAAATATTTAACTCCATAAGGGGAAATTTAGGAGAGTGGCTGAGTACGAATCCTTACTCTTAAAGGCAGTGGTCACGGTGAAAATCGTTATCGAAAAAAAAAACTACAAAGATCTGCTTAGGCGCTATTCATACTACTCAACGCCAGCGCGGCAAGCGCGTGCCGCGCTGGCGTGGCGTTTGTGTATGAATGACTTGACGCCCCGCCAGCGCGGCACGCGCCTCAGCTCCGCCCGCTCCGCCATGGCGTCGCCGCTGCAGTATTCATACTGCCACCCGAAACGCCTTGGCGTTTTCATCCACTGATATTGTTTATCGATCTTCTCATTCATTCCAGCTTCACCGCTGGTTTTCAGCGCGAACGATGCCTTTAAGCCCGTACAGTACCGCACAATTTGTTGCAGAAAAAGCTGCATCGCCATAAGTTGCTCCAAAGTGGTCACATTTCAATTTCGAAGTGATTTCTGAATTGCTTTCATTGAGTTCTTTATGATAAGGATAAAAAATAATATGATGAACTCAAGAAATGCATCGAGGAATGCAATAGTTGTTGCTTATAATCCCTCACCATGAACTGGTAAGACGATCATGATAGCAGAAATCTGTCATGTTCTGATCTGTGGTCGACATGAATTTTAGAAGGAAATATGCATTTTACAACAGGATACCGGAGTTGCAATGACTCTCTACATTTGCCTCATTAAGAGGAACACGAAAACTACCTTTAAAATTCATTTCGTCAATTTCGGAGCGAGATATGGCGATGTGGCACTTTCTCTGAGAAATATTGCCGCGACTCTTCCGCTAATGCCCCCGACTCCACCGCGATCCCGGACTGTCCCGCAAGTCCCAGCGACCCTTAACTCTTCCGCGGCTTTGCCGTGACTTCTCCGTGGGTCAAGCTTTCGCAAATCTACCGCGACTCCCTCAGGACCCTTCCGCGACCCTACCGCGATTTGGTCAATGAAGAATAGTCCGCGGTTCTGCCCCGCATCTCCCCCACGATTCCTCCAGCAGGCGCCAGAAGGAGTTGCGGCGGAGTCGCGGCAATATTTCTCAGAGTTTCATGAGCAGAATACGTCACAAAAAGCTTCTTCTGCAAAAAAAAGACTTGCGCGCTACTGTATGTTTTCACGGAAATCAGTAAAACTGTGCTCAATCAAGCTCACGCAAGGAGCTTTCGCGATGCAATGCATAACCCTTTACAGTCTGACACAGATTCGAAAGAAGAAAATCTACGTAGGAAGTTATAACACACTTCTCCATTGATCGGTGAACATTTCGGTTTAGATTGATGTCCTGCTCAATTTTTCAGCTCATCGCAGAAAGCTGTCTTTCTCGAAAGTAATTATGAATGAACAGTTGAAGCAATAGGCACGCATGAATCCTAATATATGCAGTAGAATGTTTGCCCATTGACACGGAAGGCTGCATGCGTGGACAGTGTGTGTGACAACCGGGTGTCAATTGTTAACGACGGGGGACGATGACTAATTTCCGTTCATTGTCACACACATACACACACACAGACGGTCACACACACCAAGCCAAATATAGTTAGTAGGATACTTCGGACCGAACTGTATTGTTCGAAAATTATTCAAATGATTTTTCGAATTTCGAGTCATTCAAAATTCGAAATTCGAAAATTTTGGCGCTCGAATAATATTCAAATTCGAATACTTCGTAAAAAGCGATTTCAAATAATACTTGAAATCCGAATATTCCAAAAACAGACTTTCGAATAATATTCGAAATTCGAATAATTTGCAGAGCATATTCGAATTTTTGAAATTCGAATAATCGAAATGCACAATCATCAGTTCATTGAAAGTTCTTTTTTTTTTTGATCAACCTTTGAAAGCGCACTCCATCAAAGCGCCCCCTTTATCTATACACCCCACGCCCCATTTGGGGTTCCCACAAGCTTGGATCGTGTGAAATATTGCGTCACCGTTCAAGGTGCTCCATCGGTGGGATAGGCTGGCTTGAACGGCCAGCCAACGCAAACCGTTTTTCTCTCGTTTTCGCATTTGTTATGTAACTTCGGCATGGATCCTGAAGAGACTTTGCGTTCACTGTTGCAGGTTGGCGAAAACTCGGTGCCCTGTGTTATAACATAGGTGCACATATGTAGCTTGCGCCAACCTCCAGTAGAGAACGCAAAGTCTCTTCAGGATCCACGCCAGTGTTAGCTGTAAGGCAGATATCGACAGTACCAGGGTTTTAGCTTTCGAAACCCTCCCGTTTCGAAAGAAACAGTTACTTGAAATACGGACGGGAGCGATTGAGCTCACTAATCTACAATGACTACTCTAGAAACATTAGCTTGGAGTGGCCTTCGCGGCTGGAAAGGTTTAGTTTTGCCCAGGCCTTGTGAATTACGATTTGCGAGTTACGAGGAATTTGAAAACGATTAACTATTTATGAAATTACAAAATTCAGTCACGCGCAGCCCTGCTCAGCACGGCACGATCGATATTAGGGGTAGTTTATACCTCCGCCGCCGAGCGGATCAGTATTACAGAAATGCACTGCCGCTCCGCTCGGCGGCGAGAGTATAAACGACCTCGAATGTTGATCTCACGGAGCGGCACGATCGACATTGAAGGATTGCCCTTCGCCGCGCGGCTCGGTGGCGGAAGTATAAAAGACCCCTTAGAGGATCGCACTACGCCGCGCCTCTCGGCGACGGGAGTATAAACGTCGCCTAAGGTCAATGGTATAGCAATGGACGTGTCGTGGAGGGCTGACATACTGTAGATATGCCTATGCCTGTCGTTGCCACTGTCGCTGTCACTGTGCAGCGCACTGCGACAGCGACAGATTTAAAATGTGGGAGGCGGTCGCTATTGCTGTGCAGAGCGACGCCACCTCGTGTGGCAAAACTATACCATTGGCCTAACGCCCTTTTCATTCCTTCAAAACACTGGCTTCATTGTAGCTCAAAAGCGGCATTTTCGGCGGCGGCAAAGGACAGTAAAGCCCTTTTCACACTTGCCCGACCGACGTCGGAAGACTCGTTATCGAATGTGGAAGATCTATCTACCCTATCCTCTCCATCTTATCCATCTTGACTTATCAAATTTGATAGCGAGTCGTCCGACGTCGGCCGGTAAACTATGAAAGAGGCATAAAAGTTTAAAGCTCGAGTGTTCCGCCCTGTCCCCCACCTGTAGTCGTGCAAGCTCGGCGGCAGCAAATTTGCCTAGGCCGCGCCGTGGAGTAGTAGGTCTTGAGAGCGGCGCTAGGGTCTCTACGCTTGGGTGCGATAAGGCGCTTTCTCAGAGAGGGACAGTGGTGGTCAAGTCTCACCCGAAGCCAAGCGTCTTGTGCTTAACGCGCGCGACGCGCTTGCGGAGACTATGAATACTCCAGCGGCGACGCTATGTGTGGATTTCGAAAAGTTCCTATCGATGGTGCGCATGGTACGAACACGCGCCTCGCTCAGAAACATCCCTTCCGCACCACCGTCCTCTTCCGATCCGGACGTTTAGAGTACACTACCTTAGAGAGCAAGGTATTTATATGGAGTCTCTAAGAAAACAATAACTGATAACGAAAAAACCCGTCATTTTCGTGAACTAATACTGAGAGGCCGGTTTCTATGTTTGCACCGCCTGTAAGTGGTCCAGGAGTGAAAATGGTGAGTTCTGCGGATTATTTTGTGGCATCCTCGTGCCCAATTACTTCTGGTCACCAAGTTTCAAGCAATTTGGTACACGCCGTCCGAAAAAATGAAATGTGACGGACGGAGGCAGAGGCGGTGGCGGAGAAAATTTTGCGTCATTTGAGGTGCTATATCTTTTGAGAGAGGAGACCGGTTGCAATGAAATTTGGCTCAGATATGTGTATTGATGAGACCTTTCGAATGATGTACAGCTTATTTTTCTGCTGACAGTATGAATAGGTGATCTCGGTATAGGACGTGCGCGCGGTAAGAGATCAAAGCCAAATCTGGTGAGCGCCTCGCGCTCACCACAATAATGAAAAGTATTGCGTTTTAGTGGATGAAAAGAGTTGTAGGAATGTTGTGAAAATATTTGGAAAACGATTGGACGTAATATGAATTGAAGGAAGACTTTATAATGTAGTGAAATAATGAAAATACGATTGGATGGTCAAGTTAACACCATTGACAAATGATAAAAAAAAATCACTTTTTTCATAGCGAGCTTGATTTTGCTTTTATAGGTTCAACAGAGAAGCCTGTGAAAACCGACCCTTCTTCCTTCACTACATTTATCAATCGTTGGCCCATGCTCGAATCGCATTTTCAGTTATTTCACTTCAGTTTCCAGTCTTCCTTTTCTCAAGTCATATTACGCCAAATCATTTTCTAAAATATTTCTCGACATTTTTACAACTTTTTTAATTCACTTTAAAATGTTGATTCTGTAGGTTGCTTGCTACCGTTCCAGGTATACGTACAATACCCGCGCTAAGTTTTGTAAAAACGGGGAGCATCTGACAAACTTGGCAAAAAAGCGTCCGATGCATGTAACTTTTTTGAATGAAGATTTTTTCAAATTTTGAAAACGCTATCATATTCACAGATCAAATTGCTACCTAATCATGTGCATTGTGAGCCGAAGTTCCCCCAAATCGCTTTGTTTTTGAAGGAAATAGTTTTTGCAATCGGTTTAAAAAACAGTCGCGTGCGGCGAAGTGCGGCGAAATTTTGAGCAGTAAGTGTACAAGTAATGGAAGAGCAATCTATATGGTTTCTTCATAAATTAGTTGCAGGTAAGAGCATCTCGAAAACTGTTTAGGTTGAATTTTCGAAGTCCTTCATTTAAGTCCTTCACAACAAAACTCCGACTTTTCAGGTTGTTCTCAAGCGTGTTTAATGAAGGATTTCGAAAATTCAACCAACACAAACCTCGAGATTCTCTCACCTGCACCTAATTTATGAAGAAAGCATACAGATTGCTCTTCCATTACTTGTATAAATAATGCTCAAAGTTTCGCCGCACCTCGCCGCGCGCGACGTTCTTGAAAAACCATTGCAAAAACTATTTCCTTCAAAAACAAAGCGTTTTTAGGGAATTTCGGCCCGTACGTCACATTATTAGGCAGCAATTTAATCTGTGAATATGATAGCGTTTTCAGAATTCGAAAAAGTCTTCCTTCAAAAAAGTTACATGCATCGGACGCTTTTTTGCCAAGTTTGCCAGATGCTCCCGTTTTTACAAAACTTAGCGCGGGTTATGTATGTACATACGTCTTTCCAGTTTCCGAACTTTGTGATGCAATTGAGCATTCAAACAATCTTTTCCAGATTGGAGAGAGGTTGTAACGATACACACATAACCTCCCTTTCCCGTCTACTCGCAGTTTTCTTTATCACTATCAAAGCAATGGAGCGGTTTTGAGCATGATTTCTTCATTTTCATTATGGAATTTTTCGAAAAACAACCGCTCCGCATCTACGATTGTGATAATACGACTGCGAGTAGCTGGGAAATGAATGTTACCTATATGCTATGGCCACTGCATGAGTGGTAGAATTGGAGATACTCTGTTGTGTACGATGAGGTACGGATTCGATGCTCAACATGCCTTCTTGTTCAAAAAATTGTCAGTCTTTTCAGCGTTTGCGAAAAGGGACAAGTTTACGTCAGCGATCGCGTCTCCCACACCTGTTCATCGTGGCGGTTGCTGGAATATTGCCGATCGCGCAAGAGCTTTGCGCTGTTAAATTGGAACTGGAATCTGGATTCGGAGATATGAAAATCGTGCAAGCCGCTTATAATTTTATGTCAATTGCTGGGAATGTGTTTAACTATGCCATCTTAATTAATTCTGCTTCAACTCAATGCGATAGTGTTTATTGTTCTTTATACACCGTTTCATCGTTGCTCAAACATTCTTCTCATAACTACTAATTACTAATTAATGGCTCGCTTTCTGCCGCTATCCTAAAGCACTTTTGTTGTTGAATTTTATCCAGCAGTCATGTCGATGGGAAGGAACTGTCTCATCCTTAGCTATGTATGTTTCTTGCCACAAGTAGAAAACAAAATGGAAAGACTGCCGGTGTAGATATGCACGAATAGCCTTTATCCCTCATTTTGAACCGGTCCAAGTAAGGCTTATCAGTCTTATCATGTCAAAATCTCCTTACCACTGTTATATTTTACCATAACCGACCGCTCCGTTGCTTGCTCCGCCCGGACTCAACATACTCCCCATCTCCCATATACAATGATTTCGTTAGGTATAGGCACACCCTCATCTGTCGTTGCCTAACTCCGAACTGGTCTTCTGAAAAAAAATATGGTTGTCATTTAGCACGAGGTGCACGAAAACCTTAGCGTCCAACATTTGAGCGGAGCCAGAGAAAAATCCCATACTCTTCTATTTTGGCTCCAGAATACCTTTATGAGGGAAATTCCAAAACCGTTAATGTTACTGCTACTATTGAAACACTTAATAAGTGGACGGCTCTCCTGGATGAAGGTAAAAGTTTGGATGTTGTCTATTTTGATTTTGCTAAAGCCTTTAACAAGGTCATGACAAATTGTTGCAAAAACTCTCGATGGTTGGTATCCATCCGCGAATAGTTGCATGGATACGTTCGTTCCTAACAGATAGGACGTTCTCAGTCTGTGTAGAGTCCTCTCGCACGACTCCAAGGCCAGTCCTGAGCGGTGTGCCGCAAGGCGGGGTATTGTTTCCCATCCTTTTCAACATATACACTTACGAAATCGCCGGTCTTGTCCGTTCCTGTGGTACCGGTATCAGTGCATTTGCGGACGATATCAAGATCTATCTGGACGTTTCCAAACCGGAGAACTGTATCTTGCTACAGCAGTCTATTGATAGTATTAGTACTTGGCCCCGCGACTGGAATCTCCCTTTGGCAATATGTAGAAAAAACTAAAGTACTTCAAACTGCAATGTCGATGGAACGCAAATCATTGATGTAGATCAGATCTCGGATTTAGGTTTTAGCATTGCGATATGGCCCATTTCGCTATGAACAAAATATTTAGAGGCTTGGCAACGAAGAACTCCTCTGTACTTGTCGATGCCTATACAACGTATGTAAGGCCTGTACTCGAATACGGAACGCCAGTTTTCAATCCGTTTAAACTGAAGAATATAAGCAAAATAGAAAAAATGCAGAACTGTTTCACGAGAAAATTGATGATAAGAATGCACGGTTTCATCCCGTATGAGCAGATGCCTTCATCATCTGACAGGAATGAAATCTTTGTTCTCGAAGCTTTGGCTCATAGAAGGGGAATAAATGATTTACTTCTTCGGCATAAAATCCTTTTTAACCCTGAGTTCGGTCTCAATTCGCATGATTTTGTTACCTTGAGAGTTTCCAGCACACGGGGAGGTGAGATCAAATTCCAACTTTGTTCAACTAACCTCAACTGCAGACACTATTTCTTCACCAACAGAACAATTCCAACGTTTTAAAGTCTCGGTGCGATTGAGACTGTCCCACGCAACTTCAACTCTTTCAAAAATTTCGTCCGCAAAAAACGGGGGCCTAGAAGATTGACAAGTGATCCGTTTTAAGTGGTTGGAGATATTCTAATCATGACACTGCGTTTTTGAATTGTATCTGTATACCTTCTCAGGCAGTAGCAGGCCCGGAGCGCAACCAGCTCCGCCTCTCCCCGCCCACTGTAACCGAAACGCAGAGCAGTTGATATTCGAACTTGCAGTGCGTTCCGGTTGTGATTGCAACGTGCAATGCGTTCAGATTGCTCTCCGGGCCACATGCGTTGACTGGCGCGCGCATTACGAAATTCAAAGACGACGCCCTGTCCTCACACTCTAGCGCTTTGAACCTTGATCGATATCGACACATATACCCCTACTTCCTTTTAATTGGTTCCTTGTTGGGTAATTTCCATGTCTTCTTTTTCTTGGGGCTCATCCACGTATCATTCCTGTGGTAGACAGATTCATGTGTGGCTATATTGCAGTTTTGATTTTATTGAATAAAACACGATTTCTGAGCACACCTCTCCTTGCAGAATCTTCTTTTCTCAAAAAATGTTCCAAACTTGTTAACAAAACTAGGGCAGTAGAGCAGTAAATAGGAAACAGCTGATTGATTTTTCCTGGGTTATGTTCTCCTGGGTTTTTACGTCTGAAACACGTCAAGGTATCGAGTTTTGCAACAGTGTTGCTGAAATCGTTTTATAGAAAGCGCCCGGGGCGCAACCCTCTACGCTGGATGATGTAATATGAGGTCATCAACCGACAGTTGCGCTCGGATCGCTGCGTGAATCAGTTTTGTCGGTAGCACCCGGAGCGCGACGTAAGTGGCCTGCATCGCAACATATGTGGCCCGGAAATTGCCAAATTTGTCACCCTGAGCGCAACATGGACGCGGCTCCGGGTGCATTCGGGTTGGGCTCAGGGCCTGCTATCTTCTGAGTTCACATAAGATCTCGCTTGTGTAATAAATAATAATAATAATAATGATAGTAATAATAATAATAATAACTATAAACGCATCTAGAGTTTTGATAAAATTCTGCGAAACTGTTTTAATTTCCGTTCATATGATCAGTTGAGATTTAGAAGCGCCTAATGTTGGCATGGACCAACTGCCCACCGAATTTCAATGCTTATGGTTTTTCAATAATTTTGAAATTTTTTTATTCCCATCCAAACAATCGGAAGTTTCAGCATCTTTGTCGAGCTGCACGTTGCCGTTGTTTTGATTGAGGTTGTCTCTATCGGCATCCACAATGTTCACGTGGACAAGGTTGACCGCAGAAGTGAAATACTCTTGCATATCTTACCTTTGAATTCCGGACTGCAATATAATTCGATTGGTCAAGGCTGCTCGAGGCGATTCGAAGATTGCTACAGGATCTGGGATCTACCTTCTCGTCTCTTGCAATTCAAGAAAATTTTTTTATTATAATTACCCATTTAGTTGAAAAGTGACGACTTTTCAACATAGAAAAATTTGTCTTCTCACGAGACACTCCTTAGAAAAAAGGCTAATTGCCAAAATGTTAAGCGAATTCATGAAGCGCTTTTTTCTGTCGTCCGATAGCACCAGAGAACGAGTGCCCTATTCTAGGCCACCACTATTCAGCTTTTCCTGACAAACTGAAGCTAGAGGTCCTCACAAATAGCCATCCTCCTCTCTGTCTTCTTAAAAGAACGCGCTCTGTTGATATGATGATGGTTGCGCCCCCCCCCTCGACAAACGGACCCCAGATACATGCTCAGCTCGGATATTTGTGCGGAAGTTCCCGAGGACAATAGGCCTGATTTGGTCGTTATCACTGGTTCGAGGGGAGAGGAGCGAGACGTCCCCCCGGAAGGGAACGTCTCGCCCCTCTCCCCTCGAATTATACACAACGATAAGGCGTTTGAAACAGTCGACTCGGGGGGAGAACAAGGGAAGTTCGCTTCACGGTTGCTCCCATGGCCTCCCCCCGAGCATGATGAACGAGAAAACAAAGCCGCAGTGTATACGATGATGCAAACGGGCTAGTCGCGATGTGGTCTCGCACCTCGCAAGATGAGGGAGCAGACCTGCCACTCAAGGACGGTGTAAGTATCTCCGTCCAGATTATCTGGGGAGATACCAAGCTTCTCAGTAACCTTTCGTCAAAGGTAAATATTTTTGGCCCTATTCCTGTTTAAGAAGAACAGGAAACTGATAAAAACAGCGAGTTTTGGCAAGCTGACTTTTGATAAATCAATGACTAGTGGGTGTTGGGTTGCTACAGCTTGGGGAAGACTGGCGATCGGGAGAACAAGGGAAGACCTGCTAGCCGGAGGTCCCCTCCGCCTCCCCTCGATTCGGAGGGAGTTCCCCAGTTGTTTCGAGGGAAGTTCTGCTGTCGTTCTCGCGAACTTCCCGAGAACGAGCAGCTCATCAAATAACCCAAAAGACGAAGTGTCTGAGCAGCTCATCAAATAACTTAAAGACGAAGTTTTCAGCAAAACCTGGGACTTTGACCAAACTACCCTGTACCCAACGTAACCCACCGTAATCTAATAATAATCGATGAACGGGTAGCAGATTCGTGTTCAGTACTCTAGAAAACTCCCACAGAAAATTTTTGGGCCTCATCTGTAGAACAATTCCAAAAATCTTCGAATACCGCATATTGCTCACGAAATTTTCCCCATGGGAAGTTCTGATTAGAAAATGCTTGATACTTTCGAAAATTTTCAAACAAACATCAGATTTGTGATCAGCACCTGAAAAAGACTCCATAAATAAGGTTGGAGTCAGATCTGAAACGCTTCCAGAACCATACAATCATATAAACAAGGCGCTCAACAAAAAAATAGAAATCTTTTCAATTCTGTAACTCATGATATTCTTTCGAAAATGGAAAAAACCGACTTAGCATTCGAGCTCAGTACGTCAAATAACCCTTTATTGTAAATATTCAGCCAAATTCTTCCAAGAACTACAAACGTTGCTTTCAGCTCAGCTGAAGAAAATGCGGAATTTGACCAGCTACAACTTTTTCCGCAGATGTCCGCAGCAAAGTCCGAGTTCAGATTCAGAAAGGGTATGCCAGAATTGAACGAAATAGATTCTTTGGAATGGCAAGAGTGGCCTTGCAAGTTTCCCTGTTAGTACAGAAGATGGGCCTCCTAAAATAGAGCTTAAAATTCGGAAAATATGGGTCGCTCGGAAACCTTCAACATGCAGTTGAGCGATAAAAATGCTGTGCAGCTATGACTTCATCATTCGAAAAATCGTTGTATTGGTTTGTTGTGAAATATAAGACAGCATTTTCATTTCCCGAATAGCGGCCAGGAATACAAAAATAGTGCGAGACGCCCCGGCCAAACAAGATTACCTCACGTTATGCAGCAGTAACTTTGTCCTACCGCATAGTCTCGAGAAAATGTGAGGCTTCAAATGATCCCAAACAAGATTAAATGCGGTCTTAAAGACACAGTCCAACCTCAGAATCGATTTTTCGTTTTTCTGCCTATCCTGGAGATAATTTCACGCTGATCACAACGGTGTCTCCAGAATAGCTCAGAACTCACTACCAACGGAGTTAAGGCTCCTCAAAGATTTCGACTTGAACCGGCTAGAAGTTCTCGGACGAGTTGTCTCGAGCCTGTATTTTCTCGTTATTCGCAGCCATCGTTCTGTAGCAAGCCACATTATAAAGCCAGGCCGAAAACAAATCGAAGAACATCGGTTTTGAAAAAAAAATTGCCTCTGAGGTTGGACTGTGCCTTTAAAGGCAGTGTCCACGATGAAAATTGTTCTTCTGTTTTTTAGCCTATCTTTAAAACGGTCCCATGCTGATTTCAACGATGTGTCTGAAATCGTACACGACCTTCTGGGATCAGAGTTATGGTCCCTCAAAAATTGAGCTAGAGAAGCATTGTGGACGAGTTTTCCGAGGCTTGTGACTTCCGTATTTTGCAGCCGATGTATGCGAGCTGACCTGAGTGAAGAGAGAAGTCGAGAATGAAGGGAAGAACGGGGCTTTTGATCGAAAACCATCGCTCATTTCGCGATTTCGAGTGTTCCTTCGTTCACGTCGAGAAACTCGACCGCGAGCGGAAGGGCTAGCGCGAGCGGACTTCGGAGCCGTATGGAGCTCTTTCTGGCTCGTTTTCGTTTGTTCTTTTGACCCCAGTGCTCCAATGAGACTCTGAACTTTCGATTTCCGGCCAAAAACCGAGGACGAATTTTATCATGGACCCTGCCTTTAAGGGCAGTGTTCACGATAAATCTTGTTTTTGAGCTTCGAGTGTAAAACACTACGCTGGCAGATGCTAGAAGCAACGAAAACGGGCCAGAAATCGACAAAGACGGTAGCGAAGTGAAGATTTAGTTAAAGGCAGCATACACGCTCGCAACCATAGTCGAGATAGCAGCATAAATAGGCACACACGGCCCCTAGCAAGTCGTCAACGAACTTTGAAGCTCTGGAAACCATCCAGGATGACAATAATTGGCAATGTTTGAGCAATCCTGACTCGCACGCCCGTATTTTCACTCCCATTCGAGTACGAGAATGAGAATCGAAACTTGAGAAAACATGTGATAACTTAGAATGATAGCACTATAAAAAGGGAGTGCAGTAGAGAAAAAACTCGATTTACCTCAATATAACATGTTTGTGCACTGATAAAATCCTCCATTTCAAGAGGTCAGCCAAAGTAGAGCGGTATTCTCGAAAGTGGACGAGAGTCAATAGGTATGCAGACATGTTCTACTCAAGCAAACCAAGCTATTTCTCTCGTGCACTCCCATTTGATAGTGCTATCACTCTCAATTATCACACGTTTTCACAAGTATCGATTCTCATTCTGTTACTCGAAAGGGTGTGAAAATACGGGCGTGGAAGGCAAGATTGCTCAAACATTGTCAAATATTGTCATCCTGGACAGTTTTCAGCGCTTCAAACGTCGTTGACGACATAGTACGGGCCGTGCGGACCTATCTATGCTGTTATCTCGACTATGCTTGCGAGCGTGTATGCTGCCTTTAACCCAGTACGCCTGCTTGGCCAGCTCTGGCCCCCGTTCTGACGAGCTTGTTGCGCCGAGGAAGTGTTCGGTGGCAAGCTGCCAAGCAACTCCGCAAGCCTCATCATTTGTGCGCTTGAGGAAACTAGCAGGCGCGTAAGCTCGTCTGCGCTCTGAACCTGTATGTACGGTACAAGCCGTTATTTTACCTTATTATAAACGCTGTTGCTCGCTGTTTCTTCACTGTTCGATAGCTCACGACCGAGCAACCCCATTTTCGAGTCGAACTCGAATATGATAATCATAGTGAGCACTGTCTTTAAAGCGTCAGGCTCCTTCTGAGTCCCATCCTCATTCCCCCCTGAAACTCATTAAAACCCAATGTGTGTATCTTTTATGCCGGGATTGCGATTAAAACAAACCAACGCTACTATGAACGCAGACGGACTACACTGCGTATCATAAAGTTAGGACACCCCCTGAATTTGTAGGTTTCGCGTTCGTTGAGTAGGACAGATCTTTTCATCATTACTTCTGTGATCAGGATGTAAAAAAACCTCCGCATACCTCTTCTGGGTTAAAAAGATTATCTGCGCACTTTTTAAGAATGCATTTTTGTTTTAAATCGCGTATCAAAAATATAGGACACCCATGGGCTAATCGGAATTCTGGTTCAATAAAATTGTGTTTTCTGTTTTGTCGAATATATTCATTCATTCGTTTATTCGAAAAATTTAAGTCGAATAAATTCATTTATTCATTCGTTTAGTCAAAAAGCACAACTATACTGTATATGTACAGCAGTGAAAGCACCACATTTTGTATGGTCTGAAGGCAAGATCACAAGACGCCACGGAGCCGTGAAATATGAAGTTGAGTTGTTTGGAAGGACTGTTAGGAAGCATGCAAATCAGATACGCCGTCGTGATAATGAGGAAGCCCCAGAAGGAGAGGGCGCGGCGTTGAAGACTTTGCTCGATGCGCTAGAGCTCGATGATGTGTTGTCCTGTAAGCCTGGGGTGGTAGCAAACCTACTGAAATCGGCACTTAAAGGCAGTGTTCACGATAATCTTCAATTTTGAGATTATTCGCTATATTAATTAAGTGGCCCCCGGGTAGAACTGAAATGACGTAGGAATTGGGAAAAACGCACCAGAAGTACACGAAATCCTTAAGTATCCCCCCGCCTCTTAAAGGCAGTGGTCGCGATCAAATATGCTTGTCGTCTTTTTCTCTCCAAATTCTTTCCTGGGTCTCGAGAAGTAGGACCTATAAGAAAAAATCGCGAAAAAACCACTGTTTTGGGCCGAATTTGAAACCTGAACTTTCTTGTCTTTTGATGGTGGACGAGCCCACTCCACATCATCGGCATCGATGACCTCTTATATCAAGAACATCAGCTAGCTTGAAATTGAATGTCAATCAATGAACCTTCGAATTTATGTACACA
This sequence comes from Aplectana chamaeleonis, assembly GCA_029168955.1. Taxonomy (NCBI): domain Eukaryota; kingdom Metazoa; phylum Nematoda; class Chromadorea; order Rhabditida; family Cosmocercidae; genus Aplectana; species Aplectana chamaeleonis. Next base: position 49,543 of record JAPDOI010000522.1, read on the forward strand.
TCTAGTCAAAAACATTGACTGAAGTGATGCTTTCATTGCTCAACTGTTTTTATTCGTTAAATTTGCATTTATTTCGTCCTCTGAATGTCGATGATTTTTGACTTCTCGGCATGAGACTGCGATCTGTTTCGTCATCGCTGTGCACGTGTGCACGAACTAGCTTCTTTGGGCCCTAGAAACTCTAATTGTAGACCGTTTTTCACCGCGCTACCTTCATAGTTTTTCAGCTGTTTTTGATCTAAGCTGATTTTTGTAGTTTTTTCGATAACGTTTTTCATCGTGACCACTGCCTTTAAGTATCACAGGAAGTGTTTGTTGTGACAATGAAATCTTTAGTGGAACCGTCCTTTGCAATTCTCCACTCTCTATTGCTCCGCTCATTCCTTAGGGTCCTAACTAATCCTGCTTTGCATAAAATATTGTTCTATTTTCGATTGACCCAATTTTCTACCGGTGAAAACCACCTTGAACATGTTCATCCAACCAGACAACTAGTCCATGTTATATTAGGGTGAGTCATAAGTTCTTGGAATTTTTTATTTTTATTTTTTTCTTAAACACAAGGTAACAAATTTATTCAAAGTAAGAGCCATTACAAAGAACAACTTTCTGCCAACGACGAGCGAGACTTCGGATACCGAAGTCGTAGAATGAGCGCTGCTTCGATGCAAAAAAAAGCGTCCAACTCAGCCCTCAAGTGCTCTTCGGTCTTAAAGGCACAGTACACCCTCAGATATGAATTTTGAGATTTTCATGTAATTGTGTAGAAGACCCCTCTTGTATAACACGTGCCAAATGCGAGATCTCAATTCCTCCGAATAAGCGAGATATAAGCGACCACCACAGGCCCGACCCCCTTCGCTCACCACCACAGGCCCGACCCCCTTCCGGATTTTCGACCTCGATATCGACTGGATGGATGGATGAATTCTCAACCAATCACCGGTCTTCAGTCCATTGCCGGACTGTCTCCTTATCCTGGCTCGCTCTCTCACAACGCTTGCGAATGAAGAGAAATACAGCCCTGAGACAACTCGTCCACCAATTTTTCACCCTCCAAAATCTTGGCATCTTTGAAGAGCCATAACTTTGTTCAAAGGAGGTCTTGGACAATTTCAGAGATACCACTGTGATCAGCGTGTGACTCTCTCTCCAAGATAAGCATTAAATCTGAAAATTAATTTTTTTGGGTGTCCTGTGCCTTTGAGCTACTTTCCCCTCAACCAGTGTTCGAGGCTTCTGAATAAATGGTAGTACGATGGAGCAATATCTGGACTGTAGGCTGGATGAGGGAGAGTTTCCAACTGCAGCTCCTTCAATTTTTCTTGAGTTTTTTTTCGCTATGTGTGGGCGGCAGGTGTCCTAGAGTAGTAGGATCTGGTCACGTTTTCGTCCATTTTTCTCCGCGTTGGTGACCATTTCCTCTAGTTCTTGGCAGACGTAGTCAGCATCTATAGTCTTTCCTGGCGGAAGTAATTTCCAGAACACAAATCCATCAGTGGACCGAAAAACGGTCAGTAGTCTCTTTTTTCCGTGGGTATCCTGACGTTGCACATGATCTGGCGAGTCAAAGGGCTAACCCATTGCACAGACAGGTCAGGATTGTTATAGTAGCACCACTTCTCATCACATGTAATGATGCGACCAAAAAAACTTCCTTTGTGGTGCCGTTTCAGTAGCTCTTGACAAATGGCCATCCTGCGATTCCTGTCGGTGTCGGATAAAGTGTGAGGAATCACGGACGGCTTTTTCGGTCTCAGTCCCATATTGTGTAGCTGGCGAACTGCGGTCGACTGCGAACTCCCTGTAAGCTGGGCGAGACCTCTGCTGTGAAGGTGCGGGTTTTTCTCCAGTTCATTCGCCGCCAACGCTGGGTCGTGAATTCGTGGCTTTCCACATCTCGGCTTGTCCTTCAGAGAGCAGCTGCCGGAGCGAAACTTTTGCTACCAGTTGTACACAGTACTGGCAGCAATTCGATACCTTCCTTCGTTGGCCCTTATTTCCTTAACAGTTTGAGCAGCTGTAAAACCTCTTTCGAAGTAGTGAAGAATCAGTACGCGAGCTTGCTCTTTTTCCGACATTTTACTGAGCCACGAATGGCGTTTCGAGGGCTGGCAGGTAATGATTAACGAGGTTTGATCTACCTAGCAAACAACCGCGCACGAGTGGCATTTGATCTATTCGCACGCGAATTAATTTGAATTTTTGAAAAATTCCAAAAACTTATGACTCACCCTTTTTTATGTCGAAAACTCGGGTACGAAAATCATCGTGAACACTGCCTTTAAGGGAGACGTCAAAGTGACGCTTGAGTGCCACTTTAATTACCAGAGGGTTATGTGATGTGCAGAAGATGGTGGGGTGTGACAGTTCTCTCCCTTCAAAATTTGTACTTCGCTCGAATTCGAACCAACGCCCTATCTACTGAGTACGGCGAGCAGAAACACTGCGCTATGTCGGCGGCGGATGGTACGTGCAATGCTGTATGTTATCACTGCATTGATGACAAACCTTTCGAAATCGTTCAATGTTTCCACAGTTTTAACAACATCCTTCGCGAGTATTCGTCTTCCCTACTGTTGAATATGGCAAATGTGATCTGACCTGATTCCCTTCCCTTTCTTTTGGTCTCGATCCTTAAAGGCAGTGTTCACGATGAAAAAAGTGTTTGAAATTTCACTACGAATGGGTAGTGGAGGGACACTCTGTAATGTTAACGTCGAAAGAACGCATGAAAACGAGCCAGGAAGAGCTCCAAAAGAGCTCAAAGTTGCTACTTTGAGCGCAAGGCAAACCCCAAAAGCGCATTGCCCGCCCACCGACGTGAACGAATGAAAGCTTGAAATCGTGAGATGGGCGATGGTTTCCGATTATTGGCCCCGTTCTTCCCTTCAGTCTCGACTTCTCTCGTTACTCAGGTCAGCTCGCATACATCGGCGGCAAAAGACGGAAGTTACAAGCCTCGGAAAACTCGTCCACCATGCTTCTCTAGCTCAATTTTTGAGGGACCATATCTGCGTTCCCAGAAGGTCGTGTGCGATTTCAGAGACATCGTTGGGATCAGAATGGGACAGTTTTTAGGATAGGCTGAGAAACAGAACAACGATTTTTATTGTGGACACAGCCTTCAAATTCGATCAGGATTCACACTTCCCGCAATTCTTATCCGGCGTACGATCCGTATGGGTGCCATACGATCTTTTTCTGTTATTTTCCAAGATATGAACTCTGCAAGAAACTTTTTTCCCAATATGCTATTTGGCATTTGTAGTGAGCTCAAGATTTCGATAATCATCAACAAAGGATTCGATAGTCATCAACGACAACACTTTTTGGTCCGAACATAGTTATCAGCCGTTTTATTTGTCCAAGGCCGCAGCTCCGCTGTAGGCGATAATGGAAATCGAGAGCTCACTGCATACGCCCTGGAGTTTACTTCACTGCTCGGCTGCGAAAAAAGATACATAGATGATATCAGTTTTCAAGGCAAGTTCCACTGTTATAATACAATGGAAAAAAATTTGATCGGAAAATCTCCTTTTTCTCGTAGATTCTGACTGCTCATTTGCAGTTGTAGTCTCCTATCCTACCTAGCCCATGTCTGCAAAGAATGTTTTGCTCTGAAATAGCGTGTATTGTTATACCGCACTGCTAGTGAACTGGCTGCAATGCTCCATTCAGCTTCATTACAGTACTTTGCTGCTGCTAATTTTTTTCAAACGTCTCCGTCTCGTTGGCAGAGAACTGTCACAAGACTGGCAATATGCCAAAACATGTTGAAAAAAAACGCCACAATTTGGTTAGAGTTGTTCATACTCCCGCCGTCGATCGGCGCAGCCATTGCATCTCTGTAATATTGAACACGCAGCGCTGCACGATCAATCAATATTATGAGATCGCTATTCGCCCCTACCTCGGCGACGGAAGTATAAAAGACGCCTTATACGTGTTGGCGGCTAAGATGCTCTTGCCGGTATTTTTGCTTCAATAAGAAGGCAAAGTTCGTATCTTGCTTTGCAAACTGATATGGCTCAATTCATTTTTTGTAGGAAGCCACAAAATCTACGCAGGCACCTGATGCGGAATCATCTGAACGTTAGTTATCACCCTTCCCCAAGTTTGGCGGGATGCGGTCTCTTACAACAATGACACAGATAACACCAGCGTTGCCGTTGCGCAAGCAGAATATGCTAAGTGGCACAAAGCGAGGAACTCGATGTGAGCACGTTGCAAACTGGTTGTTCACACTGATCCATATTTATAAAAGTGCACTATGCCTTATATCAATTTTTTAAAAGTTCGTTAGCAATAAAAAGAACAATATCACACATCAAATAGATGCATTAGCGTTCGTAATCCCACCGACCATGTGCGGCGTGAAGCTGGCAACTTCTAACACAACGATTTGATGTATGCCGGTATACCTGTAAAGGCAGCTATGATATGTAGCAGACATATATTCATAGTACTCATTTGAGATTTAAGAATTCCGATGCAGCTTTGAAAGCACTTGTCGCATTTTTTTGGAGAAATGCACCAACCAATGCTAAGAAAATCGAGGTCATAGACTATAGAATCAACAGAAAAATAAATAAAAAATAAATAAAGGGCAGTGTGAAGTGTATTACCCTCCGTGCCACCTGGGTACGAACACTGGTGTTCTCCATGATAGTCGCGATTATCCCTGAACATGAAACTTTGCCGGATCAGAGTAAAATCAAGTTAACTGATAGGATGAGAGCATTGTAAGGAATAACTAAACCAGGGCATACGTATACAAATTTAATTCGAAAGACATCAAAGAGAAATTGACACAGAAATGAACTGAAGAAGGGATGGGAACCCGAAACTAAATAAAACGCGTAAAGGCAGAAACCAAAGGCAGCTGGCTGCGGCTGGCATGTGCATATATGTAATTATCTCCAGTCACCAATCAATGACTGTGAGGGCGAGCAAATTCTACTCGGGGGTAGAATTTCGGAGATGGCGATCATAGTGTCTCATCGTCTCCTCCTACACACTATTTCGCCGTCCTCTCTCACAAAGAACGAGACAACGGTCTCATTCCCATCATGTGAACAAGAAGAGCACCCGAAAATGGCGGCGAAACCTGCTCATGAGGTCGACCTTATGTCAACCTCTCGTGTAATTTTTCAGTTTTTGAGCATTCTGGACCCTTATTAGCGACTCTACAAAACTTAGCCTCAAACTTAGGGTGTCATTTAGGTGGCACTTTGAGCTCACCATCATGTCCCGCTTTGGCCTAGTTTGCTACCACCCCCGCAACCGAGGCGAATGGAATAAACCACGGCAACGACTCTACAATGGTTAATGGCCGGCCAGTTTTGCTCAGACCCCCCCCCCCTTCTAATGGCTATTTGCTCAGACCCCCAGTAACGTTAGTAGGTCAATTTTTAACCGTTTTCTCCCCCCTCATAATAAAAGACCGAAATTGACAGCTCGAAGCCAATGTTATGCCACAAAATTCGGATGTTTGAGAGGACGAGAAGACAAACAGCGCTTATTGCATTTGTATGGAGAGGAGCAGAAAGTGCAAAAGTATATGTAAATGTTAACAGGTTGTGCTGTGTAATAAAACGCGGGTGTTTGAAAAAGGGTTCGATCTCGCCGGAAGTCCATATTCTTTTTTGAGTCACGAAAGTAGGATATTCGACTCAAGCGTGATTGATTTACAACGCTTACCAACTTTCAACGTGGATGCTGAACACCTCTACAGTATGAGGCCGCACACTTTTTCAGGTGTGGTCCCGCCGAAAAGGGGCATTTTTGAAATTTAGGTGTCGCGAGAGTAGGATATTTGAGTCCAGCGTGGTCGATTTACTCCTCAAACTTGTTTTGAACATCTCAGATGAAAGCCGAATACCGCTACTTAGATAGCGGGAGACGATGAAAAAAATTCCTCCTTAAAAAGTCCTTAAAAAAGTAGGTTTTTTGGAACATCGTAAGGTAAGTGCTGAACGAGTTATCTGGAAAAATTCTCGCTTTAAGAAACTATTCATATTCTATCGTTTGAAACTCTCCTCACCCCTGGAGAAAGCCTTTGAAGAAAAATTATTAGGTGTGGGTTCTTCTTTAAAATGTCCTGAGGGCCCACAGCTGGGCCCACACCTAACAATAAGTACTAAGAAAAAGCGAAAAATTTTGCATAACTCACACCAGGAAAATTTTCTTCAAAGACCTTCTCCGGGGATGCGGGTGGTCTTAAACGGTAGGGTTTAGAGCGTAGTTTTTTAAAGCTAGGGTTTTCCAGGGTACCTTATAAGTTACTGCAGTTTTAAAACCCAAATTTATGTTCGTGGACTTGGCCGATTTTTTCGTCGTCTGCCGCCCTATCTGTAGCGGTCTTCGGTGTTACTCCTAGATGACGAAAGTTTGCAACCAGAGTAAGTCAACCACGCTGGACTCACATATCCTACTCTCATCACTCCCTGTTCTCAAAATTGACGACTTCCGGCGGGACCACACCTGAGAAAGGTGTGATCCCGCATACTGTAGCGGTTTTCAGCGTTCATCTGAGATGGTGAAAAATTGTATCTAGGGTAAATCAGGTACGCTCAACTCAAATATCAACTCTCGTGACTGATGGAAACCGTTTGCAGAAATCATTCAGCATTTAGTCGACAAACTGCTTTGGACTTTTTATGCTGGATTCATATGTCTTGACTATTCTTCTGAGAAGACCTTCACTTCACCCTAAACTTCCTAATTGAACTCCGCGACTCATAAATCAGTTAAATCAGCCTTTTACTTAAATCACAATCTATATTTGAAATCTACGTAAAAAATTATTCCTGACTGTTTTTGCTCACAAACACGTTGGTTCAATTGGTATTCTTCGAAAGATCAGACCCCCCGCTTCCGCCCCTCCGGAGCTCAGACTCCCCGCTTCCACCCCTCCGGAGCTCAGACTCCCCGCTTCCACCCCTCTGGAGCTCAGACCCCACCCATGTGGGGGCCCACACCCGCGCCGAACCCTGATGCGTGATCGGCAGCCGTGTGGCCCGTGACAGCCCACGTTGAGTATTTCTCGTTGTTCTGTCTACCGATCTAGGTGGTCTAGCGATTAAACAAGCCGTATAAAAGGGGACTATTTTTACCATTAAGTATGTTAGCTGTGCTCTGATGTTCTCCTCTGGTGTACCTGCTGTTGGATATTTCTACTAATAAACTATTCCTAGTACTCGTCTTCTGCAGCCGCAGTTTCTGAAGGTTTCTCTCGCTAGAAGAGAGAATTGGCACGGTCGAAAGAAGACCGTTGAAATCTTGCATCCACAGGGACACAACAGTTATAGAAGACAGTCTGTATTTCGCGCGACGCATAAGTATAGCAACACTTGAGCAACACGGAAATATCTCACGATGAGCGTCAGAATGAGCCATTTTCACTTGTACTTTTATGAGACTGGTTCGATGTGATACTATTCGTCAATTTTCCCGGTGAATTCACTTGCCTTCTGACGGGAAAACTTAAGTTCACTCCTTCCATAATGCTGAAGTTGGATTTCGATGGATTTCCAGCCAGCTATGGCGAACTGCTTTGTCTAATACTAGGTTTCTCCTGGATCCTGGATCGGCCAAGGTCTGTGGTTGCCCAGACGTCTCATGGAGCTCGGGAAGCGAGACATTACACGACGAGTTCCCAGTGACATGGGGTCGGCCCCGAAGACTCACTACGAATTGTCGCTGTGTTTCTCGGCAAATAACATTCACTACTCAAACAATCACTTTGACAACATTGTGGACTCTGAAATGAAGCAATCTCATTGCTTAGAACATTTTCACAAGGCTGCTAGACTCGAGCCTGCGCGATTAAACATGAGCAGGAAATTGGAAAACATCATTGCTCCACTTAGCAAAGTCGTCGCTTGTCGAATCGTGCATAAGACCATCTTGTTCGAGTAAAACATGTTTTCTAAAGAAATTCCAAACTTGCTATAGCTGAAGAAGATGACCTCACGATTGGACAAGCGACGCCTTTGATGCGTGGACAACTAGAGTTTACCAAGTTCCTGCTCATGTTTGATCGCGCAGGCTCAAGTCCAGCGACTTTGTGAAAATGCTCAATGGGATTACTTCATTTCAGAGCAGACAATGTTGTTGCAGTTGTTGATTCAGTAGGGAATGCTACTTGCCGAGAAACACAGCGACAATTCGTAGTGAGTCGTCGGCGCCGACGCCATATCAGTGGGAACTCGACATGTAATGTCTCGCTTCCCAAGCTCCATGAGACGTCTGGGCAACCACAGACGTTGACCGATTGAAGATCCAGCAGAAACTTGGAACTATATCCAGCCGGCCAGCTGGCTGAAAATCCATCAAAATCCAAGTCCAGCGTTATGAAAGGAGTGAACTTGAGTTTTCCCGTCACAAGGCAAGTGAAGTCCACCGGAAAAATGAACGAATAGCATCACCTTTAACCAGTTTCATAAAAATATACGTGAAAAAGGACTCACTCTGGCGATAATCGTTAGATATTTCCATGTTCTTCAAGTGTTGCTATACTTATGCGTCGCGCGAAATACAGACTTTTTTCCATAAGTAAGGGCGAAATGGGCACATTCTGGTCATTCCACTTGATATATCGTTTTCGTTGTAGGAGAAAACACAGAAACGCTTCCCAATATCCAAAACCTTGATGCAAGTATGATACGCTTATTTCGAAGGTGTTGCTATACTTATGCGTCGCAGTGTAAGATCAGGCGTAGTGGGCTAACGAAATCTTCACTCCGCCGTAGTCTTAGCCGATTTCTGGCCCGTTTTCGATGCTCTCTTCGACCCTATACCCTCCAGCATCTGCCAGCGTAGTGTTTCAAAACTCAAAAACTAGATCTATCGTAAACACTGTCTTCACCCCCGGCTAGTCAAGGCAAGCACGATAGAATGTGCACAGTAGGGGGCACGCACCAATGTAGAACTGTTGTCAAGTAACTAACCACAACTCAGAAAATCGACGCATTCAACGCGTGTCGAATATGCATTCTACTCGCGTGACAACACCCATTGAAAGGCTCTATTGCAGGGGCACGTGCTTAAAGTAGGACCGAGTGCTGCACAATTTAATCGCAGGAGCACGTGCTGCAAGGTAGTCCAGTGCTATCGTAGCAGCACACCGACAAGCGACGCGGTCACATCGCCGGGCACTACATGGGGCCACCAGCGGCTCAACGAGGTCCCCAGCTGCTGAGCAGGCCAAGAATAGCAAACTTTGGTAAAGAACCAGCGACGCTATCGACATATGAGTCCTGCATCAAGAGTACGCCGTATGCTTTCCTCTATTGGAGATTCGTTTTTTTTATCGAATTAAATGTGTATCATGCATTCTTTAAACGTTTTATTTGTTTGGGCACCTGTGAAACTTGAAACACAATAGGAGCGCGTGCTCCCTTAGCAGCACGCTCCTCGACTATGCTCGAAACCGCCTTGTCTTCGAGTTGAATACATATTCCACATACACTGAATGCGAAGATTGTCTGAAAAATCGTTCTTCGGTATACATTCGGGTTCAGGCAAAACACGGTGTTTTCGTAGTGTTCGCGATGAAAAAACTGTCAGATTTCTAGAAGATTTCAGCTCTTTTGAAGTTAGAAATAAAGAAAGAACGGTCAAACTGCCAAAAATTTAGCTTCCTGGCAAAAGTAACGATTTAGTAATGGTAAAAAAAAGTTTCGAAAATGTCGTGAAATATCTTGAAAAAATGATTTGGCGTACCTCTGTGGTCTGTCGGACTCATTCATGAAGCCAAAAAAATGGAGAGTGGTTCCCAGCACGAACGATGCCTATAAGCCCGTACAGTACCGCACAATTTGTTGCAGAAAAAGCTGCATCGCCATAAGTGCTCCAAAGTGGTCACATTTCAATTTTAAAGTAATTCCTGAATTGCTTTCATTGAGTTCTATACGATAGTGTTAGAAAATATTATGTTGAACTCATGAAATGCATAGAGAAATGCAATATTTGCACCGCATAATCCCTCACTATGGACTGGTCAGACGATCATGATAGCAGAAATCTTTCATGTTCTGATCTGAGGTCGACATGAATTTTAGAAGGAAATACACATTTTTCAACAGGATACCGGAGTTGCAAAGACTCTCTACATTTGCCTCACTAAGAGAAGCACAAAAACTACCTTTAAAATTCATTTCGTCAATTTCGAAGCGAGATATGGCGATGTGGCACTTTCTCTGAAAAATAATGCCCCGACTCTTCCGCTACTGCCCCGCGACTCCACCGCAATCCCGGACTGTCCCACAACCCCCAGCGTCCCTTAACTCTTCCGCAGCTTTGCCGCGACTTCTCCGTAAGTCAAGCTTTTGCAAATCTACCGCGACTCCATCAGGACCTTTCCGCGACCCTACCGCGATTTGGTCAATGAAGAATAGTCCGCGGTTTTGCTCCGCATCTCCCCCGCGACTCCTCCAGCAGGCGCCAAGCCGAAGGAGTCGCGGCGGAGTCGCGGCAATAGTTCTCAGAGTTTCATGAGCAGAATACGTCACAAAAAGCTTCTTCTGCAAGAAAAAAGACTTGCGCGCTACTGTATGTTTTCACGGAAATCAGTAAAACTGTGCTCAATCAAGCTCACGCAAGGAGCTTTCGCGATGCAATGCATAACCCTTTACAGCCTGACACAGATTCAAAAGAAGAGAATCTACGTAGGAAGTTATGACACACTTCTCCATGGATTGGTGAACATTTCGGTTTAGATTGATGTCCTGCTCAATTTTTCAGCTCATCGCAGAAAGCTGTCTCTCTAGAAAGTGATTATGAATGAACAGTTGAAGCAATAAGCAGGGATGAATCCTAATATATGCAGTAGAATGTTTGCCCATTGACACGGGAGGTCAATCACCAAGGCTGCATGCGTGGACAGTGTGTGTGACAACCGGGTGTCAATTGTTAACGGCGGGGAACGATGACTAATTTCCGTTTATTGTCACACACATACACACACACAGACGGTCACACACACACCAAGCCAAATATAGTTAGTAGGATAGTGCTATACGATCTGACCACTCTTAGAAGTAGGGATTGTTTCTCGAGTAATGGGTAAGCTGCCCAGCTGTGCTCATCTCTCGCAATTACTTCAAAAACAAACAAGGCTCACCAACAAAATAATTACCGTCACATTCAAGGATCCGATTGCGCAGATCATGATTTCCCGACGCGCAGCTCGGCTGTTCCAAGTCGAAATATTCTTCTAAAGCCATTTTGACTTCGTCACCGCTAGTGAACTGTTTTCCATCCACTAATTACTGCATCTGCATCGAGCGGAACAGATGATAGTCGGAAGCAGGGGTGTGCGGAATTTTCTGTTTTCTGCCCATTTTTGGCCATTTTTTCTGTTTTCTGTTTTCTGTAAAATTAGGCAAAATGGACAGAAAACAAAAAAAAAACGATAACCGCGATTTTTGCCAAGATGGTCCTAGAAAAAGTGTGGACGGATTCATCGAAGCTGAACCAATAGGTTGAGGATGTATTTCTCCCACGCTCTCTGCAGTTCCCCCTCGCTAGACACTTCTATCTCGCTGTAGTGGTTATCCTTTAGGGCGCCTGTGGCGTGGTGGGAGGAAGCGCTGCTGTTTGCTGTGTACGGACGGTTCGATCCTCACCGAGGTAAACCGAACCAGCAATCCCTCCAGGGTTCCTTAACCCATTCACGACCACGTGTCCCACCGGTGGGACACGCGTTGACTACCACTTCGGACCGCGTGTCCCACCGGTGGGACACGCTTTTCAAAAATCGATTTCTCCGCCACAAGAAACTACTTTCGAACCTACATGTGATCAATGTCTTGACCTACCCAAGACCTAAATAAAAACCTCGTGGTCCATCAGTTGGTCAAATGCAACAACATATTTAGAACTTTTTAAATTCAGGTGGGCTGAAGTAGAGGAAAAAAACTGCTGTAAAGCAGCTCAAGAAGCACGTAGTTATTTCTTTTTCCTTCTATTGCTAGCTTTCAGGTTGTTTAGTACAAACCTATCGTTTGAAACTCGTTTACTTTCTGAAAGCGTTGTAGCTCAGTCGACCCCGTTTTGATTTTGAGTAGTTGTTTCTCGATAACGAGAGCGTCTCGGAAGCTCAGATTCTGAAACTGTCCGACCATCGTTGCTAGCTACATAATGGACACAATAAAGAAAAATAAATCACCCGTGGGACGCTATTCAAGCCAACGTGTCCCACCGGTGGGCACGTTATACGGTGACGCAATATTGCACGCGGTCCGAACGTGCAGCCACCCAAAATTAGGCGTGGTCGTGAATGGGTTAATTGGTAACAGATTTATTCAGAGAGATGATGACACTCATAGGGAAGGCGGCTGGCTCACCGAAAGCCACTAAGTAGGCACGAAACCCATTAAAGCCTCTACGAATTCGACGTCGAGTGCGCTGCGCGTCCCAATAGGGATTCAGGAAGCCGATTCCTTATCTTCATCTTATAGTGGATACCCTAACCCGAAGGTTTACCGTTGACGAATCTCTCAGATGGTAGGCGACGGCAGTGTAAAGCACTCTCGGTTTCGATAACCAGGGGGGGTCGCAACTCGCGGCGACGCAGCCAAATGACGCGAAAACTGCAATGTTACTGTATACTCACACGAATAAGGTATTAATGCTACTCAACGCCCACTATTCATACCCGCACTGGCGCGTCGCTCGTGTGTGATTACTTTCGACACATGGGCAGAGATTAAAAATATTCTAGCGCCCCCTCGGTAGAACGGGTTAAGTTGGGCCCCAACTGTGCTACACACGCAAACTCTGAATACATACGTGTTTCAGTCTACGGCAACGCAGTTTCTACAGAATTCAGTAAAATGAAAGCCAAGAAATTGATGGTGAGGTTATGAGTCAGATGATAATTCTGCAACAGAGGTAAGGTGCATCCGAATGAGAATGGCGGCTCATGCGGCCGGCGTGCTTGGCAGAACCCACCGCCATGGACTACGAACGGGGCCGGCACCGGCTGGCAGCAAGCACTGCGCCGATCAATCGCTCCGCAGACGGAGGGAGAGGGGACGGCCGTCGTTGAAATCCAACATTCGTCCAAGGGCGGCACATGCGACGGCAGCCTCCCAAGCACGCCGGCCGCGTGGGACGCCATTCTCATTCGGGCACACTTTACAATACCCGCGCTAAGTTTTGTAAAAACGGGGAGCATCTGCCAAACTTGACAAAAAAGCGTCCGATGCATGTAACTTTTTTGAAGGAACACTTGTTCGAACCCTGAAAACGCTATCCTATTCACAGATTAAATTGCTACCTAATTATGTGAAGTACGGGCCAAAATTCCCTAAAATCGCTTTGTTTTTGAAGGAAATAAATTTTGCAATAGTTTTTCAAAAACGTCGCGCGCGGCGAAACTTTGAGCAGTATTTAAACAAGTAATGGAAGAGCAATCTGTATGCTTTCTTCATAAATTAGGTGCAGGTGAGAGAATCTCGAGGTTTGTGTTGGTTGAATTTTCGAATATCCTTCATTAAACACGCTTGAGAACAACATGAAAAGTCGGAGTTTTGTTGTGAAGGACTTAAATGAAGGACGTCGAAAATTCAACCTAAACAATTCTCGAGATGCTCTTACCTGCAACTAATTTATGAAGAAACCATACAGATTGCTCTTCCATTACTCGTACACTTACAGCTCAAAGTTTCGCCGCACTTCGCCGCGCGCGACGGCTTCTTAAACCGATTGCAAAAACCTTTTCCTTCAAAAACAAAGCGATTTTAGGGAATTTAGGCCCGTACTTCACATAATTAGGTAGCAATTTAATCTGTGAATAGGATAGCGTTTTCAGATTTCGAAAAAGTCTTCCTTCAAAAAAGTTACCTGCATCGGACGCTTTTTTGCCAAGTTTGTCAGATGCTCCCCGTTTTTACAAAACTTATCGCGGGTATTGTAAGAGAGGCTCTCAACGGGGGAGCGAACGGCGCGTCAGGCTATTTATACTCGTACGGCACAGCCGCGCCGTACGCGCGTGACTTTCGGCCCTGAGAAGTGAGTACAGTGTTAAACCCAGCAGTTATCCCCCAATTAGTGTCAAAATATATACACTAGGGAAGGGAAAGTTTTGACTGCATCTACGTACGCCTTGCACAGATATATTGAGCTTCTGGCAGAGTAATTTAATTGCCTGGGGAAAGGAAGGTTAGAGCAACATTTGTCATCTCTCTGCACTCATAATCTGCATTTCTTGGGCGTCTATACTTCTTGCTCTGGCCACCTGTTAGGTTTCGACAATTCAACAAAAAATCATAGATCACATAAAAATGTATAAAAAAGTTGAATGTTGTGAAAAATCTCGTAAAGTGTACGCTGAAAACTCTTTATTGATTTCTGAAAATTTTCTGTTTTCTATTTTCTGTTTTCTGCCCATTTTTAGAGTTTTTTTTTCTGTTTTCTGTCAAACTAGATTTTCTGTTTTCTGTTTTCAAAAATATTTTTTCCGCACATCCCTGGTCGGAAGGGGCAAGTACTGGGCTAGGGTGTGGAAGAACTTCCCAGCCCAGGTCCAGGTCCACTGTTTGCCGTCTACACGGCAATTCTCAGCCACACGTATTTTGGATAACCCGAAAGAAATTGCTGGATCTGAGCTGGGAAACTGTTCCTCACCTTCCATATAGCCCAGATCCTGCCCCTTCCGATTACCATCTGTTCCGCTCGATGCACTACTTCTTGGATGGAAAACAGTTCACTAACGGTGACCAAGTCAAAATGGCTCTAGAAAAATACTTCGACTCGAAACAGCCAGAGTTCAACGAGTCGGGAATTCATGATCTGTCCAATCGGTGGTGAAAGATCCTTGAATGTGATGGAAATTATTTTGTTGGGTGGGCCTGGTTTGTTTTTGAAATAAATGTTTTTTATTCAAAGTCGTGAAAAGTCCGGAAACTTTTGCATCAACCAAATTTATACGACATCAACATCGAAAGCCTTTTCCTACACAGTAGCGCACGAAAAACTTACCACACGTGGTTTTCGCAGCAACTATTTTCGGCGTATATCGGCTTCGGCTTTTCGAAACCTCATGAAACTAATATGTTGGTAGTGCATCACAAACTAAACCTGGCACGTTCTCCGTGATCGAATCTGTACCTTCTTTTATAGAAAATAATTCGCGGTATTATGACCGATTTTGCGTATTTCCTTAAAGGCACTGTTCGCGATAAAAATCGCTTTTCTGTTTTTTTGCCTATCTTGAAACCGGTCCCATTCTGATTCCAATGATACTTCTGGAATCGTACAAGAACTTCTGGGAATGGAGTTATGGTCCCTAGAAATTGAGCTAGGGAAAATGGTGGACGAGTTGTCGAAGGCTTGTAACTTCCTTCTTTTACAGCCGATGTATGCGAGCTGACATGAGTAAAGAGAGAAGTTGAGAATGAAGGGAAGAACGGGGCTTTTGATCGGAAACAATCGCTCTACTCACGATTTCGAGTGTTCCTTTGTTCACGTCGAGGGGCGGAAAGAGGCGGGGCTTGCCCACAATGGCGGGGTTTGCCCACTTTTCTAAGCCGTTTTGCGGCTCCTGGGTAGCTTTTCGTCCCGTTTTTTCGACGCTGTTCTGCTTCTGAGAGCCACGAGAAGCGTTTGTCATGAAAAATTCAAGGATGAAGTTTTCTCGCGAACAGTGCCTTTAAAGGCAGCGTTCATGATGATCATCCTCGTTGACTTTCCACAGTGAAATGATAGGCGAGAAGGATCCTAGGCTCCCAGTGTCAAAAGAACGGTAGAAAACGAGCCAGGAGCGGCAAAATAACCGCTGCAATAAAGCGTTTTGGAGCCCCCGACACGCCCCGTGCCCCAGATCCGCCCCTCGAAAGGAACAAAAGAAGACTCAGATTATAGGAATGATCAAGTGAAGGAAGTGCTGATTAGTGAGCTGTTTGCTTCATTGCACTGATAGGTATCATCCTTCTAGCAGTCAATTCCTCCACGCTCAAAAATCAACGTAAACAAGGGAGAGCCTATTTTGGCTCAAAAACGCGTCTTTCGTATCCTTTTTAAGCATGCCTTGCTATATAGGGCACCAGACCTTCCGTAAACCGTTGAGATATCGGAAGTGAAATTTATCGTGAACACTGCCTTCAAAGCATGGTTATGAAAATTCCTAATTCTTGATCTGTAACAGTTTCTAGTCATCGCTTGGCACTCAAACACCACTGTATGTCATTAAAAGAGATCAAGTTGTCGTCAAAAAAAGAAGCAGGAAAAGACCAGACAGAATGGAATTTTTTCAAGTATTGCACTGTGTAGGAATTGGTAATGCTCAACTGGTATATGATTTCCGACCTTCTTCACACATCGAGGCAAGATACATATCAGGGGCAAAACCTCCAAAAATCAGTTCGAATCTGTTCTCAGAAAATTTGCACGAAGAACCAGTTGTCTTACTATGTCATGCTGTGGTTTTTGAAGGTTTCACTTTCTCGGAAAGCCATGCGTCCGGAGACTGTTGGGCGCTACTGTATGTGTCTCGCCTTCCGACTACACATGTAGGAGCTACACAATCACTAAGGCGTGCGAAAGGTAGACTCAAGTAAAGGAGATTGCTACGAGTCGCTTCGCTTATTTGAACAGCTGACATAAACAACAAATCAGGCCCTTCCATGCGCGTGAGTAAATCAGGCAAATTTCGGTCCCGAGCAGCCTGACAGTTCGGCTCGTTCTCCCAGTTCGCAGGTCGGCTTCTGTTGCTGTCATGGCTTCTCCAATTCACCCAAACAGCAACAGCATTGATCAGGAGATTTAGAGATCGACCTAAAGTTTCAGGCGTCTTGGAATCTCGTTCTGCGCGGCTCGGGTCAGGAATCGCCTGAGAAACTTTTCAGCAAAGGTTTAGGCTTTCGCGTTTTCCAATCTGAATATTTCGGTTTGTTTTAAAGTCGTTAAGCTCCTCCTATCCGCGAACTTAACGACTGTGGCAATGTATTCCGTAAACTATTCCTTGAGTTATCCAGGTTGTGAACTTCTAAGAAATTTCAGATCGCGAAAAATGGTCCGTAGACGTATCTGATAAGTGACTTTTGCGGGCAGCCTTTTCAACTCGGCTCCCCTACAGTCCCAGAGGTCACCACAGACAGAGATGTGCAAAGAAAACTATCTGAAATCAGAGAACAGAAAACGGAAAGCCCAGTTTGACAGAAGACAGAAAATTTTTGAAAAATCAAAAAAGGCTTGTTCGGCGTGCTTTATATGAGATTTCTCCCAGGCTTTACTTTGAGACGTCTTTGCCAGATATTTTCTTTTCTTGCACTATAAAAACCAACGTTTAGTCGCAAAAAGTAGTATAGCTGTCCATGAAGTATGGGCTATGAGTGAGAATAGACATAAAGTGTTTCTTTAACCTCCTTTGATTCAAGGGTAGTTACACGCAATTACTCGACTGGGACAGAAAATATATGTAAGTGGTATGTATAAAGATAAAGTCGATGCTGGATCGGTTGACGTGGAATTTAGGTACAAGATGGCAGATAATTGCTGTTGCAGCACACAACTCAAAGATAAATAATCATATTGGGACTACGAAACCCGACATAGCTTTTTAGACAAAGCGCGATTGTATTCGAGCAGCGTTTTGCAGCAACGGTCGTATGATACTGCGGACCGGAAATCATCTCCGACACGGACAGTATATTTTTTAAACGATTTCAATTTTCTTCGCTTCGTCTTCGCAAGAGAAGGATACTTGGGCAATACATATGCCGTTGCAAATCTGTTATGCATTATTAGTGCCACTTACAGAGTCAAATTCTATATTCACTATTCAGAAGGTGAAACCTTTCGATGCTTTTGAGTCATGTCTAAAACTGGCCGCCTGGGTGTGCGTTGAGTGTATGCTGCGAAATAGGATTCCAAGTCACTCGGCTTCGATAGAGTGACGTATCACCTAACAATAAATGGAATAACGACAAAAGGATGGATATTTTCCAAATTAAGCCTGAGGACCGTGAAAAATGCACATCTGATTTCTGAGAAGGCGCACCTTGGCAAATTCCACTGACTGCATCAGGTGGAATCCAACCACGTTCAGAGGCAAGCGAAAGTGGTTGAGACAGCTATGTTGATAGACTTGTAGGGCTTGTTTCAGAACGCATTCACCGCATGAAGCATCAAATATAAGCCATAATTCCCGAGCTCTCCTGAAAACCGGAAAAGCCTCCCGCCCACTTTCTGGCGGGAGCTTGCCTTCTTGATACGAATGCGGAGTGAGGCAATTTTGACTCCTTTTTGACACTTCCAACGACGTAAGGTGGCGTTCAGAGTTTTCGCGGCGCGACGCAATGGCGCATGTCAAAGCGACGCGAAATTCGTTCTGTTGCAGGAATTCAGGTGTGAAGGTTGCGCGAAAGCTGCGAGACAACGCAACTACGATTGCGTACGTACGCAATTTCGAGTAGACAAGTAATGGCCCTTTTTATCATAAGCAACGATATCTGATTCGTATTTGTTGAAGTATAAATGATCCTATTATGTTTATTTTATTGTTTCAATTGTCAGATTTAGTTGCGTTAAAGAAAAAAAACGCCGAAGAAAACCAGCAATGAGCTTGTCGTCGCGCGACCGCCATCGTGCCGCTTTGCATTGTTGCGTTGCAAGGCGACGAGTAGCGTGAAGTCAAAACTTGCTTCATTTTGAATGTATCGCGCCTCTTCACTGTGAACCTGTAGCGACGACGCGACGCGATGTCGCTTGATCAATACGTAGGCCAACTATTGTAACGTAGCATCGCGCCGCGAATGAACTCTGGACGTCGTCTTAACGCCCTAGTACAGACCCTTACGAGCCTATTAACTTTGCTACATCAACCACACCCGGCTAGCCTTTGTGCCACCTTTGAAACCTTTCAGAATTCCAAGTGAGTGTTTTTTTGCGAATTTCCATTAATCATTTTTTTTCTACAGCAAATAATTCCTTTCGAAAATCTGCTCTTCACATGAAAAAATACTGAAACGAATTCTCAAAAAAATGACCGAATATTTGAATAATTATTCAAATCTTGTAATGGAGGAATCCACGAATGATGTTGAAAAGTTTTCCGGATATTGATTACTCGAAAGCCATTGCCCAAAATTGGCTCAACTTCCGGAAATCCGCCATCGGAAAAAAGTAGTTTAGACTGCCTACTGCAGCGAATGGAGAAGAACCGATTATATGAATTCCCATACGATTTGGGATCACGACAAACTGAGTTGTTCAAGATCTTAAAGGCAGTGTTCACGATAAAAATCGTTTTTCTGTTTTTTTTTCCCTATCTTGAAAACGGTCCAACGGTGATTCCAATAATGTCTCCGGAATCGTACAAGACTTTCTGTCAACGGGGTTATGGTCCCTCCAAAATTGAGCTGCGGAACCATGGTAGACGAGTTGTCCGAGGCTTGTAACTTTCGTCTTTTGAAGCCAATGTATGCGAGCTGACCTGAAAAAAAGAGAGAAGTCTAAAACGAAGGAAAGAACGGGGCTACCGATCGGAAACCATCGCTCATCTCACGATCTCGAGTTTTCATTTGTTCACGTAGGAGGGCGGTCATTGCGCTTTTGGGGTTTGCCTTGCGCTCAAAGTGGCAACTTAGAGCTCTTTTGAGGCTTTTCCTGCCTCGCTTTCATGCGTTTTATTTTTTATCGTGAACACTGCCTTTAAGTGAATTTATAAATTCGACAGAGTGATCACTATAAGTTTTCGGAATCATGGCGTTTCCATGGAAATTAAAACCACAAGTTTCCCTAAGGGGTATGGTATACTTTGTCGCTGTAATGAGCGACAGGCATGCAATCTAACACAAATCGCGGCGGGACCCGCATCGAAGCAACCGCAACGGTCGTCGTAGGAACAGATGTCGCGTGTGGGTCGCAGCGACGTGTCGCGGAGGGCTGACATACTGCAAATGTGTCAGAGCGTGCCGCTGTCGCTGTGCAGTGCACTGCGACAGCGACAGATTTAAAGGACGGGAGGCGGTCGCTGTCGCTGTGCAGAGCGACGCGACCGTGTGTCGCAAAAGTATACCATATCCCTAATGGATAAAATCTCTTCGAGAGTACGAGTAACTCAACTTTTCAGACTAATCGAGATTTCGGAAGCTTTCTTATTCTATTTAGTCAACTAATTTTCGAATATTTGTTCGACTAGGTTCCAAATCCGATTCCTGCACCATCTGAATGAGCCCATGGTGTTCTTTTCAGTAATTATCGTTTATAAAAACTGTTTCTGATGGGTCGCTTACTTCTCACGTCCAATTGAGGAAAATTCATCGGAAAGTTTTCAAAGAGGATTATTTTTCGCCCCCTATTTTTATTGATAAATGAGAAAGTAAAAAGTTTTCGAAAATTAATTTCTCGTTCAGATTGCTCTCCACAATCTGTCTATCGTTGTTCCAAAACAAGTTGGGCTGATCCCTTTTCATTCGCAAACCTTGAGAATCGAATGTATTAGTACATTCGAATAATCGGTCACGTTCCACGAAGCACAACTTCAGCAGGCATTGTTCAATAATTTTTTCGCATCATAAATTCCATTTATGATATTTCTCAGACAGCAATCTTTTGACAGGTTTGACTTTTCGGCTTTGAAAAGTCTTTTTCGACAAGTTGGAAGATCTGGTGAGCTTGACCTTTTGCGGTATTCTACAGGTCACAGCTCCATTCAATACCTTTTGGTATTCTTTTCATTTAATTCTTTTAGTATTTCCTATAAATATTACATAAAAGTTAATGGACTTCTGAAAGATAATGCACATATAGTTTACAGCCGATGTTCAGTTTGTAGTTGCGGATCCTGAATTCGCATGAACGGACCGGGGTATTTTCGCAGTGTGATGATCACAGAGATAGTTTCCTCCGCTCTGGGCGCCAGTAAGGGGCAGGGCCGCAGGCTCCTCTACGGTGATCACCCAAAAATAGTTGGTATTCAGGGGTGCAAAAACTAGCGAGGATAAGTTTAATACTTAGCAATCATGTTAAGAAATAAATTTCGAAAATAGCTCGAAATATGATAATACTAATTGAATATATGTATGAATAACTTATCTAACACTTCACCTCACCCTGGTGAGGGAGAGCAGGGGTGAGCGCAATAAAAATATGAAAATTCGGAAATCATTTTTCGGGTTTTGGCACTAAATTTTTTCTCGGGTCTCGAAAGTTGGGGTTCGAAGCATCTGAAAATCCGCTGAGATTCGGTTTTCCGAACACGAAACGCGGAAAAAATGAGAAATCATCTTATGCTTTTTTTCGTTTCAGATAACCCGATCTTTTCGCGTTCCGCAGCAGTTTTTAAGGTTTTCGCAACGCGGAATGCCAAAAGTACGCGACACTGCCGGTTTCGGAACGCGAAACGCTCAACTCTGCTCATCTATGATTCACAGGAATGAAAGCTTTTGCACTCGAAACGGTATCTTGACCTCGAAAGGAGTGACAAAAGCTTCACACGGCATTGAGTGCGCGCAGGTTCGCTAAACACCGGCTGTAAATCACACATGCATTCCATTTCAAGAGTCTATCCACAATTACGTATCCAACATTCGAATTACTTAGCCGACCAGAACCTTGTTGACTAACCTTGTAAACTGAAGACTGGAATTCACAGCGTATGACGCGCAACGAAGTCCCATAAGTTTTTGGGCCATCATAACTAATATTTCTAAGCTAAAATTACCGAGTAACTGTAACTGTGACCTATTCATAAAGTTATCTTGAATGCCGGCAAGATTTACCTAATTTCGAAGGAAAAGTGGTGTAATGGCTCAAACGGCAGAAATCCATGGAATAACTTGGGTTTTTGATGACATTAGTATTTTAGAACGTCATGTCGTCTCTTGACGTACAGCACATTTGCACATCTTCTTTAAATACTTTTGTGAACAGTGAGCCGATTTGGTAGTGAATAGCTGTACAGGATATCGGATGAAAAACCTAAAACGTACGTCCGCCACTGCATGGGTGTAGTATTGAAAGATGCTCTGCGTTGACTTTATCACTTTCATCTCCGTCCCACATACATACTGCTGGAATGCTGCGTCATGGCACCCTGGTGGAAGTTGTTTAAGCAAGCCTTGCTATCCTATACCGACCAGGGTCGTTTCAACTCTTAAGGTGTTTTTCTACTCATGTTGCAGGTTGATTTCTCACAACTCGAAGTACTACTGAACCGTTTGAAGTAGGAAACGCTAAACACCTTCATATAATCTGAACAAAACTATGCTTTCAGAAGGAGTTTCGATTTATTTCAAGCAATCCAGACGGCTTACAGAGGTGAAGGCCGCACAAGGTCAGAACTTTCGCCGCGTTCAAGGATACCCACTTTCGCTCCCGCTCAATCAATTTCGCTTTGCCATAACTCTCTACCTCGTTTCAGAAAGGTGGAGCCAACTACAGCCCACACCATATTTACCTAAATAATTCTGGATCAAACGACGTCAACATTTGTAAGATATTATATGGGTTCTGCTATTATTGATATCCTTTCCATCGATATTAATCGTTGAATTAAATGATTTTCTGAATCACCTATCTCACCGATTCTATGCACATCGAACAATGAGAGTTTATTAGTGATTTGGCGTCGTCATATCCAGGTACATTCCAGCGAGGTTTGCAGATTATCCTCAATCCCCTGTACTGGTCCTGTCTCTCATATGGTTCTTGATATGACAGCATCTGTATCCCTATCTTTCACTAATTCCCTTAGTTTGCAACTCATCACTTCTTTCTCATGATTTCCGAGTGTTGAGATTCTGAAAAGCTTATCCGTTCAAATATTTCCTCTGAGCAGAGCCGTCAAGCATACGATTCCGCATGAGTTAACGCTTTGATGCTAATTGGCGTGGTGTCATGTATCAGGTGATAACTACCACGGACTTCTGATGAAAATCATGAAGGTTGCTCCAGGCATTCACGGAGAAGATTATAGTTTTCTTTCGCTTACTTGACTTACCTAGTCCAAGTTCTCCAATAGACACAATCCCATCCTGAAAATAGACTTAGGATATCATTTCACGGGCGTGACTAGCTCAATGTGATTAACGGCGCGATAAGAACACAACTCCGAAAGCTCATAATCGTATATGCCTGGCAGATTAATAAAATTTTTCGCCGATCCATGCTCGAATTCACGTTGCACCTGGACTAAGTTTTATACTCGCACTCAAGAGATTAACTACTCCACGAAATTGGTAAAACCAATTAAGAGCAACAGGTCCGGCTTGGGAATCCATTTCTTCCTACCTACTTTCCCCGAAGAATACTATTTAAACGCAGTTTTCTCAGTACTAATAGATCACTCTGAACAATGCGTTTCACTGATTCTTCTTAGGGAATTCTCTCAGCTCAAAGGCAGCGTTCACGCTAATTTTCGATTTTGAGATTAATCGCTAAAGCGATTGTTTGTCCCCCGAGTAGACCCGAAATGGCGATGAAACCGTGAAAAACGCACCAGAAGTACACAAAATCCTTTACTCTCACTGCGCCCCTCTACTCTCACAGGAACTGTTTGTTGTGACAAGGAAATCTGTTTTGGAACCGTCTTTTGCAATTCTCTACTCTCTGCTGCTTCGTACTTTCTTTCAAACCCTAACTAATACTGTTTTGCCTAAAATATTCTTCATTTTCGATTAGCCCCATTTCACCGGTGACAACCACCGTGAACATGTTCATCCAATCGGAGAACTAGTCCAGGCCAGAGAATAATGTCACTGAAATAAAACGTTTTAGTGCGTTTTTCGCCGTTTCTTCGTAATTATGGTAACACTGGGAAGCTAACGCATTGTTTTGAATGGGAAACTCGGGAACGAGAACCATCGTGAACACTGCTTTTAAACTGAGTTTTGAAAAACGTTCTTCCACGGTTTTTGGAGAAGAGAAGATGAAACTAATCTAACCTTTCCCTCTCGTGAAATTCTCTTATGCACATCTGTATATCAAAAACCACTAAAAGTTAGAATTCTTGAATTTTAAACTAAAGGAAATTTCTGTTTAAACCTCCACCATAAGATCAGTTGTGGCTAAAACTCGAGTGCAAGCCCGTCTTCAATTTTCCCCAAGATTTCAGTAGGTTTAGGTTATAGTAGGTAAAATGCTATTGACTCGCAGCGACCCACCGTAATCTTCCGGAAAAATTATTTTAAAAATTTGTGTTCAGAATCTCAAATAACCTCCTGGACACAGTTAGAGCAGAAATTGTCTCCCTCTTGCAATCAAAAAGTGAACTTTTCGATGGTTTCCGGGAATTTTTGGAAATTTTACAATTCAAGAGTTGTTTATTTTCATCTCACCCACGACCCTCAACAGACCTCTTTTCCAAAACTCCACTTTGTGACAGGGACGTTCTCTAGTCAGTTCAAATTCACAAATTCGCTCTCATTTTTTCTTTACAATTTTGAAAATCTGTTATTCATACAATATTCAAACTCAAAGCTTTTCTTCATGTGCGACTCTCCATAAACGTCGGATTTATAATATTATAGTTTCATGATGCTGTACACGACACGAGGTTGATATGTGCAAGCTCTTTAAGGCCAACGCTTCAGAGCAACCTCCTTCTCCAGAGCCTGGAAAGATCCAAGCTTTTCGGTGTTCGAATTTTCGAATTGTTTATACATTAATGATATCGAGCGTACAGAATCCTTGTTGAACCAAGACACGTGAAGAGTCTGGTGTTATAGAATCTCCTGAACCTTTAACAAATAAAATTACGAGTAGTAATTTGAAGCTTTGTCGTTTTCACCAGACTCGAACTCGGTTTTTGGAAACTCACGATTTTTGTTGTCTTTATAGGAAGGAGCGAACGCTTAAGATAGGTTTGAATTTTGATCCTTGAAAAAAACTTCAGAGCGGTATTGTTGCTCCTACATCTTTGCCGCATAGCTGAGGTTTCATGGTCTACTTCAAATTTGTACATGTTTATTCTACAAGATCGTAATTCTGTCTCAGGCGAAGTCCTCGAAATCCGAAAACCAGTTGCAATCCGTTCACGTATTATGTGAAGGTTGATGATGGCGCTTGCAGTGAGACCTTACCGAAAGCGGAAACTCACAGAGGACAAATAGCCAGACTCGGGAAGAGGAAGGGGTCACTCAAACGCGGACCAGGCTCAGTCAATACTGCACCAAACAATCAGTTGACGATAGTACTCGCACCACTCTTCTCTCATTTCCTTTTATTCGTTTAGAATATTGTAGTGGTTATCCAGCAGAGCAAAGCTTATTTTTGCTGCTCACATTCAAAGTTATCTCATCAAAATTGCTAACTGAAGGCGAGATCTACCCAACGGCTTATATCGATGGAAATCTTCATTCGGGACTCTATCCTTAAGAGCAACCCATAATCACTACGATGAAAAGCGCCACTTATATATAATTTGATGTATAATTGCACAGAAATCATGAACACTCCTCACACTAATGTACATTGTAGCGAGTAAAATGCTGGATCGATTCAACATTCCTTTTTTTCATCCGATCATGCATCATTTTTTTATGAATGTTGTAAGGAAACGATTTTTTTCCAATTTCCGCTTTTCTTTCACGCTTGTTCCGTCATATCAAGCTTCAAAACCATAATAAGCCGTGCGTTCAAACAGTATACAGGTTTTTTTTTCCTAAAACGAGCATCTCTTCTCAATTCTAACGCTGTCGTTCTGATCCTCATTTGTTTAATTATTTAGTCGTGCATTAGTTTGAGATGGATGAGCTCAATGCATGCACTGAATGTGGATTCACCACATCGAATATTGAGACCTTTACGTTACACATAGGTGAGTCAGTGCAGTTCAGTAGTTCATTTCTACTTCTGTTTAACAACTTCAGCCAGTCTTGCTTTGCTTACCCTTCTACAGCATCATGTCTTTGTTCCAGAACATCATGAGGAGGAGCACAACCGATCCTCAAGCGGAGATCTTTCACACGAGCAGGTTGGTTATGCTATCAGGTCGTTGCAAAACATTACTGCCCCTACGATTTGTTTATATTTAAAACACACGACGTTGATCTTCTGGCCAAATCTGCTGCGCCGTTCAAATACGCAATTTTCGCTGAATTGTGATATTGCAACTTCAGTCTATGCTGCCTTTGCAAAAGCAGATTTGGCTGCGGAACTCTAAAGTTGAGCGTTGTGATCCAGCTCCTTCTCAACACTTATTTTGATGGCATTTATCATTGCCTATTTCAAGAACTGGATTCTTGTTCTTCAGTCGAATCTCGAAAAAAGTTATCGGTAATTTACCAAAGAGTTACTCTTGGATTGGGACTCATTAATAAAATTTAGCTTTGCAGTTTTGCAGTCGCAACTGTATTTATCTGGGTGAACGAAGACTTTCAAAATACAAAAACCCGAAAAACGGAAAATTTTGTGTTTGAAAACAAGGAAACTCCGAGAAAGACGGATTAAATTGTACTGGAAATGTTTTCTCTGAGCTGATTCGTGTCCTCCGAGCGAGAAAATGAATAAATTTTGACCTAAAAAATTTCTAAACTCAAGTATTGGAAACTCATCCACATATTTCTATAGAATTTTGTGGAGCATATCTCAAAAAACATCGATTTTGACGTCCAAACGGATCGAAATTTTTAAAGGTCAACAGAATGCTACTGCAGTTAATGGGTGAAATTTCCAAACACGCACAGTTGTTTTTTCTTGACTTGTTCACGGAAGCTTCCTCATCAGATAAACGCCTAAAAAAATTGGCTCAACTTTGAAAAAAATCCTGGTTTTCTGAGACGGTCCTCCTACTTATTTTTGGCTTGTTGCTAAGAAGTCAAGTGCTGCTCGGACCGAGCATGAATGGGAGAAGTGGCAGTGGCCCTGGCAGAAGTGCTAGTCTAGAAGTGCAGCAGTCGGTCAACTTAGCGGTAGGAGTAGAACAACCCACTGAAACGTCTCCAAAGTTTTCCTGGCAATTTTTTGCAGCACGTCGACTAATGTTGAGAGTTGGAAGATCGCCTTTTCATGCCTTTTTGCATATGGGGCGTTTAGTTCTAATTTTGGAATCAACTGTATCAATTGTTATTGACCGCGTTCTCAAGTAATGGTTGCTATAGGCTAGAGCAGATAGTCTTATATCCTTAAAGGCAGTGGTCACGATGAAAAACGTTATCGAAAAAACTACAAAAATCAGCTCAGGTGGAAAACAGCTGAAAAACTATGAAGGTAGAGCGGTGAAAAACGGGCTAGGATTGGAGTTTCTAAGACCCAAAGATGTCAGTTCGTGCACACGTGCACAGCGCAGCACAAAAAGATCGCAGTCTCATGTCGAGCAGTCAAAAATCATCGACATTCAGAGGAAGAAATAAATGCAAATTCACCTAATAAAAATAGTTGAACAACGAAAGCAAGCACTGCAGTCAATGTTTTTGACTAGATGAGTACATAAATATATTGAAATTCAATTTCAATCCAGCTGGTGTTCTTGATATTAGAGATCATCAATGCCGATGATGTGGAGTGGGCTTGTCCACCATCAAAATACAGGAAAGTTCAGGCTTGAAATTTGGCTCGAAACAGCGGTTTTTCGCATTTTTTTCTCATAGGTCCTGCTACTATAAACCCAGAAGAGTGTTTAAAGAGGAAAAGAGACAAGCATATTTGATCGCGACCACTGCCTTTAAGAACTTGGAACTTTTCTTTTGAGTTTTTTACAATTTTTTTGCAAGGTTAAAAAATCTCTTCGAAACGTTTTCTTTCTGGAACCTCCACACATATCCTTAGCATAACAATTTATTTCTATTAGATTCTTTAGATATATCCAAGTCAACACCACTATTATGTACATATTTGTGTTCATTTCCGGAGCGCCATATCTCTGGGGGCTAATTAGCGACATATGACATTTCCTATTATGATTGGATAACTCCTGACATTTTTCTGACGAAGTTACTCCTTTCTCGCCCTCAAAAACCTGTATATTACGAGTTTTTGCTCTTTTAAACGATGGTCAAACTTTTTCAGACCATAGAGTGGACCGAAAGTGACTCATCCACCCTTTCTCCTAATTCCGTGTCTGAGAAGAATTCTCCGGAAACTGCGGCCGATGACAACCTCTCCTTCGAAGGTTCGCATCTCATTTAGGCGCTTCGGTTCTGTTATCCTGAACCTAATTTTTATCCAGATCAGTCAGTGATTCAAGAACATCTACCGACAATCACGAAGGCCAATAAGACTGTTCATGTATGTCCGCACTGCAACTTCACAACATATATGTCTCAACATATGAAGAGTCATCTGGTAAGCCACTTGATGATAATTGTGCGTTAGGTTTTGTTCTGGAATGCTAATGTCCCTGAGGCACATTTTATCATCTGGTATTAGATAAGTACACATAATGTCATCTGTGCGGTCAACAGCAGCTACAATTGCACTCAATGTCAGTGTACACACATCTGACCGTGTCGGCGCGCACTGTTTGACTTTTTTCTTCGTCGTCTGGCCTCCTCCTCGCACTTTGGGCTCTTTTCAAGATTTTCCCGGTCCGGAGATATCACGCATAATCCCGCACTGCCTGATATTCAGGATGCTCACGCTCGACATCAAGGACAGATGTACCAGTGCGATATTTGCCAAATGCAGTTTAGCCAGAAGGTAAAATTTGAACAATTCGGAGTTATCGATCGAATAGAGTTTTTTCCCTTTAGGCAAATATGCACAGACATCGCATGAGGCACAGCGGGGTGAAACCATATGAGTGCCGTTTTTGCAAAAAGCGGTTCTTTCGGAAGGATCAGGTGAGCCGTAAAGAAGTGAAAGTGTCGAAAATCGAAATATTAAGTTTTCGCGCTTTTCGTTCCATGCATACTGTTTTCGCGCCGCGTTAAATTCTCTGTGTCTTCGACATCCAAGGACGATCGCTTTAAGATGGCACGATATCCATTACTGCGTTTTCCAGACCTTCAAGGTCGTTGTTTCTTAAGACCTTCGATTGCGCAAGAAAGACCTTGACAATGAAATTCTCTTGAACGACTACCTGCGGAACGTTTCAAAATCCGGATTTCATTTCTAGTCAAGCAATATACGAGCAGAAGGCAATATTTCAGATGCAAGAACATTCGATGACGCATATCAAAACAGGAGTAGACTTTGATTGTCCAGTAGCGTTTTGCTCTTTCCAGTTCAGTCAGCATTCCACCCTAAGGTAATGGCGAGCGAAGTTGGATGAGAGCCTTTAAATACTAAAAACACGAATTGGATTTTACAGATCTCATCTGGATGAGGCCCACAATATTTCTGCCACTTCACCAGCATCCTGTAAACGATGTTCACTACTTTTTGCGAATTCTCGCCGCCTCCTTCTCCACTATCAAACTAGGCATGATGATAAGGATGTAAGTGCAACAGAATCTTTCATTTATCCTCATAATACAACTGCGATTTACAGCGTGGAGTTGATTCTTTGCTGAAAGGAAATGGACTGTCTTCAAAAATGCCACGAATGCAATCCGAGTGCTCATCACCTTCACATGCAGTATCTAAGAAAGAGTTCAGCCCAAATCAGAGTGATTCTTCAGAAAAATCGTCTAGTCCTGACTGGGATCAGGTTTGGCCAAATTCAAGTCTTCATCTGCGGCCCACACATCAATTCTAGACAGGATTCGGCCGAAACTTCGGTTTTAAAGCGCCATGACAGGTGCAACCGATAAAGTGCTAGAGATTCTTTAGATCAGGAGGTCCCAACTGATAAACATGTGTAACAGAAGCTTCTTGATTTATGGAACTTCTGAGAATGCAAAGACAAAAAAATCTATTTACTTAAGAACTTTGAGACACAAAGCCATTTCAGACGTTCCAATTTCTGACGTCTGTGTACTACATCAAACGCATCACAATAGGCGTAAGGAGCGGGAAGTTGAATGCTCCGGGGTTACCCGGAGCATTCAAATATGAGAGTTTTAAGATACATTTTTGGTAGATTCCACTAGCTCATGGGCCTACCCGCGTAAAACAACGAAGCGATAAGAACTCTCGCTAAACTTCACATGCACTAAGCTACTACCGCAGCAGTGTGTGCTGACCTCGGTGGAATCGCTGCTGGTTGGTTTCGGTGCTGGAGGTGTTACCTCCGTGCAGCTTTTGCGCGCGTTGATACCGCTGTAGGGCGGAGATGCGCTTGGTCGTGTAATCCGCAATTAACGTGTTTTGCACTTTCAGGTCTCTGAAAACGGCACTGTGCCGAAATGCTGACCAAATAAAGCAAATCCACCTAGCAAACCTGGTTGGCTGACAAAAGAAAATTACTATACAGACGTCATGCCCAAGTTAGAGCAAAACCAGACATGGAGAATACTAAGAAACGATAAGATAAAATTTTTCGCTCATACGCTGCCTTCAAGATTTTCCTTTAAAGGCAGTGATCGTGATAAAATATGCTTGTCTTCTTTTCCTCTCTAAACCTTTTTCTGGGTGTAGAGTAGTAGGACCAATGAGAAAAAATTTCGAAAAAACCGCTATTTCCGGCCAAATTTGAAGCCTGAACTTTCCTGTCTTTTGATGGTGGACGAGCCCATTCCACATCATCGGCAGCAATGATCTCTGATATCAGGAACATCAGCTGGCTTGAAATTAAATTTCAACCAATGAACATTATCCATCGGACTCATCTTGTAAAAAACATTGACTGAAGTGCTTGCTTTCATTGGTCAACTCTTTTCATTACGTAAATCGATGATTTTTGACTGCTCGGCATGAGACTGCGATATTTTGTTGCTGCGCTGTGCACGTGTGCACGAACTAGCATCTTTAGGCCCTAGAAACTCTAATTCTAGCCCTTTACTCACCGCGCTGCTTTCATGGTTTTTCAGCTGTTTTCTATCTAAGCTGATTTTTATAGTTTTTTAGATAACGTTTTCCATCGCGACCACTGCCTTTGAAGGCAGTGTTCACGGAAAAAATTGTATTCTGATTTTCCGTTGTTTCTGAGTAGTGAAGTCCACTAAGTAGAGGTTGATAGAGAAATTCCCCACAGAACACTCTAATACCAGAGAAGAACTGTACAAAGAAATCTCTGAAAATATTAATTATGTCTGTTTGGTGTGTTTTGGGAGACTGCAGACAAAACGTCAAACCTGACGTCCGAAATATTTTGCGCTTCAAAATTCTAAGGTTAATGATATAGTTGTGCCATTCGAATAGATTCGAATCGATATATTCGAATAATTGTCATTCGAATACATATTCGTAATCGGAATTTTTAAAATTGCACTATTCGAATACTATTCGAAAATCGGACCTCAGGAGGTATTCGGATCTATTCAATAATCGAAGCCTACTATTCGAATGTTCATACGAATAGTTATAATTTCGAATGGTTTCGAATTAATTTGCTCCGTCGCCGCTATTTATGGTGTACGGTAGATGACCGTTTGTTCCATTGGCAGATATTACCACGTCAAAGGATTTCGAAATCACTTGGCGCCTTGCTGCGTGCCCGTCGTCCACGCATTCTGTGTAAATGTGTACACTGTGTAAATATCGGTCATTCTGGCCGTGCTTACCTTGCTGGGATTACCGTAAGGTGCAAAACTAGTTGGGGGGGGACTGAAGATTTACCCTAAGAAATAAAAAGATTCATTCATGAAAATGAAAATTTTTTCGTTATCGAATGTGTGATAACTTTATCACTCATACCTTCCTAGAAATTCCATTTGATTAGATCAATTTCTGAAATCGGCATCATTCATTCTTCATTTGAATTCTGAGGGGCCCCCAACTAGTCTTGCACCTACCGTAATCCCTAACTTTAGGGCTGTTTTATCCAGAAGTAAGGACTCATAGTTAGTGAAACTTCGAGACGGTGTTCAGCTGGGCCAGTCCACTCTATCTAACCCGAGTTTCGGCAGCGTCAATGTTTGGCCGGACCTTGCCTTTAAGGATCTAAATAACAAAAATAGCCTCTGCTGCGCCTTACAAGGGACGACCCCCCCGCGGTAGGACTCGTCATTAAAAAAGTTCTTCTGAAAGTTGTGGGGGTGGATAGAGTAACATTACTTTATGTTGGGTTTTACCTATGGACCATCCGGTAGAGCAAAAAATTGGGAAAAAAACATGAAAAATTAACGGGCGCATTCTCTTCAACCGTCCACCATGGCTGTGCTTTCGGTTTTTCAGAAGCGAAAATTGGCTGGCTACTATATCTAACACCCATCTACCTCAATCTGCTTTACTTGAATCAATATGAAGAAAAAAATTTCCGACTTTTTCTTTCGCCTTATATTCACTCTCCCTCGAACTCCAGATAATCGAAAAAAATTTCCGTGTGATCGAGTCAAGTTTAGTAGTTTTCGATGAAGGGTTAGCAGATGTATATATTGGTCAACCGATTGTCCCCTTCTGAAAATGAAAACTGCCGCCAAGACGATAATTTTCAAGAAAGGTTTAATCGCTTTGCTTCTTACAATGGCAATGCTTTTTTCTCCGATGATTCGCAAACGACTTTGATGTGTGCAAGGACTTTTTTCCTTTACTCGAGAAAGGTACCGAAATGCTAGCACAAGAAGGTGAGAAGGATATTTTTTGAATAAGGTGAGGACATGCTCATATACTACAGGGATTCACGCGTTAGAAATTGTAAATCTAGTAGGATTGGAAAAAGCAAGTT
The DNA here is from genome assembly GCA_029168955.1 of Aplectana chamaeleonis. Lineage (NCBI taxonomy): Eukaryota > Metazoa > Nematoda > Chromadorea > Rhabditida > Cosmocercidae > Aplectana > Aplectana chamaeleonis. The sequence goes on from JAPDOI010000522.1 coordinate 82,142, forward strand.
AAATGTGAATGAGAAACCTCGTGGATAAACAGTCGAACGAATGCAAAACAATTTTTCCAGAAGATGCATTGCGGGAATCGGACCCGCAAGCCAGCATCCCTTCGTAGTTTAGCATCCCCATCGTTATCCTCTCGACCATCCCTGCACGCTTGCTGTGTCAACTTCAATCAAGTGATGCGAAGAATTGAATGCACAGTGAGCTCGGAACCGACTTATATCTCACGAATGGGCCAGAATCAAACCGTCAAATCTTGTATTGGGCAATGTTATTGTAATTTAATGTGTGCCGAGCATACGAACTCACTCCAGCTGCTCTGAGTAGGAGGTTACAGGTAGTTTCAAATGGTTTTTTTTCTGAAATATAGGAAGGGCCTTAGGAAAAACCAAACATAGATTATTGTTACTCTATCTATCCCCACAAATCTCAGAAGAACTTTTTTAGGACGTCTCATCCCCCGGGGGGTCGTCCCTTGTTAGTAGCAATGAACCTACAATGCTCATCAAACGAGATTTTGTTATCTTCTAAGAACTCGAGGTCTTTTATTTTATCAATTGTCTCAATCGGTACACCGTTAATTACTTAGGTGGCATGGTGGATTTCGGCTGAATTTCCACTGAAATTTTCATTTTCAAGGCCAAAGCGTTCAAGGATCATGAATATGGTCTGGGACTTCTTTGGAAAGCGTCAGGACTCCGATCTATTTGAGATTTTGATCCGATTGGTGTCGCTCGGGTTTTCTCATATGCTATCCTCTGTTTCGGAGGCAAATCAAGTCCTCTCCTTCGTGTGTTTGTGCGGAGCGAGGATAGTGGCAGCGGGAAAGTGTGAGAGAAGGAGCGTAGCATACACGCACACACGCACACACACACACACGATCAGGGGCAGTAAGTTTCACTTCGAACTAGAGGATCCACTGACAGCTCACCTGGCCTGTTTTCAGTCTGTCGCTTGGAAATTATTCGAAAAATGATTCGAATATTTTTGAATCGAATTTATTCGAATCTATTCGAAATCGAAAAAAGGGTCATTCGAATATATCCAAAAATCAGACCTCAAAAAAAGAGGCCATTCGAATATACTCAAAAATCGGACGTTGAAAAAGGAGGGTTATTCGACTCTATTCGATATTCGATCGTTTCGTCCAGGGCACAACTATAGCAAATGAACTTGTTTTCTGTTTCTTGTACCAAAAATCCTCTAAATATGAGATGGGCCAATGCACATACTAAGATGTTAAAACCCTTCGCGATAAAGAGTAGTCGAAAATTCGGTGTTTGTTGCTCTGGTGAAACGATTGCAGGACGACTGTTATGTGACGTAGGCGGGGTGATCCAATGGGTTGGCTGGTCCACGGGATTTTCACCCACTTCCTGGTCGTTTTTGTCGTTCTTCCATTCTAACTCTTCTAAGACGAAACCAAAGCTTGCGTGCGATGCGGACAAAACGTTGAAGCAAAGGTCGCAAATGTTTTGAGCTTCGAAATTCTTAAGTGAATGACTTCTTTGTTTTCTGTTTTCTGTACCATAACTTTCAAAGAATAAGGTGGGTCAATGCACATGCTTGGATGTTAGAATCTTCCGCGACAAAGAGTATTTTAACATCCGGCCTCTGTCACCCTGGCGATTGCGATACCACCTGCAAGCGGGGTTTCGATCGCGAGCGGCAACCTACCGCCTCCGCCCCGTCCACTCACTAGACTAAACTCTACGAAGAGACCATACAGTTGGGATTCCGTCACCCGTCTCGCCTCCACACTCATTGAACCCAAAACCCGTTGAGGAGCGTGGTTTTTGGTTTTCCCGACAGAGTCCCGTCCTTGGTTTCCCAACTGAAGGAACTCGAGTCTTGGACCATGTGCCATTCAGGATGAGTCTAAGTCACAGGTATGCAAAAAATGATAACTCTTTTCTGGCTATGTACTTTTCCGCGGGTCAGGGGCTCTCTACACACGAAGGGATGAGCACGGACGAGATTTATTGCTAACGTGACGCGCGCGTCGGAAATTCTATCCCCATCACTAGAGCGCGTTTGCCAAAAGCTTGCGAGATTTCAAGACATTTCATGTTTTGGGAACTTTTTCTTTATGATCCCCTGCTGTTCCTCTCATTGCCTTACCCTGCACACTCACTTCAGTAAATCTTGTATGTTCTCGTGCCGTTGTAACCATTTTGATAGCTTACTAATCATGTTTTCAGGCATAATTATAATATCATCGCTGCTATTTTTATCTAGCACGCGTAGCATGATACAAGATTTATTGAAATGAGTGTGCGGGATGAGATGAAGGAACAACCAGGGAACATAAAAAAGTCATATGAGATTCAATCAAAACATGAAATGTCATGGAATCCTGCGAACTTTTGGCAAACATGCTCTACTAATGAGGATTTAAATTCTGCCGCGTGCGTCGAATCAGCAACAAATCTCGTCCGTGCTCCTCCCTCCGTGTGTAGGGAGGCTCTGACCCCTCTTCCGCGAACAAACCCCAATATCTCATCGGTCAACGCAGAAGGAATACGGTAATTGCGTAAAGTGTACACGGAGTGTGCAGCCTTCCTCTGCGTCCCTGCCCCGCACAGCCACGACAGTGGGAGGGCGCAGACAGCGAGGGTGACTGCAATTCAAATGCATTGAATGGCTCGAATGGAAAGGCGCGGCACGTATTTTCGTGGTAAGTTATGTGTAGACTTTTCAGGCCAGATTTTAGCCGCACACGATTTCCTGGAAAGAATCGGGGGAGATTTCAAGTCTGAATTGGAATCATTTAAAATCCCTGGGTTGCAAATCTGATACCAAATCTGAAAAGAAGCACTGAGCACGGTCCAACAGCCCTTTGGTAAGTCTCGAAGGAGTAACGGCCAGCTGAGCCCTTATTCGGAAAGCTTTAAAATCCCACGTCAACGTGTAGAATTTTTGTTATCTTCTCACGCAGGCGAAAATAGCTGAGTCAATTTTTGTGTTTTTCCGAACAAGGGCAAATCTTGCTGAATTGCAACTTTGATTTTTCCAAAACTTTCTCTGAATTTATTTTCAATTTGAAGGTTTTTTGAAATGAAGAATCATCAATCAATCACGAATTTCGGGTGAAACGCTTCCTGGCTTAGCATATTCCGCGCCCTCCCCCTAACCTAACATTTACAGGCTATAGAACGGTGAAATCGCATGGCTCCCACGCAGGCTGGTGCGGAGCGGAGGTTAGAGACAGTGAGAGAGCGGAGGGCAGTCGGAGGCTGATGCGTCGCGCGCGGCGTTCGCGCCTCGAGTGACGTGAATTATGACATATTATAGAGGGTAGTTACCAAAAACAAACAGCTCATTAAAAAAATTTCAAACTAAAATATTTCACACACCACTCCAATTTTTCATTTTTTCCTCGTAAATTTTCTTGACACTCCTGGATAGCTTGCCACTTCCCATTTGCAGGTTATCCAGTTCTGCTCGCCCTGCCACTGAACACAGAAGTGGTGTTTGCCAGTACCACAACTGTCTCCGAATTCGGAAAAAAAAACTTAGATGTGGACGTTTGGTCTGAACTAGGAAACTTGGAATAGGAACTTAGTGGAAGCTAATTTTCCCAGCTATCACACAAAAATGGCTATACTGGACCAAGTTGGGCAGTGGAATTCCTCACCTCAACTGTGACAAAACATGCGAAACTGGAGTTGTTTTTCACTTTTCAGCCTTCAGTAGTACGTGAGCAGTTTTAAATTTTTACTTGCTCTGCCTGTGCTCTACCCAATTTTGGCTGAAGGCACATTTTCCAAACTTTGCGCAGACTGATAGCGTTTTGGACTTGTGCGGATTTTCGGTTGGGCGCTTACTTATACCTCTGGGGCCGGATGCATCAACGCACACTTGGGGGCAAGGGCAAGGACAGGATCTGGTTACCATAGGGCAGGCGCCCCGAGAGTCGGTGCCCTGCCCCGTATGCAAAAGCACGCGATGGCGTCGGGGCAGCTAGCCCCAACGTAGTGTAAAACAATCACGTACACACCAGTCAATTTACGCCCGAAACCTGCGATCCATAAATCGGGACAGCTGAAAATTTTTCTCCTATCTGCTCTTTGTATGCTGTTTTCAACTTCTTTTTCATTTTTGGAGCGAATGAACTTCTTGCATTCCTTTTTTTTTTGATAATTTTACGTGTTAATAGAACACATAAGGCTTATGTTGATTCGCGGTTTTTATGTTATTTAATTTCCGAGTGCCATCTTCATTGTGGCCTTTGAATGTTTTTATCAAGATTTGAAATTTTTTTTTGTTTTATTTAGGAAACCATGAGTAGTATTCTGGCTCTGATTGCCATTTCACTCACCCCGATCTATACATAGTATTCGTATTAGTTATGATAATTAAAAAACTTGCTCTGTTGACAAACTTGTGCAGTTCTAAAAAAAAAGTAGATCAAGTAAGTAAGTATTACACCCATCAAATTTGACAACGGCTGGGAGAGAGGGGACAGCAAGATTTGTTGTGAGAACGTTCATTCATTGTGAGAACGTCAGAAGAAGTGAACAAAACTGAGGAAGGTGAAAAAGGATAAGTACAAGCTGTTGACGGACGAGAATTATTGAGTGTTTCTACTCACTTTCAGTCAAATTCCCAAAGCTGTCAAAGTTGATGAGATTTGTGAACTCACGGAGGGCTTGTGGTCGCGAAAAATCTTGTGGGAGTGTTCGAGAAAAACAAATAATTTGTTCAAAAATAATTGTAACTTGTCGATATTCGAAGCGTTAAAATGTGTTTCACCAGAGAAATGGCATCTTACCCACCGTAATCTACAGCAGACCTAAGAATATCGACGAGCGAGTTCCAGATTCGTGTTCAGCGCTCTAACTTAAACCCTTCGCACATGTTTTGAGAGAAATCTAAACGAGAGCGAAAAGCATTACCATCGTAAAGTTCATCCGAATGAGACTGTCCGCCCACGCGGTTGGCTGCTTGCCCAGTGGTCCGCGAAGATTTTTTTCAGACTTGTAAATCGATTAGTGGGTTTTATTAGACGAAGTGTAAAGAATATCCCAGCCAGCTGTTTGCAGCCATGATGAGGCTGGTCGTAAAATGCCTTCGCCGCGGCCACTCGACCGCGTGGGTGGACAGCCTCATTCGGAAAGGCTTTAATCAGGCGAAGGAATATTCATAACTTACATATCGCGATTACCTAAGAAAATCATAATCTACTTTATTTTCTCTCATCACTACATTTCTAGCATAAATGTACGGAAACGAGAGCTTCGACAATTTTCTCCGTAAAAAAAATTCAAAAAATCTTTATTTTGATGGAAAGATTGCTGGACAAATACCTGATTTCCTGGATCAAATATTTTTTGGGCAACCACATTTTAAATCTACATACTTTATTATCATTTTCCTTCCAAATTCACAAGGCCTACCAGGCGAATTCAGAAGAAAACACTACAAAATGTAGCAGACAGCACAATTCGAAGTCAAAAAGACTGTGTGATTTTAACGGGTCTCGAAATTTACCTTTTTCGAAAAAAAGACAACTTTCTAGGAAAACCTTCAGAAATTTCGCTTTTTCGAAAGGTCGCATAACGTAAAGATTACGGAAGCCCTATGAAAAGAAATGAAAGCAATATGATTGAACTTTCCCATTGAGAATGGTAACAAAAGGCTAAAAAGTAAAATTTCAAGCAAAGAAATGTTTACGTGAAGTTAAATAAAAATTGTGTCGTAAAAGTGACAGCAGAACTTGGAAATGTTGGCTAATGCATAATCGTATCCTTGTTTTTATTATGTTTTAGCGTTACAGCCTCAGCCGGGGCAGCCGCTGCCCCGGCCTCCTAGCTGGGGCAGTTGGGGACACTGCCCTTGCCCCGGTAGCTAAGCATACCGATTTTACTGCCCTGCGTGCCCCGCGCCTGCCCAAACCCCGAGATTCGCGTTGATGCATCCGGCCCCTGAAAGCGTTACGAAAAAATTTGCAGATTTCAGTCAAAATCTTTCCAGGTGGGTTATTTGGGGCGCTGATCACGAATTTGGGGTTTATTTGACGACTTTTCGACTTGATTCGTTCAAAGCTTCTCATCGGGGGAAAATTTGATGGCAAATCGCTTCGTTTTCCGATTTCCATAGTGCTACGATAGATATGGCTCAAATTGTTGATCTGGGGGTTATTTGCATAAACACGAATTTGCAATCCGTTTATCGATTTTCCATAGATTACGGTAGGCTATGGTGGGTATACGGTAGCCTGATCAAAGTCTCAGATTTGGCTCAAAATTTCTCTGTGGGTGTTATTTGGGACGCCGAACATGAATTTGAGGTCCATTTTTTGATTTTCGAATTTTCAAGGTAGGTAAAGGCTGTTAAAAGGCATCATGCCTACAGTAACCTACAGTAACCATAAGTCTAGCGACAAACGGACTCCAGATTCGCGTTCAGCGCCCTGAATAAGCCCGAGTTGAAAGTTTTGAGCCGAATCTGATTTTTTTCTCGAACACCCTAAAAATTGGCTCTCTAACCTTTTCACAAAGCTTCAAAAACGTTTATGACTTCGTTCAGAGGTGTCCGTTGCAATCTGAAGTCAGATTCGGAGATACCTACGACCCCACCCCCCCCCTCGGTGGCCAGTCCGCGTTCAAAAATATCGAAGATTGTAACGACCCCCTCCCAGAGACGCTCCTACGATAAGAACATCAAAAATTTGCCAATTTTCGTAGTACACTCGCAGCTAACCCTCACGACGGCTGCAGGGTATAATTCGTTCAAATGCGCGACCTCATCGTGGATTCTGGGCGATGGGCTGAAATTTACGGGTGGATGAAACCAGAAGAATGCTAGCTAGTGACGCATTTTATGGTAATCTATTTTTGCTATGCCTTGTACGCATGCGTGATAAACTGTATTATGATTGAAGGCTACAATTATTACATTGACGTTTTGCTTTATCGGTGACGTCATTATTAATAAGTGAGAAAAAAAGGTCATGGACAGATCCAAGAAAAGCTCCCAATTTGATCCCGAAGCCCAATATTCATGGAAAAAAGGTTCTGCTCTGTATTTGGTTGGATCAGAAGGGTGTTCTGTATTATGAACTACTCAAACCCGGTGAAACAGTTACAGCAGCTCGTTGCAAGGAGCAATTAGCCAACTTGAATCAAGAAGTAGCCATCAAACGCCCTGAATGGGCTACAAGACACGAACGTCCCATACGTCTTCACGACAACGCTCGACCACATGTTGGATAACAAGTCAAAAAGGAGTTGCAAGAAATGAATTGGGAAGTCTTGCCCCACCCGCCATATAGTCCAGATATTGCTCCTTCGGACTATCATCTGTCTCGATCGATGGCTCATGGATTAGCCGAACAGCGCTTCACTAAACATGAAGATGTCCAAAAATGGCTTGATGATTGGATCGCCTTAAAACAGCCTAAAATTTTTTTCGATGGTATTCATAAATTGCCCATAAACTGGAATAATGTTATTGTTACTATGCTTATCTGGGTCAAATTCCGGTCCGCAATCGCGTCTCGACACGCTTTGCGGCCGCGCGCTTCTGAGTCGGAAGAGTTTCCAGCGCTGCAGCCGCCGATCGGTTGACTCTAGGTGAGTTTTAGAAACTGGCAATTATACAAAATTGAAGAAAACGGTATAAAAAAGCCATATCGAATCGGCTTTGTAGCTGGAAACTCGATTGATTCGAGCGCGTGCGGCCGCAAAGCGTGTCGAGACGCAATTGCGGACCGGAATTTGACCCAGATAAGCACAGTAATAATGGTTGTTATAGTTAATAAAAGTTAAATAAAAATTTTTCTGAACTTCTAATTTTTTTAATCGTGAAAAAACGCGCTTTCATAGGTAACCACCTAATACATGTGTCACTTGTCCGGCCATCGATGATCCACTCGGCCGTCCGGTGTAAGGTTGAGTCTCCAATGGTCCCTATCACTTGCCATGGTTAGCCAGAAAGTCGTGTTCACTTCAGAAACACGAGGCTTTCTCAGGGTTTTTTGCGACGAGTTCTAAACATTGTGTTAGAGAACGACTTAGCGAGAAGGTCCCGCGATAACCATCCTGTTACACCTTTGCATTGACTATTTTGACCAAATATTCTTCTCTTATTGACGTCAAAACCCACAGTTCTTCAAGGGTTACCCTGCCTTATCTCAGGTTCTCCTGGAGAATTCAGCCCTAAAATAGACTCTGTTTCATAAGCTCCAGGCTTGACTACTGCAACCTCCATGTTTGACGATATTCGCTATAAATATATTCGATTCGACTATATTTGCCACTACGGGTCCTCAGATATATCATTGACTTGACTCCTAGTTTTCCAATAAATGAATAGTCCGAACATCTTGCTCCCGGAACTCGTCGAATGGTTGAATTCTTTTTCTAATACGCCCTTTTTGGAATTTTCAAAGAAAGAACTTTTAAAGACAGTTTTCGCGATAAAAATCGTATTCTAGTTTTCTATGTTTTTGAGTAGGCAAGTCTGCAAGGTAGTGGATAATAAGGGAAAGCCCCATTACAATTTCGAATATCGGAGAAAAAACTATTTAAAAAACACCTATTAAACGTTTATTTACGCCTGCTGGTGAGTTGTGTGCACTGCGGACAAATCGTCGAACCAAACGTCGCAAATGTTTTGAGTTTCGAAATTCTTGGGTGAACGACTTTTTTGTATTCTGTTTCCTGTACGAGAAGCTCTCAAAGAATAAGATGGGTCAATGCACATGCTTGGATGTTCGAATCTTTCGCGACAAAGAGAATTGAAAAATCCGGCCTCTGTCACCCTGCTGGAAGGAACCCAGTACAACTGTTACATGACGTGGGCGGGGTGACCCAATGGGATTGCCGGACCACGAGATGTTCACCTACTTCCTGGCAGTTTTAGAGGGACCCAAAGCTTACGTTTCCGCGAAGAAAATGGGCAACTTTTTCATTGTGAACACTGAATTTAAAGGCAATGTTCACGATAATCTTCAATTTTGAGATTTTTCGCTATATTGATCGAGTGGCCCCCGGGTAGAACTAAAATGACGTAGAAATTTAGGAAAACGCACCAGAAGTACACGACACCCTTAAGTATCACCCCGCCTTTTAAGTATCACGGGAACTGTTTGTTGTGACAAGGAATCTTTTGTGGACCCGTCCTTTGCAATTCTCTACTCTCTATTGCTCCGTTCTTTCCTTAGGGCCCTAACTAATGCTGCTCTGCATAAAATATTCTTTTCTTTTCGAATGACACAATTTTCCACCGGTGACAACCACCATGAACATTTTGATCCAACCGGAAAACTAGTCCATTGTATCGAATTATGTCACTAAAATACGACGTTTTATTGCGTTTCTCGCCGTTTCTTCGCAATTTTGGTAACACTTGCAGGCCAATGCATTCTTTTATGTGAAAAACTCGGGAACGAAAATCATCATGAACACTGCCTTTAAGTGAGATCCTTCAAAATTTTCGAAGTGGTGATTTATTCTCAATTACATAGTGCTTTAATTTTGAATGAACGACAAATGTTGAGAACCCCGTTCCACTCGATCCAAATCTACCTTCAACTTTTCATCCGAATGACCGGGAAATCATTTGAATCGCAAAGCATAACACGTATGTAATTGAAAAATTTCCGGTTGTTGAATACCCAGATATAATCATATGAAATTGTTTACGTAGATGTCCTCTAGATGGATCGATAGGCGCACGGGCATGGAGTCTCACAGCACAACTAGCCAGCGGCCATACTCATAAGGCAGCGTCCATGCCTCAACGCTTCCTGCAAATTAACACAGGCAAACACCCCTACCTCGTGTTGATTCGATTGGAAACTTTTGATCGTGTGATCAATCGGTCGAGTGGGCGCAATGGCTGATGATTTCCGACGGTTTTCGACTTCCGTGGTGGGAATAAGAAAAAGAAGGGAGTAGTCCTGATAGAGGTTTAATGCTACCTGCTTTAGTGATGGAGCAGTAAGCTTGAAACTTGCTGCTTGCTTCGTGGTGCTGGCGCCAGGGAGCGCGAGAAGGAGCGCCTGTGAGCGGCTAGGGAATCGTGTGCCTACGATGGCCATCGATTTTGCGTAATCGCACGTTCTGGCCACGTATGGACGGAGCCTAAAACTATCGGAGTCTCCTGAAAAGGGTTTTAGTAGCAGCAGACGAATGAGGCGGACGGGCTTGAGACCCTCCCGGGAAGCTCCCGTAGTTCCATGAATACGGTCACGGGAAGCCGAGAATGAAAGAAAATCCCACTGAATTCGGGGTTTGAATTGTATCTGTCGGGGCGATTTTCTAAGCAAGACTCCCTGATCGAACGTTTGATCCCTTCGAGATCTGAATGATAGCTTTAGCCAAATTCTTCGACGGAGGGTGAATATTCATTGTCCGTGCATCTACACATTTCTTTTTTCTGCTTTATCCAGCCATTTCGGCAGCGAAATTTCAAATTAAAGTTTAATAGACAAGTCTCTCTCCTGAAGTAATTTCTTCGCCAATCATCCGCTTCATAGCAAATTACTATGAAGAAGTAATTGGTAGAATATTGTGAAAGATCACTGGCCATAGTCATGCCTGATTGATTACATCGGCCGCCTCCTCTGTCTAAGACGGCGTTCAGAGTTCATTCGCCGCGCGACGCGATGTTATAGCCACGTATCGACGTGCCTACGTATCGTTCAAGCGCTGGGTGTTCTCAGTGTAGAGGCGCGATACATTCGAAATGACGCGCAGTTTGCCATCGCGCGACGTGTATCGCGTCGCATTGCAATGCAACGCGACTCGATGGACGTCTCGCGATGGTAAACTCGTTGCTGCTTTTCTTCAGCGTCAATGACCAACCAAATCTATCAATTAAAGGAATAGAATAAGCGTATTCAGGATCACACGCGTCTAGAAAAACATGAAACAACTGTTGGTATCGCTACGAAATTGCCGTTGCTTGTTTACGAGAAATTGCATACGTACGCGATTGCGCGTAGTCGCCTAGCGTTCGCGCAGCGTTTACACCTAAATATCTGCGTGACGCAATTTTTTGCGTCGCACTGACATGTGCCATCGCGTCGCCCCGCGGAAACTCTGAACGCCGCCTAAAGAGGTCTGCAGAGTTGCACCGACCGGCGACTGGTCGCCGAGCGTCAGCCTTGACTCGGCGACAAAACTGTTTCCGATCATTATCGTCGTCGCGTCGGTTGCCGCTCGCTGGCAGTGATGCAGGATAGTCGCAGCGTCAAAACACTCTGCGGTGCCCCCTCGTCGTCCTTCACGCCGCGTCGGTCGCCCTCGTCGCCGAAAGTAATCGATATTACATCACACAGCACTGTTCGTCGCTGCGAGCAACGCCGCGACTTCAACTCTGCAGACCCCTTAAAGGCAGTGTTCACGATAATCTTCGATTTTGAGATTAATCGCTAAATCGATTGCTTGGCCCCCGTGTAGAACTGAAATGACGAAGAAACCGGGAAAAACGCACCAGAAGGGCACGAAATCCTTTACTCTCACCCCGCTTCTTTACTCTCAGTGGAACTGTTTGTTGTGACAATGAAATCTTTTGTGGACCCGTCTTTTGCAATTCTCTATTTTTTGTTGCTCCGTTCTTTTTTTCGGACCCTAACTAATACTGTTTTGCCCGAAATAATCTTCCATTTTCGATTATTCCCATTTTTTACCGGTGACAACCACCATGAACATGTTCATCCAACCGGACAACTAGTCCAGGCCAGAGAATAATGTCACTGAAATAAGGCGATTTTGTGCGCTTTTCGCCGTTTCTTCGTAATTTTGGTAACACTTGATTGCCAACGCATTGTTTCGAGTGGAAAACTCGGTAACGAAAATCATCGTGAACATTGCCTTTAAGGGCCTGAGCTGAGGGGCATGGCGAGCTGCAGTATTGATAGGTACTGCTCAGCCCCTTAGCAACCCAATTTTGACGAGTTTGACTCTGGTGTGCTCGTTCTCTTTGTATTTCCTTCGTCATATGCTCCTTTATAAGCGTATATACTTTCAAGTTTCTCAGGCCAGAATCCAATACTCGCTCATTTCGGTGCTTAATAGGAACTCGAAAATGTTTATTTCCCGCTAGTGAGCCCATTAGTTGCTAGTAGGTAGCCTCAAATTCAGGGACCACAAAATGTAATGCTATCATCAATTACAACATCTGCGAGGTAGAACCGTTGAACATCACTGGTAAGAAATCGTGATGGGATTGTCATTGTACATGGTAAGTTTCATTGCTGAGATGGGTTTGGGCCTTGGTAGTTGAGCGAAAACGAATCGTTTATCGACCGTACTCGTGAAATGGTAGAGGCAGAGCCCTATGGCTAATGGTATGGTCTTGCGACACGCGGTGGCCTCGCTCTGCACAACGACAGCGACCCCCTGTCGCAAAGCTTTTGCGCTTTAAATTTGTCGTTGTTGCAGTGCACTGCACAGCGACAGTGGAAACGACAGGCTCCGGAGCATTTGCAGTATGCCTCCCCTCCGCGACACGTCGCTGCAACGTACACGCGACAACTGTTCCTACGACGGCCAGTGCCGTTGCTCTTTTACTGGTCCCGCCAGGCTTTGTGCTAAATGTCATGACTGTCGCTCATGACTGCGACAAAGTATACCATGGACCTATAGAGGAGGGAGACAAGGCGTAGGTTCGGCCAAATCTTCATTGTTCCAAAATATGGGCTAGATAGATCGACTTGGACTAGGTGAACCCCATCTAGAAGTTTTGTAGAATTTGAGTAGTTACCTTCGACGAAGAAAATAGCCTTTGAGAAAATAATTACGGTATTCGAAGCCTGATCAGCTCGGCGAAACAATATTCCTGCGGCATGGGGGGGGGTGGTCGTTTCGCCGCAACGCGGCGGGATCCTCGCACTCACTGCATTTGCGGCGCAGATAGCAAACGATTTCCAAGACGCGCGTTGAAAAAAGGCTGGCGAAGGCCTAAAAAGTGGGCGCAGGTTTTTTGTGATGAGGATGGCTTGTGATTTCCACAACTGCATCTCATCTTGGGGCCGAATTAATTCGAAGAAGATGTTTTTCGCAGTTTTCACCCTTTGCTCGGAACTAACTCTGATTCAGCGGGAAATTTCAAAATCGAATTTCTGGTCGTATCCTGTACGTGTTGGCCGCTGAGTGGTGACAGGAATAATACAGCAGTATTTTAGCACACGTCATATCCGATTACGAGCGAGGATTTGCTAATGATGTGTCTCAACTCATCACTGAAACATCCCTCTACGTCTAATGTGGTTTGTTTCCGGCATGTTCAAAATATGTATGCATTTTTACACACTTGATATGAAAACGGCATCACTTTGCAGAACAAACTCTGTTTCGATCGTACTACGAATATGTGGCCAAACGATAGCAACATCATATCCGACCAACATTTCCGATCAATAGCATCAAGTGGTGCATCACAAACAGCTAGCTCGGAAAATACTAAGGAGCCAATGGTTAGTTTATCAATCTTGCACGAGAACAGTAGAGAACAGGCATTGCCGTATGAAACCATTTTTGATGCTGTGTTACGTGCGTAGAGAGACGTCTGTTGCTCTTCTATTCTACTTACTAGTCCATGCTGGGATACATTTGCCGCAGCGCGACCGTCCGCATCGAATTAGTTTGCCTTCAGATCGCATCCATTTAGCCTTTTTATAGGAGTGTGCGCTACAAAACCAATGCACACGCTCGGAACTGCACCGTGGTAGAAAAGTGACAAGGTCAAAGCTGCTTCAGACGTCTGTGGGCAACCTAAGATGGGTCGCAAACCATCTTCGTTTCATGCATAACAGTTAATCCTGAACCCAAATAGAACCGAAAATGTTTTCAATGTTTAGCTTTTTTATTTTGATTCTTTTTGTCAAAAGACCAGTAATGAAAGAAACGGTCTCGATAGTGACAAGACACGCGATGGATTCTGATCAAAACCTTTGTTCTTCCATTTGTTATCGGTCTAGCCTCATAGTGTGGTCGGCTCCACGGCGATGACTGCGAACGGCGGGAAAAACAGTCCTGAGACAACTCGTCCAAGAATTTCTCACCGTTCAAATTCAAAACCTTTCAAGGGCGATGACTTTGTTCAAAGTGGCTTCTGAGCGATTTAGGAAAGGCCATTGTGATCAGCGCGATTTCCTCTCCATACAATGAACGGTGCTCCAGAACCCTGTGCTGAGGTCTTTAAAGAAGGGGTTGGCGATAAAAAACGGTTGTCGAGTTCTCCTCATAAGAAAGTAGATTTGACTATCAGAAAATTGAAGATAAGTGAAAAGTCGCAGGAAAGACGCACAAAAACGAATTAGAACTGCTAATTGCTGGGTGTCCGCCCGTCTCTAATCAACGAAGTTTTATGAATGCTGTGGCTGCCTTGTGCGGTCGTGTTTTCCAAGCTCTGCACATCGATTTCTATCGACAGATTATATTAAAGTTACTCGTCTTTACTGTTCCTGCCTTCGCCTCGTCTAGCGTACTTGTCGCCTAATTCACATTATTCTCTTCTACTGCTAAGAAAATGGTTATGACTCGAGCTGGTGCGAAGAAGAGCGTTTCTCAATGCGATGGAATGGAGACCGGAAGTGTGGGCATTGGTGGTGCGATCGATCGACTGAGAACGGATGAGACTCTTCTATGTTATGTGAAGGAGATTTTGCTTCATTTGGTCAACACTCATCAGTCCCTTGATGCTCTTACGAAAAGGAATTTGGATCTTGAATCGGAAATGGAGCGCCTTTCCGCTGCAAATGCTGAACTGAAACATCAGATCTCGCTTTTCTCTCACTCATCTGGTCCATCGCAGTTTCTAATGTTCATGCCAAATCTTCTGCTGAGAAAGTTGATGATGATGAGAATAATGCTGCCATGGTACTAGAACGTCGTAGGTCACTAGTGGTGTGTGGAGTGGTGGAGCGAAAGCGCTGGCTTGTCAAGCACCGTGTTCGTTATGACTACTTGAGTGCCTGTAATGTTCTCCACTTTCTCATTGTGGAATGAACACCTGTTGCCATTTACCGCCTAGGCAAGCCCAAGCAAGGTTATTATCGTAAACTCAAAGTGATTTTACCCTGTTCTGCTTTACAACAATTTGCACTACAAAATGCTGACCGCCTTCGTTTCTTCTCGGAGAAGGGAGTTTCTATTAGAGAGTCTCTTTCGTTCGCGGAGAGGAATTGAAGAAAGGAGGCTTATGGAGCTTCTCGAGGTCCGGTCTGGGTGGGGGAAACGGGCCTTCGCCTCCCACACATGGTGGAGGAGGGCCGTGCAGCCCTCGTCCAAGAGCCGATTTGTCGGAGAGTTCTTTACAGTCTCGAAGTCAGTTATCTTTAAACTAGTAGGATCGGATTTTAAGCCGTCTCAGAGAAAGATTACTTGTTTTTATGCAAATGTGCGATCGATTCCGAGAAATTCGAACTATATCAGTTTTGTATTGGGAAATAATTTTGATTTGAATGTCTTCTCTGAAACATGGCTTAAATCCGATCATTGTCTTTCGTCAATGCTGTGCAATTTAACTAGTGAGTATCAAGCTTTGCGTTGCGATAGGAAAAGAAAAAAAGGGGGTGGCGTAATTTGTCTTCTAAGGAACACTTTTTGTCTGGCTGAGGTGGTCTCCGAGTCTATTCCTGATGCCTTCGAATTTTTGGCCTTTGATATTATTCTCGATTGTCAGAGAGTTGGAGTGACAACCGTCTACAGAGCTTCGTCTTGTCCGGCTCCTTCCAACGAGATTCTTTCAAAAACTATCAGTGACATTGTCTGTTGTGAGTACCCATCAGTAATTGTAGGTGACTTTAATTACCCGGAAATAGGCTGGTATGACCTGGAAAATCCTATACCGCCGAGTATTTCTGTTTTTGTTACTATGCTATCTACGCATGACTTTACTCAACTGATGAAAGAGCCAACTAGGGGAGTTAACTACCTCGATCTTGTCCTTGTACGAAATTTAAAAGTTGGACCACCTGTTGGCTCTAGTGACCACAACAGTGTCAGTTTCAATCTTGAATGTGAATATTTGTCGCCTCACTTTACATTGGTTTGGGATTTCGCTCGATGTAATTATGACAGCCTTGGCATCTAAAGTGTGCCCGAATGAGAATGGCGACTCACGCGGTCGGCGTGCTTGGCAGGCGGCCGTCGCATGTGTCGCCCTCGCACGAGTGTTGGATTTCAACGACGGCCGTCCCCTCTCCCACTGATTGATCGGCGCAGTGCTTGCTGCCAGCCGGTGCCGGCCCCGTTCGTAGTCGATGGCGGTGGGGACTTTTCGCATGCTCGTCCGAGAGCGGCGAACGCGACGGCCGCCTGCCAAGCACGCCGGCCGCGTGTGCAGCCATTCTCATTCGAACGCACTTTACCTTTCTAATGTTGGATGGAGAGATTCTTTTGAGAGTATTCGACGCCAAATACGAATTGTTTTTGCCAATTTTGAATGACGCTCTAGAACTGTTCGTGCCTCTGAAACGTGTATGTGCAACACGCTCTCTGCTTCCCTCTTATCTGCAAAATAGGCTTGATCATAGGGGCTGTCTTTTTGCGCTAGCGTCGAGTTCTCAGTTTAATTCGGATTGGGAAAAGTTTCGGTGCATCTCTTCTAGATTTGAATGTCGTCTTTCCAAATATAATAGAAATTCGGAGAAGAGGGCAATTAACGGTAGCAATCAGCAGGGCTTTTATAAATTTTTGAATAAAAAACTTGGTTAATCGAACAGAATCCCCTGTTTGAGAAAGGGTGATACGGTCGCAATTATGGAGACTGATAAAGCAAATCTGCTAGCGGACAAATTCTGCGAAGTTCACGGGAAAGTCAGCAGTTCTTCTCCTTTTTTTGCCCCGTAGTCGAAACCCCCATGCAAAGTTTTCCATTTTTTGAGAATGATAAATTTTTTTACATCCTGTTCAAGTTGCCTGTATCCATGCCTATGACTCCTGATTTCATTCCTGCTGTTTTTTTCAAAAACATTGCATACGTAATTGCAGGTCATCTGGCATATCTTTTCAATCAATCCATTTGGTATTCGGAAGTTTCACAGAAGTGGAAACAATCGTTCGTGACCCCTTTGTTGAAGAAAGAACCTTCTCAACTTGTGTATAACTATAGGCCAGTGAGTATCACCTCGACTTTTTGCAGAGCATTCGAAAAGATCCTCAAAAAACACATTGTAAAACATTTGGAAATGAACTCATTTATTACTGATAATCAACATGGTTTTGTTGCAGGGAGGTCCATCGAAACAAAATTGCTGGAATGTATAAATGATTGGAGTGAGTGTTTAGAGTCGAGGACCGCGTGTGATGTGATTTATTTGAATTTCTCTAAAGCCTTAGACAGGGTTGGACACCACAAACTCATGATCAAACTTGAGAAGCTGAAATTCCATCTATTGGTGTGTAGCTGGATAAAAAACTATCTCAGTGATCGAACTTTCCAAGTCAAAGTGGGCTCTAGCTTTTCGTCTAGCCGCTTGATTAATAGTGGAGTTCCTCAGGGAGGCGTTCCATCACCAATTCTATTCGCTATCTATATCGCAGAGCTTCCCCTGTTGCTGGAAGGTACCGGAATGGTTTGTAAACAATTTGCTGACGATGGTAAAATATATAGCGAAATACAATTGCTTGGGGATGTGCATAAGATACAAGCCGCTCCTGACAGGGTACAGGAATGGTCGAAAGTTTGGAGTTTGCCGCTGGCTCCTGATAAAACGGTCCACTTGAGGTTGGGAACTTCCAGTCTTCCGGCCACCTACATGCTCGATGGTCACTCGTTAACAACGGTCACGAATGTTAAAGGCAGTGTTCACGATAAAAATCGTTTTTCTGTTTCCCCGCCTATTTTGAGAACGGCCCCATGCTGATTCCAATGATGTCTCTGGAATCGTAGAAGACCTTCTGGAAACGGAGTTATGGTTCCTCAAAAATTGAGCTAAGGGAACATGGTGGACGAGTTGTTCGAGGCTTGTAACTTCCGTCTTTTGCAGCCAATGTATGCGAGCTGACCTGAGTAAAGAGAGAAGTTGAGAATGAAAGGAAGAACGGGGCTAGTGATTGGAAATCATCGCTCATCTCACGATCTCGAGCATTCATTTGTTTACGTCGGTGGGCGTGTGTTGCGCTTTTGGGTTTGCCTTGCGCTCGAAACAGCAACTTCGGGCTCTTTTGGAGCTTTTCCTGGCTCGTTTTCATGCGTTCTTTCGACGTCAGCGTTACAGTGTGCCAATCCACTACCCAATCCTAGTGGAAAATGAAACACATTTTTCATCGTGAACACTGCCTCTAAGGATCTTGGGTTCCAGTATGATAGTCAGCTTGACTTCTCTGCCCATTTTCAGGCCATCTCTAAAAAAGCTTTTGCACGCACCTTCCATATTTTTAAAGGTTTGTCGACTTGTGATAAGAGCGTGTTGGCGCATGCATATAAAGTTTATGTTCGGCCTATAATGAAATCAGGTACTT
Organism: Aplectana chamaeleonis; assembly: GCA_029168955.1. NCBI lineage: Eukaryota > Metazoa > Nematoda > Chromadorea > Rhabditida > Cosmocercidae > Aplectana > Aplectana chamaeleonis. Next base: position 100,559 of record JAPDOI010000522.1, read on the forward strand.
CAGTATTCTGTCCGTGCAAAAAGAAAGATATTCGACTTTCAGAAAAAGTACAAAATAATTTTACTCTTAAAGTTTTCTGAAGACGTAATGGGTTCTCATACACTAGTAGTACCTGATCCTATTAGGCGAAATCAAGAACTATCGTTGCATTCGCTGGAGTCCAGACGCAAGCGAAATGACGTGTGCATGATTTTTAAAATTGCGAGTGAGAACCGACAAATCCAAATTTTTCGGCTTCGTGGCATCTAGAACACGAGGTAGCTCGGAGAAACTCTCCTATGGTGTGCCCAAAACTAGTCTTAGGTTGAACAGCTTTACCTGTAGAGCTGGGTCTGCTTTTGCCTCTTTAAAACTAAATTTCCAAACTGTTCCCAATTCTTTTCTATCGTTTAAACGCAAGACTTCAAATAGTCTACTGTCGAGGTAAAATGTCACTTTGTTTTCCACTGTTTCTCTTTGCTTTCCCTAGCATATCATGCCTACCTTATGTAGCATAAATAAATAAATAAATAAATAAATAATGCTTGTTTCCTATCTTTTGTTTGCTCTTTAGGTACTTATCCTCTGTTTCCGCGTGAATTTTTTTTTCGTTCATCGCGTGCGTCTGCGCGCGTACGCTGCGTCTTCGTCTCCCCACACTTTCTTTCTGTCTCTACCCTCGCTCCGCACAAGCGCGCGAGGGAACAGAGTAAGTTTAGCTCGGAACCAGAGGTCTCTAGAAGAAGGACGCAACTACTTCAAAAGGAAATTAAAGGGGGCAAAAGAAGCTTCCATAAATATCTCGTTCATTGGAGGCGAGCGGACGCCCAGTAATTAGCCGTTCTAACTTGTTCCTGCGCATTTTCCCTCTTACTTTACATATATTTTCTCATTTGTTAAGGCCAGGGGCGGTAGTAATCTGACCTAAAGGCAGCATACACGCTCAAAATTGATATCAATTTTATGGAACGAATCGAAGGTCTGAAGCTGTTAATAATCAGAGATAACGAAAAAAACCAGAAAAAATCGACCGAAATGAAGATATAACGGTTCTTTCTATATTGGCCCAGATGTGGACGAGTTGTACCGCATTAGCTGAAATAGCGGAGCTAGCGACAAATTTGTTGGGATAACGACGCTAATGTTTTCGTACGGCGCTTTCTGAAACGCTTACGACGTTAGAAGCGTAAAAAATGGGCCAACACGGCCGTTATCGAGCATTGAACATTTGTACTGAGGGGCGGAGCCCGTATCGATGGGCGGAGAAAGGATGATTTTGTGACTCAATACGGCTCACATACGGTCATTTTAACTCGTTTTTAACTCTTCCAACTTCGTGAGGGCTCTTCTGGGGCCCGTAAGACCCCACTAATGTAGTTATCTCAACAACTTTTGCGACATGTATGCTGCCTTTGAAGGCAGCAGACACGCTCAAAAATGATATCATTTTTATGTCATAAATTCAAAATTTGAAGCTACTAGTATGGGGAACTAACGAAAAAACCGACGAAAACTGCATGCAAATACAGGAATGACGGATGGTTATGTTATGGGGTAGAATTGGACGAGGTATGCTCGAGCGGTTGAGATAGCTAATACTAACGATAAAACGGTCGGGATAGCAAAGCCGATAGACTCTTACAGCCTGAACTAGAACGCTCACCTCGATGGAAGCTTCAAAAACCAGCCGAAGTGACCGTATTCGTATATTGAGGGGGCGGGGTTGAAATCTCATGGGCGTGGCTGACGAAAATTTACGACTCAAATTTAGTAGTTTTCACTCGTTTTTGACGCTTCCATCGGCGTGAGCGTTCTTCTAGGGGCCATACGACCCAATTAGCGTAGTTACCTTAACAATTTATTCGAGCGTTTCTGCTGCCTTCAATATGCAAGCAACTTTAATCGTTTACTCAGACAAACCACCGCTCGGAGCCGGAGCGGCTCCTCCCAATTATGACGTCATCGCCCGGACAGCGCCGAGGGGCGAACTGGCACCGCGGTCCCTGTCCGGTGCCAGTTCGCCCCTCGGCCGCTGTCCGGTCCCTCTCGGGGCGACAGCTGTGCCAACTCCAGAGGCCAATAGATAGACGCAGAATTGGTTGTTCTCTGAGTGATCAACTGTGGTACCTCAGTGGCAGTGCGCCGAACGCCGGATGAAGTGTGCGGGACCCCAGTGTCAGTGTGCCGGAATCCGGACAAAGTATACGGAACCCAAGTGGCGGTGCGCCGGACGCCGGTTAAATTGTGTTTGTGAGACCAAAGTGGGAGCGCGGGGGGACGCCGCAATAAGTATGCGGGACTGCAGTGCTAGCGCGCAGGATGCCGGGGAGAGTTTGTGGGACCGCATTGGGTGTGCGCAGGACGCCGGGGCAAGCTTGTGGGACCCAAGTGAAAGTGCGCCGGACGCCATAAAAATTGTGAGAGACCGCATTGAGAGTGAGCCGGAATCCGTAGAAAAAGCATGGAACCCCATTGGGAGTGCGCATGACGCCGTAGAAAGAGTGCGGGACCCAAGCGGAAATGCGCCGGACGCCGGATAAAGTGTATGGCACCCCAGTGAAAGTCCGCCGGACGCCGGATAAAGTGTGCGGGACCCAAATGGGAATACGTCAGACGCTGTGAAAAAGTGTGCAGGACCCCGAAGGAGTGTGCAGGATGTCATGAAGTATTTGCAGGCCAAGCCGAGCCGTCACGGCTATTGATCGGAAACTGTCGCTTATCTCGCCACTGTTGAGCTCGAAAGCTCGTAAAAGGGGCGTGCCCAAGTGGCTTCCGGATGTGGGAGCCCCAGGGTGGCTTCTTCCTATATCTCGCTTATTCGGAGGGATTGAGAGCTCGCACTTTTCAGGTGCCATATGGGGTGGGTCTACTTCACAATTATGTGGGAATCTCAGATTTCGCCCCTGTGCTTGTACTGTGCCTTTAAAGGCAGTGGTCGCGACCAAATATGTTTGTCTTCTTTTCCTCTTTAATCCCTTTTCTGAGATCAGAGTACTAGGATCTATAGGAAAAAATTGCAAAAAAGCCGCTGTTTCGGGCTTAATTTGAAGCCTGAACTTTCTTGTCTTTTGACGTCGGACGAGCTCACTCCAAATCATCGGCATCGATGATCTCTAGGATTAAGAACATCAGCTAGCTTGAAATTGGAATTCAATCAATGAACATTACTCATCTAGTCGAAAACATTGACTAAAGTGCTTGCTTTCATTGTTGAATTGCTTTTAATAGGTAAATTTGCATTTATTTCTTCCTCTAAATGTCGATGATTTTTGACTGCTCGGCATGAGACTGCGATCTTTTTGGGCGGCGCTGTGCACGTGTGCACGAACTGGCATCTTTGAACCCTAGAAACTCCAATTCTAGCTCGTTTTTCACACCCCTACCCTCATAGTTTTTCAGCTGTTTTCGATCTGAGCTGATTTTTATAGTTTTTTCGATAACGTTTTTCATCGTGACCACTGCCTTCAAAGATGCCTATATTATGAGGGTGAAAAATTGGTGGACGAGATGTCTCAGGCCTGTAATTGTCTTCAATTGCAATCGTTGCGCGTGAGCGAGCCAGAATAAGGAGACAGTCCGGCAATGGACTGAAGAACAACGACATGTTGAAAATTCATCCATCCATCTAGCCGCTATCGAGTTTGAAAATCTGGTAAGGGGTGTGGTTGGTGAGCGATGGGAGTCGGGCCTGTGGTGGTCGCTTACATCTCGCTTATTTTGACGAATTGAGATCTCGCACTTGGCACGCGTTATACAGGAGGGGTCTACAACACAATTAAATGAAAATCGCCAAATTCATATCCGAGGGTGTATTGTACCTTCAATGAGCATGTCAGCTCCAGGCCAAATTTATCTTTATCTCAAATTTGAAGATGTCGCTTATTTCGAACATCACCGTTTGAGCATTTTGCTTTCCTCAGTGCGTTTCACCACTACCTCATGTGGCTGGTCTCGCAGTGAACAGCACTACGCAATGGAGTAGCGCAATGTTGCGCTGCTCTCGTTCCACTCGTGTTGGCACGGTTCGCTTCCCACAGGCGTGGCAACTTTTCCACATTCAACATAGGGCTGACTCCTCATTATAATGGTTGTCTATTCCACATCAATGGAAGAAGTTCATTAGCATTTATTCGCACTTAAAGGCACAGTCCAACCCCAGAATCATATTCTAGCTCTCGTGCTAGTCGTGGAGAGACTTTTGTGCTGAACATAAAGGTGTCTGTAAAATTACTCAGAACCCACTACGAACGAAGTTATGGATCCTCATAGATTGTAAATTTGAACGTTGAAAATTTTGTGGACGAGTTGTCTCGGGCCTGTTTTCCTTGTCGTTCGCAGCCACTGCACCAGTGCAGATCACACCATAAAACATGGGCCGTCAATAAAAAGAAGAACGTAAATCTCGGCCAACACCCATGGCGCGTCTGGTCCCTATTGAGACCGAAAACCTGAAGTGGGCGGAGGAAATGGTGCTGATTTGGGGGCGGATGGAATGCTTGGCAGGGTTGCTACACACAGCGGCCGGACCATAATTTCTCATTTTAACCACGAGTTTGGACTGTGCCTTTGAGGCCAGATTACTCAGACATTCGTGGGGAAGTTCCCGAGAACGACAGCAGAGCTTCCCTCTAAACAACTGGGGAACTTTCCCCGAATCGAGGGAAGCCGGAAGGGACCTCCGGCTAGCAGGTCTTCCCTTGTTCTCCCGATCGCCAGTTTTCCCCAAGCTGTCGCAACCCAACACCCATTGGTCATTGATTTATCAAAAGTCGATTGGCCGAAACTCGTCGTTTTCAACAGTTTCCTGTTCTTCGAAAGCAAGAATAGGGCCAAAAATATTCACCTTTGTCGAAAGGTTACAGAGAAGCTTGTTATCTCCCCTGGAAATCTGGACAGAGATACCTTACACTGCCCTCGAGTGGCAGGTCTGCTCCCTCAACTTGCGAAGTGCGAGACCACCTTGCGACAAGCCCGTTTGCATCATCGTATACACTGCGACTATGTTTTCTCGGGAACTTCCCCACAAATATCTGAGTACTACCTCCTCTGATCTACCATGTTATGAAGATAGCACAAAAACCGTTCATATTGCAGACCCTGCTTCAGAATAAATTAGGAATCAGGCATGTGCGAAAAACTTCGAAACCGAAAAAAACGAAAAAATTTCGGTTTTGAATTCGAAAAATTCCGAAAAAAACCGAAAAATTTTTTCTTTTCTGAAACATCTTATTTTCGTAATTGCATATTATTGACTGGAAAAACAAGGCAACGTAATCGAAGTGCGTTAAATAATGACAGAATTATGTTTTCCCAGTGACACAAAAGCATACCCAATCAGCGTATCAATGTAAGGAATTGTACCCTTGTTGCAGCGTCGAATCCTGGCCAAATTTTAGCGCTGAACACCTTCTTAAATTCTTGTTGTGAACTTCTTGTTTAAAACTGCGGTGGTTCTCTGAACAATCACATCCACGTTTTTTCACGTTTTTGATCAAAACTGTGGACTTGAAGGTCGTCCCCAAATTTATGAAAAAATACGGAATTCGCAAAAGTTGAATGTCGTGGGCAAGTCATAGATTAAAACGGAGCAAACGTTGTACAGAGACGAACATCAATAGTTCTTGATGGATAGCACACTCTTGCGTGAATTTCTTGTGCTGTCATGTTGAATTTCAGTGTGAGCGGTTACGTCGTGGTCTGACCAGTAGCTTAGTCTCTCGGCGCTATTGGACGGTAATGGCCGCGACGAAACCACACGCATTGAGTCGTGGTGTCTACACAGGGGTTACGCTCATTCAGTTTCGCTTGATGGATCTATACTTGATGCCATTCGCCTAAAAAGTTTTTGTTCGCAGTTTTTTTGGTATAGATCGATAGAGGGAGCAGAAAAATTTAGGTTGACTTCCACTTGAAAATTATGGGCATCCAAAGAGCGATTATCGACGTCTTTTCCATGAACACCTTGAACGAAAACGAATTTTCCTGAACTTAAAGCAGTGTTCACAATAGATTGCACTTTTGATATCTCTTTCGTTTACGGAAAACACTTCATTAAGTTGACTTTTGAGCGTTTGAGCGTGGAGGAATTAGCCGCTACGAAGGATGCTAAAGCCTATCTTGCTCGGATGAGTCCGGGCGGAGTAAAGAGCGGAGCGCTCAGTCTAAGCAATATATAACAAATGCTATGGGAGAAAGGTTCAAGCTTAAATTCCGTCAGCCGCGCACCTCTTTGTGGCGCGGCTTCTTCACCTTCAGAGCCGGCATGGAATTCTTGAAGATGAGTCATACTGTTCGGATACCCATCAACTTGTTAGATTCAAAACACTTGTCAAAAATTACCTACATTGTCGAGAAAGGATCTATTAATTGTTTTACGTTTTTTCCTTTCGAAACTTGTCATTTTTTAAATTCTTCTATGTTTTCGATGTTTTTTTTGCCTTTTCTATGTTTCTACACGTCTGCAAGGGCGTGTAATAAAGTTAAAGTTAAAGGTATAACAGTGATAATCAAGCGGTTTAGCTCGCTCATCAGTATTTCCTTGACTTGAGTAAGGTGCGTCCGAATGAGAATGGCGGCCCATTCGGCCGGCGTGCTTGGCAGGCGGCCGTCGCGTTCGCCGCTCTCGGACGAGCATGCGAAACGTCCCCACCGCCATCGACCGCGATTGGGGCCGACACCGGCTAGCAGCAAACACTGCGCCGATCAATCAGTGGGAGAGGGGACGGCCGTCGTTGAAATCCAACACTCGTCCGAGGGCGACACATGCGGCAGCCGCCTGCCAAGCACGCCGGCCGCGTGGGCCGCCATTCTCATTCGGGCACACTTTACTTCATGTTATCACAACCTCGAGGGCTCATTTCTTCACGTCGAGGGGGCGGAAAGGGGACATGATGTGTTTCGGTGACTTCAGAACTCTTGTTTGCTTCCATTATTTAGCCATTCCTAGCTCTTTTTAAACCATTTTTTCGTCACTGAGAGCATAGAATTCTTCTCGCCTATCATTTTACTGCGGAAAGTCATCGAGAATGATTATGGTGAACGCTGCCTTCAAAGTACCGATGCAGGTTATCAGCTATGCGGAATCGATTAGCGTTATTAGATTGGTGATGTTTCCGCCTGTCCAAATTTATATTTTTGGTTTTTCGCAGGATTATTCCTGAAAGTTTTGGCCATGCTCAAAAGATGCGCGGAGTCGTTTTAGTCTGCTGAAAAACAGGAAATTCAAGAAATTTCGACTCCATCGATGTAATTTTAAATCGAAAGTGATGTATGTCGCAGAAGGAACCGTTGTGCAAGGTGCAGATCATACGTTTGCTTCTGGTCGAATTGATTTTGGAATAAAGTCAGAGACGTGTGCAAACTTGCTGGAGACATCTGTAAGCAGCGAAGGATCGACTGCAAGTCGCATCAGAACTGCAAATTTCAGACCGAAAAAATTCGAAAAAAAAATTAAACTTTTTCGTTTTTTTCGATACTGAATTTTTTCGTCAAACAGGGCGAAAAACGAAAAACGCACACCCCTGTTAGGAATTCGAGATATCCGCGGTTTTAGTGAGTTGATGCTCATTCGTTCCTCACACTGTGAACAATTCTTCTGTTTCTAGCATATCTTTCTCTAGTATCACTTCTGTCAATGAGAGGGAAAGCTCGCGATCAATTCAGTTAAGCTCTACAAATATTTTTTTCTTTGGCCAGTACGAAAAAGTTTTCAATTATGGAATTTGAAGTTCTTTTGATTTGGAATGTTCCCGGGATTGAAAGAACAGTGATTCAGAGCAAATGCTAAGAAGTGCCTCTATGGTTAGGTCCGTGGCTTGTTTCCTCAAGAAAAAACATTTAAATTCAAACCGCGGCTGGCGCGGCGGTAATTTTTAGTCAGTCGCTGGTGAGATCTAAACCGCCTCGCCAGCCGCGGTTTGAATTTAAATGTTTTTTCTTAAGTAAACGAGCCACGCACCTAACTATAAAAAACGTTTCATTGTATGCGTGCACCCTGTTTTTTGACATTATCGTTTTTCAGCGTTTTCCTGTGGGTTTTTCACTGTTACAGGTAAACTCAGGCCAATTATGCCCTCACGTCAAACCCTCGTCTTTGATAGGGAAGTCATAAGCTCGGCCCCTTTTTCCCATCGGCAAGGAAGGTGCCTTCGGTGAAGTTCTATACCGCCGACGAATTTTTGTCGTTGAAAGGACTTTCGAGTGGGAAGTACTACTTCCTTACATCAGGATCAAACGTCAATAAAAGCAATTGATTTTGGCCTAAATTCTTCTGAGCATTGATTGAATTAACTTCCAAAATAGTACTCCGATCAACTACTACATACAGTGCACGTTTTCGGTCATCAGCTGGAAAGAAACCGAACTCCCATAGCTGCCGAGATTAGAACTTCCGAAAAGAGGCCGCTTTCAGTGTGCGAGTTGTCGACATTCCAGCTAAAAAAAATTGAGCCAAATCTGTTCTCGCATGCCGGAAATCGTCAGGAGTCACGTTCCGCCTTTAAAGTTCCCCCCTCCCCCCCCCCCCGAAGGGAAGCTTTGAGCACAATATGATGAAGACTTCCAACAATCGACGAATGGTTTTCAATGAGCAACACCCCAATCACCACCATGAGCAAATCTTGAATCAGATCCACAACGTTTTGTTTTCAAACGCTCACAGAACCACCTGAGTGATATGTATTTATGTTCAAGGTAAACGCACAACAACAAGAGGGATCAGGGTCAAACCCCTCTTGCAGTCTGTAGCCAATTTTGGGACAACTATGTTTGTTTTCAACCGAATTTGTCCAGAGGCGGGGCTTCCTTTGAGCTCCAAACAAGAAAGTGAGGTGCGTTTTCAGATTTTCAGAAGATAACGGAGCGCTTCAGAAGGTGCAATTCTGAGCTTGTGACTCCTTCGAAACAGCAACTTGGGCCGAACTAGTGCACAACTACTAACAATACAAGTCGCTCTCGCAGATGCGCTCTAGACTCTTCCCTTGTCAGCCTTTCAACATTCCGATGTCGGCAAAATTTCTGCCAGATTCTTTTGGGAGGACAAATAGTGTTCACCGGACAGTCGGCTGGAGACCGCAGACATTGTGAGGGCGCAAAGTTTTGTATGGGTGAACCTGTACGATCACAAAGGCGGTTACGATCCGGGAGGCGCAACCTCGTGCCTACATAAACTCTTTTCGGAGCCAAAGGTCCTTTGAGTGCGTATGCGTGCGTATGCTGCGTCTCCCTCTCCCCCAAACATCTCACTGTCTCTGCTCTCGCAGACGCATTTGAAGGAACGTAGTAAATTTTACTTCGAAATAGAGGGTTCATATTAAGTAGTGATGATGCCAAATCGTTAGCCTTATTCTATCTTATAACACCACCAACCGCATTGTTCGTGTTTCAGGAATGCACACATTGTGGGATCTCGTTTTTTGATGAAACTATGCATCTCTTGCACAAGGGACTACACACAGAGAGTGACCCGTGGAGATGCAATCTTTGTGGGACACAATGTATAGAGAAGTATATGTTCACTACACATGTTATTTTTGCCAGTCACTCTACCTAGAATGAGTGAATGAGTTCGATACCTGTGATTATAAATAGGAGTACATAATGTGGAAATATTTTCGCGAACCAAACACATTATGGGCATCAATTTTATGCTGTTTTTTTTCTGAGTATGGTTTGAGTTCATGATCTGAAAAAAAGTTTATGGTCAGATTCAATGTCTCGGATACCTTGTATGCGTTCCAATGTACGGTAAAGCATGAGAAGCTCATACTTCAAACGTTAGTCTGAGGTTGAGTTCATCATCGTTATCTTTATCGAAAGTGACACGGGTAAAATCACTAAAGGATACTCACATTGCAGATTTAGAGTATGTAAACAAAGGGATTAGGTAGATCCGTGATGAATTCCACCTCAGCATTGTTGTTTCCCGTCATTTTATCCCAATATGTTTTATAAATATCACCGATGAATTTTATCTTACAATATGTATGTACCTCTATTGTACCTTGTGTGGTGACAATTTGTCTGCCTGTATCGACGATATGAGTAAATTTGAAGCTAAAACTCGGTGTTTCATGTATGTAAATGTCGCCTTTTGTTACAGTAACATATCAATAACAATGGAGAGCAATGTGCATATTTTATTGTGCCGCAACAGCGTTGAACAGTTCACTCATAGTCGCTCTGAAATATGTCCGAATGAAATTGTAGGGTGCGCGCACCATGCGTTCTTCGCCTCGTGCATTCCATACGAGACTTCAAGTTACACCAAACAGCTGACTACGCTGTGCGCATTAATGTTCTTATCAGAATGGAGTTTCGGTCTGTTATTGCGGATAACCGCTGCACACAGCTCGAAGATAATCTTGCTGAGGCCACTGAGTCGCGGTACGAATAGAATTTGTCCAGCTAGCGCATCCTTGAGCTACATGCTGAAATAGGGGTTGCCCGCATTTGCGAACCTTCGTTCCAGTAAGGACAGCACGTGTTATTTTGCTATACCTTCTCACACATGTGCAGTTCCTCTATCTGAAAGCATTCGACTGTTTATCTCTGATACACTCGCTAGTTCAAATCGGAGGACAGAGCCCGTTGTGAGAAGAATGAGTGTTTGTTTCATCTGATGTTATATTATTCGGAATAAGTTCTGGAAATCGTCTTCCGGCACTTGGCAGCAGGACCTCTTTCAGAGTTGATCGAGAGAACGTCTAGATTCTCTTGTTTCCATGCCATTTCGTTTGTGTCCCAACCATCTGCCTCTTTACATAATGTCGGCATGGATCGTGAAGAGACTTTGCGTTCACTGTTGTAGGTTGGCGCAAACTCGGTGCCATATGCTATAAGATAGGTGCACCGAGTTTGTGCCATCCTTCAACAGTGAACGCGAAGTCTCTTCACGATTCATGGCGATGTTACATATCGTATTTTCTCTACTACAAGCACATACATCTATACTTGAAGCACGCCTTTAATGGAAGAACACCAAGCAGGAAAGGTTGAAAATTACAGTTCACCGCAATGTTGAAAGGCTATGGTGCGGTTGCGGTCGACACACTAAAACTAGGGTGAAAAACCTGTCACTTTGCCAGATTTCGTCATCGATTGACAGCACAGCTGGCTTTCTGGTTGAGTTACGGGTTTGTTATTATTTTCCTGTTTGTTTCTGTTTGTTTAATTTTGTTTCTGACTTTTTAAATATTGCAAATAGAGCTTTTCCAGGTGAGTGAGGGGGATTTAACGTTTGTTCGGGCTTGGTAGTGTTTTTTTTTCGAAATTCTATTTTGAAATTGAAAGAAAAACGGCAAGTTTCCCTGACGCACCACTAAAAGCCCCTATTCGCAAAACTGAAAGAGTCTGAAACAAGAATAAAGCAGAAACAAGCGCAAACAACAGAAAAACCGTAACTCACCCACTCAGGCAATGGGACGGACTTATCGCGCTCAGAAATTGTCGAATAGTACTTACCGTGCTCAGAAACCGTCCGAGTAGAACTGATCGCGGACAAGTTGCGGTTGTTTGATATCTTAGCGCTGTGTGTCCGACAAAACCGCGGACTTATCGCGCGCAGCTACAGGTAAGTAGAACTTACCACTACCATAAATTGTTTCTATCGCGTATAATAATGTAATCAGGACTGATCGCGAACGACCTGCATCGTATTCCGGCTGATCACGAGCAATGGCACATAGCGGACTGACCGCGGCGGACCCTGCCTCGACTACGATGCACCGTTCTGTGTGGTAAAACGAGATCGTCGCAGGTTCAATTACCCAAGTTTGAGGTACATCTAGTATCTCCTTGGTTGCATTAGCGAGAGTACACTCTGTTCCTACGAGGTAGAGGACGTAACGCCCGCAGGTGCCTAAAGGCAGCGTTCACGATGATCGTCCTCGTTGACTCTCCACAGTGAAATGATAGGCGAGAAGAATCCTAGGCTCCCAGTGTTGAAAGGACGGTAGAAAACGAGCCAGGAGCGGCAAAATAACGGCTGCAAACAAGCGTTTTGGTGCCCCAGATCCGCCCCTTCGGAATGAATAAATGAAGACTCAGATTACAGGAATGATCAAGTCAAGGAAAAGCCGATAAGTGAGCTGATCGCTTCATTGCACTGATAGGTATCATCCTTCTAGCGGTCAATTCCTCCACGCTCAAAAATCAACGTAAACAAGAGAGGGCCTATTTTTGCTCAAAAACGCGTCTTTCGTGTCCTTTTTAAGCATGCCTTGTTATATAGGGCACCAAACCTTCCGTAAGCCGTGAAGATTTCGGAAGTGAAATTTATCGTGAACACTGCCTTCAACTTTGGTCCTAGGCTCCGCCTAGCTGTATTATAATTAATAACTAACTTAGACAGATTTTTTAAGGTCGGTCCTTTTCTTGTCCAGGCGTACCGTACTGATCGCGAGCCCGTTTAGAGTTGATCGCGAGCCCATTTAGAGCTGACCGCGCGCAAAAGCAGGGGCTGATCGCCGTTGACCACGCGTTCGTTCCTATTCTGCGTCGCGACCAAGGGTGTGCATTTTCCGTTTACTGATTTTCCGGATTTACCGGGGTTTTTCGCTAATTTTTGATATACCGATTTACCGAGTTTTTCTCGAAATTTACCGAAATTTTTTAACGAAAAAAAATGGGATGTTTTCTGCATAATCTGCCTACTTCTTACTCGTATTTCACGGATTTTCCACTGTTATGGCATGCCTTTGGCACGATATCCTTCTTCATCCTTGTTTTTGTTACTATTTTTTAACTCTTTGGCTTACTCTTTGAATGTTCAAACGATCTCTTTACCTTTTGTGTCACGTTCTTCTTCTTACCGAGATACAGTTACGAGAAATACATATTGCATTCAAAAATGTCAACAGGTTTGCAACTCAGGAGAGTCCTGATACAGATATTTAAAGAACTATAAAAATTCTTTTCGGAGCCCCCGGACACAACACTGAATCCACTGCAGTTCTGGAACGACTCCATTGCGAAATCACCGTACGCGCAACATTCTTCACTGACCAATAAGTACCTTTGCGCGCCCCCAGTTGAGACGGGAAGGATGTTTTCCTCCGCTGGCCTGATTTCGAGTGACTACAGAAGGGCTATCCCCTGAAAGTTTTGAAATGTTACTTTCTCTCAAAATCAACGTCCCCCTGATCAGATTTAGCCGTTGAGCTCAGTTTAATATGCAAAACTTACTCATTATTTGCACTATCCTCATACTATTGAAAATGATACATAAATATTATTGGTCATTTGTGCTATCGTATGGGATAGGTACCAAAGTCGAGGTCAGAATTTTTACCGAATTTTCCGTTTTCACCGTATTTACCAAAAAAAATTCGGTGAAATGTTTCGGTAAAATAATTACCGAAAAGAATTTTCCGCCTACCCCTGGTCGCGACAAGTTCGTCCCACTGTCTGAGCATCAGATAAACTGTCGATCGATGACGAAATTTGGCAGTGCCAGGTTTCCCACCGTAGTTTTAGTGTGTAGACCGCAACCGCATCATAGCCTTTTAACATTGCGGTAAACTGTAGAAGCACATTCCTTTTTGGAAAACACTCTAACAGAAGTACAATTCCTCAGGAGTGCTCTTCCAGTAAAAGGTAGGAGCTGCGCAAATCGCATGTGCTAGAATGCGTGAGAAAAGGACTATTGGAAGAGCTAGCCGTTGAATCTTCCGAGAGCTGGGCATTCACAATCGCTCCGGATCGCTCTGAAGACGATAAGATTGCTGACGAGGGATGAGTAGAGTAAAAAAAATAAAATTCGGAAATCCGTTTTCGTGTCTCGACACAGAATTTGTTTTCTCCAGTTTCGGAAATGGGGCGCGAAACGCCTGAAAATGAGGGGAAATGCCGTTTTCCGAACGCGAAAAACGACACGACATCCGATGTTTTTCCTTCCCAAATGACCCGATACATATTTTTGCGTCCCGAAGCACTTTCTGCGGATAAAACTGGTCCACAAGTACTCGACGCAACGGCCGCTCAACACGCACGCCGACGACATGGACGAACATTCGCATTCCGACGCATTCTCGTTCGCCCGGTAAATAAGGCGACAACGGTAGATACGGTAGACATCTTTAAAGGCACTGTTCGCGATAAACTTCATTCTCAAATTTTCCATGACAAACGCTTCTCGTGGCTCTCAGAAGCAGAACAGCGTCGAAATAAACGGGGCGAAAAGCTACCCAGCAGCCGCAAAACGGCTTCGAAAAGTGGGCAAACCCCGCCGCTGTGGGCAAGTCCCGCCCCTTTCCGCCCCTCGACGTAAACAAAGGAACACTCGAAATCGTGAGTTGAGCGATGGTTTCCGATCAAAAGCCCCGTTCTTCCCTCCATTCTCAACTTCTCTCTTTACTCAGGTCAGCTCGCATACATTGGCTGCAAAGACGGAAGTTACAAGCCTCGGACAACTCGTCCACTATTTTCCCTAGCTCAATTTTTGAGGGACCATAACTCCATTCCCAGGTCTTGTACGATTCCAGAAGCATCATTGGAATCAGAATGAGACCGGTTTCAAGATAGGCAAAAAAAGCAGAAAAGCGATTTCTATTGCGAACAGTGGCTTTAAGCCTTATCTTGATTGCATATGCCATGCATTGATAAAAATATGCGGAGAATCATTACGCGACAAAGAACCCCGTGTCACGTAAACTCTGAAACCGCCGTAATGGGCTACGCGGTGGAGCCTCGCCGGCTGCATGCGGTCGCGCCGCGTGCTCATTCGGGCTAGATAGCGTGCGATGGGATGAATAATTAGAAGTCGAAGAGTACTTGGAGTAGTCGCAGAATGCATGAGAGATTGTATAGGATATTTATTATAACGTAGGCTATCTAGCCAAAGCGAGCACGCTGCGCGACCGCACGCGGGTGAGGCTCGATCGCGTACCCCTCTACTGCGGTGTCAGAGTTTATTCCACGTGATGAACCACTTCTTAAGAGGAATCAATCATTGGACTTTGATTCTATAGAGAGTTAGCGTCTTAAAATAGGTAGTCTTCCGAGAAGAATTCTCAGTGAAGTTCCGGTATTGGGGGCAGAAGGAAACCTTCAGGGGCCGGATGCATCAACGCGAATCTCGGGGTTTGGGCAGGCGCGGGGCACGAAGGGCAGCGAAAGCGGTACGCTAAGCAGCCGGGGCAAGGGCAAGGGCAGTGCCCTCACCTGCCCCAGCTCGGAAGCTGGGGCAGCGGCTGCCCCGGCTGGGGCGAGAGTGATGAAACGTTGCAGAAATATGATACGATGATGTAGTAACCAACATTTTTAAGGCTTGCTGTCACTTTTGTCGACATAATATTTTATTTAGCTTCTCGTAAACATTTTTTGCCTAAAATTTTCACATCTAGAAGGAAATCATTCCATTCTCGATTAATTTTCCTCACTACTCCCTTTTAGCACTAACTCGGTTTTTTTATTTCCAGGATACTGATTCCATCATCTTTATTCCGCGTTCCTTGAACGAAAAAAAAACCGGAAATTCGCGGAAAAACGCTCAAAAACAATTATAACGGCTAACTACCTGTGTCCGCCGGCCCCCCAATTAACGAGAATTTCGATAATGATTGTTCATGCGCCGTTTATTTTGCTGTTTAAGTAATCAGTAGTCTCCACAGGTGCTCAGAAATTACTTTAGAAGCAAAATAAAAGGTGACAGAACAGGCATTTATAGAAATCTCGATGATTGGGGGCGGGCGGACACCAAGCAATAACTTGTTTCTGAGCGTGTTTTCTACAACTTTTCTCTTATTTTCATAATTTTGATGGCCAGATCTACCTTCTCCTGAGGATAGCACAACAACCATTTTTATCGCGAACCCTGCCTTATAGTAGAAAAAACGGTGGGCGAGATGGGATTTAGAGCCAGACTACCACTCATGGTTTTCTAAGTACATCACAGGATTTTTTCATAACTTGATACTCACACGAAGTTCGCAGCATTTGCAGTTTTGCATACGCTGTGAAGCCCAAATAGCGAGCGAACTCAAAAATAAATTGACATTTTAAAACCGTGAATGAAATTAGGGCATATTTGTGTTTTATTAACATGCTACATTATGAAAAAAAATTAATCCGAGATGTTCAACCGCACCAAAAACAAAAGGAAGTAAAAAGCACAAGGCTCAGAGCAGACGGGGTGAAAATTCTCAGCTGTTTCGGCCGATCGATCACAGGTTTCAGCCGTAAAGTGGCGCGCACCGTACGTCATTGCATACACTCCGCTGGGGCTAGCTGCCCCGACGCCATCAACCGCATGTGCATACGGGGTAGGGAACAGACTCTCGGGGCAACTGCGCTGGGGTAACGGGACCCTGCCCCTGTCCTTGCCCCGCCGTGTGCGTTGATGCATCCGGCCCCAGGTTTTCTGATGAAGAAATTTCTCTGGTGGTCTTCAAGACTGTTGTACCGGAGAAACTGTGAGAATACTATCTATTTCTGCGCTTACTTCTGATCTTGAGGGTGATCAAGCTTTCTGCCTCAGAACATGACTTGATTTATTCACTTCAAGAGTTCCATCCAATTTGATCGGGAAGCAGCTATATGTACTTCCTGAGGAAACTGTAGTGGTGCTTATGGTGGCAGCATCGCTAGAGTGTCACCCTTGACCCTTTGTACTTCATTCCAGAGGTTCTTTCTGCAGATTTTCTTCTCGCTGAAGGTGGGGCAGACCTACGCTTTCTTAAGCAAAACCGCGAAACCGTTCATCTCTTACCTCGAAGCCGAAATATAGAAACATTCCTTCCATTTTTACTGCAAAGCATACCCCTCACCGCTCTACACACTAGACACTTTTTAGAAATCCACCGCGGAACGGCGCGGCTAGATGTCGCCTTCGATTTTCACTCAATATTTGCGCTTCAATTCATATCTGAAGCATGACATCGCTCTGCTAATGATATGGTATGTATACCTCGTGTAGGGTATAAAGCCACTTCTGTGGTTTAAGCGGCATCGCCGTTGCGAAGAAGTCCGCGACTCGCACCACCTGAAAATATTTATCATTTCCACTTCTCAGCAAAGGATGAGGTATATGATCAAGCCGAAAGGGAAATTGGGAAGATGCAGCTGTCGAATCACTCCCGAATTTCAAAGAGTTCTTCGCCTTATCTGGGAAGGATCCGCAGATAAAAGCTTGAGCATCAGGGATGATCGAGAGTTCATATATCCGTTTTTCAAACCCCGATGCTCTTGACCTTTCTGTTTCCGATTCTCAGGGGCGGTAGTAATCTGGCCTAATACGCAACTTAAAGGCAGCATACACGCTCGTAAACGTAATTGAGATAACTACGGAATTAAAATGGTATGGCACCGAACACAACGCCCACGCATTTTGAAGCGTCAAAAACCACCCACAATGACGCGACACGGGTGAGAAGTTGGCCCCGCCCCTGTATCTGCCCGCCTCCCGTATTTGCGTCCTCCTCCAAAACAGGGGTGCTGGGCCATTCCCACCGTCGTCAATGTGTGTGGTTTACCTATTGTACCTATTCAACCACCCACAAACGTCGCCGGCGGTGGGAATGGCCCAGAACCCCGGTTCTGGAGGAGGACACAAATGCAGGGGGCGGGCAGATACAGGGCGGGGCCAACTTCTCACTCGTGTAGCGTCATTGTGGGTCGTTTTTGACGCTTCAAAATGCGTGGGCGTTGTGTTCGGTGCCATACCATTCTAATTCCGTAGTTATCTCAATTACGTTTACGAGCGTGTATGCTGCCTTTAAATCTTTAATTTGAGTGGCATCTTATCTTTAATCTTACATAAACTCAAACATGCTGGTTGTGACCTGGGAATGCCCTCATAGAAGCCCCAACTCTTAATGAGCAACTCTGTTCCAAATCAGCGGCACTTCATCATCAAATTTATGGATGACACCGATTGGAAACATCAGCGACAGGTGGCTGTCGCTGATTGCAGGGTGGCCAGAGCACAAGAAATAGTGCGGTGGTGGGGGAGACACATAGATTTCCATTGGACCTGAGCAAAATGTCCTCCGAGTACATTTAAAACTCCCGTTCAAATTTTAAGACGGAGGTAAACCAAGACAGTTAGAGGTGAAATCAGACCATTTCCTTTTGAGTTAAGCCTAGTTTATCAGTTTTCGATTACATTACCGGAGCTATATTTTGTTACAACGAAGGAAATTGAATAAATTGGTGAAAAAGGGTTCGATTTCTCGAAAAAGGGAATCTTGTTGCACATTCAGCTTTCTCTTCAATTTTTTTAAAACCCAGGCGTATTCAAGATTTAAATTGCCATTTATGGATATGGCCTTTTGCACCGGTATCGCTTTGCTTTTGAGGAGAACTCCGTTTGCAATCAATTCACTGAAACGTAGCGCGCGCCGGACCTGCGGCAAGAATAATCGTGCGCGCTATACCTGGGATGCAGCGTTTCGTATCAATTGCACAAGTAATCGAGAGGCATTTTCTATACTTTTTTCCCTGAACTGAATGGCTAAAAGGGCGAAATTCAGCAGACGAGAATTCCTGGACTACTTCTAAATTTCAGCTGATGTGCTAGGAAACCATTGTGAAAAGAAGACATTTCTAGTGCCAATAGGTATCTTCACATCGCCTTATAAGTACATAATTTATCGAAGGAGCATACGTATCGATTCCGTAATGCATTAACATTTAAAACTGAAAGTTTGGAATCGGTGGGCCGCCGTCGTCGTTTTAGCAGATCTATTGCAGGGAAAGAAATCTGCTTCAATAATAAAAATTGCTCTAGCAAAGTTGGCCTAAAATTCGCGTAACATATTGTACAATACTATACTTTTGAAAAATTGGGAAACATTCAAATCAAGAAACTAACGAGAATTGGACTGTTTTTTGTCCCAAGTAAGGCTGCCCTTTTTTTTTCAAAAAGTGGCTACTGTAATTTGGCTTTCTAATATTGAACAGGACGCAACAGTTCAATGATAAGCAAGCAAGAAAAAGTTCCACTGGACCTCTTTATTATTCAAAAATTCGACTTTAACAATCGGATAAAACTTTCAGCCACTTTAGTATTAAAGATAAGTCTGATTTTCGAATTTAGTCGTCAATTCAAAAAAAACCAGCGGACTCCTTCGGAGCTGTCACTCACTAAAAATATCCGCGAAGAATAAATCCGGAGAAGCAGTTTATTCGAAATTTCTTAGAGGTTGTTCAATTCGTTGATTCAAAATCTACGAATGCTCTTTTTAGGTGAGCGATCTCCCATTCCGCTAATACAGGCAGTGGATCGAACCCCGGCCGTGTAGTTGTCATGCATTTCCTACAATGGCGAATAATCCCATTCACTTTATCAGCGAGAGACTGTTGGGCGCAATGGCGCAGTGCAATGTCGCGCTGCTCTCGTAACATCAAATGGATAGACGTGGTTCGCAGTCTGTCAGCTCTGCTAGTTTTGCCAACAACTTGACATGTGCTCATTTACATTACGATGGTTCTTCATTTGGACAGCCATTACCTCCACATTAATGGAAGATGCTCATCACTCTTAATTCTGACTTAACGCCAAATTACTACCGCCCCAGACAGTCGTGGGGTAGTACGTCAGCGCAATAGTGGTTGCATACCAGGGCGAATGTCGGATGCAATCCCTTGTTGTGAGCAGCAGCTGCTGTTAACAGCAGCATATGCTGCCAACGCATGCTGGAATTCAGCCCTTCGTTATCGACAGCCTGTTCTGAAAACACAGAAAGAATCTGAACTATCACCATCTCCAGTGGTGTTGGGGGTATGATATACTTTGTCGCTGTCATGAGCGGCAGGCATGCAATCTAGGATGAATTCAGGGGGGGGGGGGGCGCCCATTCTCAGAACCATTCTCTCTTGTAAGTATGTACCCCGAAGACCTCATGATACATACCATGAAGACTCAAATACATTAAATTCAAGGCGCGCTTACCATTCCTCAAAGCAGCATGTGACCTGGGTCATTGATACGTGTATCCTTCTTCAAAGCCGTATGTAACATTCGCCCAACCCGCACGCGCCTTATTTCATGGCTGCGTGCACAATACACTAAAGACACACTTCACTTTCCTGCAGGAAGATTGTTTCATACTTCAACCCGCAGTTACCTTATACACACCTTCGCTTTCTATAATATCTAAGGAACGAATAGAAATGGCTTTTCTCCGAAAAAAATTGTGTCAATACGCGAAAACAGAGCAGCGGAAGGTCATGCTCGTGTTATCTCTAGTTGTATTTCCCCATGACAAACCGCGCTGCTGCTCACTCCGGCCTGGTCGTAACATCGGGTAAAATCTCTAGTGTTTTTCGTCAAAAATTTTTACATTGAGTATATGATGATATTGACATAACGTGCACTTACACACACTTATGCGTGCCATAGGAGAGCTGCTCAGACGCCAATGCGAGCTGATCAAATAAATGGTTATGTTTATACAGTGCTCCAATCATTACATCCCTGAATTTTTAGTAGCTCCTTCTAGATGTTCACCTGGAATTGTTTTGCCGAATATTCACGAGCTTCACTTCAGATTTCCTTGACTGATGCGTGTACCAAACGATCACCATCAACGACCTCACCTTCCGGATAGAGAACAGATCTTGGAAAGAGAGAATTTATACGAGACCTCGGCGAAATTTTTGAGCTTATATCCATATTGTTTATGGCTACTAGTCCTGTCATTTCCATGTCTTTCCCTCCCTCTTTCTCTCTTTGCTGTCATTCGCTAGTATATTTACTTCACTCCGATTTGGTCGTTCTCATGTCCCTTCCCAGCCAAAGGCAGTGTTTACGACAAAAACTGTATTCGAGATCTCACCGGAAATTGAAGGTACCGGGCTCCATTGCAACATTAATGGCACCCACCCACTTCCTCAACGGCCAACAGAGAACTCTGCCATCGCGTAGCTAGATGCCTCCGAGGGCGCGGCCTGAAACGCCGCCCCATTCCATGTAGCGAGAATTTACGGGTTTTAGTTACGATAGCTAAAACCCGCATATTCTTGTGTCGAGGCTACAAGGGTGCAAGTTCTGCGCGTATTCTATGTAAAAACGAAGGCTAAATTCAATGCATTGATCTCTCTGACGCTAAACCCGTATATTTTCGCTACAATTTTGTAGCGAGAATCTACGGATTGAACGGTGGCCTGTGTTGGAATGCAATCTCAAACCCGCGCTGGCTACGCGGAACGCAAGGATGCCGTTTGAACAGTGTTCGCCCAGACATGTCCCTGAGTGATTATTCAACACTCTGTGGGTGGTCGTAGAGGGTGACCCCGTGTAGCTCCTTGGAAGACATTGCTAGGGGTAGTTTTGGCCGCTGGTACGCTGCAGGCCGTGGTGAAGAAACGGCGATGCGCTCGATCGCAGCGTGGATCCCCTTTTTAGTACGGATCAAGACTGGGTGGGTCGATCGACCGAGTGCTGCTACGAGAATAAGCGTAGAATATGCGGGTGCTGTAGCGAGAATTTACGTAGAATATTCGGGCGCTGTAGCTAAAATTTCACCAACTGAGGCTTAACTTTCCGTAATTTATGTGAATTCTCGTGTAAAAATTAGACTAGCTGCCTCCGAAACCCTGGGCATCTCTGGTTTCCGTGAGAGGCATCTAGCTACGCGTTGGCGGAGAAGTGGGCAGGTATAGCATAGCGAATGCAAATTTGAGGGAGGGCCGTATAGGGCTATCTATGGCAGGGTCAAGCTCACGGTGGTTCGCGGACCCGTAATTTATTCGGGGAAACTTGAAAATTTAGGGGGGCCGTTATTTTTCCGACAGATTTACAATAATGCCTGTATCGCTGAAAAATCGAATCTTGAGGTAAAATTGTCTGGGGTCATGATTATTTACCATGGAATAGTAAACATTATCGATGCAACAAGAGCGGTTTGAAGTGAAAAATGGAGTAAATTATCAAACGTGTACTAGCTCAACATTACCTCTTCTACAACATTTGGAATATACATTACTTCGTGGTTTTCTAAAGAAATGCGATGAAGGTGGAGACTTTTTATTGTTTCGGAAGTCGTTAGGCCACGACTGCAGAACTGGCAATGGTAACGGGCAAGGTTTTTTTGATCGATGGCACAGCATCCTGTATAGCACAGTACTTTTGGTGAAAGGCTTTACTTTTGGTGATTGAGTTTGTCATCGAATCTTGGCATACTGTATGATCTGTATCTTGTTCGCGTCGTCTATATATTTGGACCAACCTCTGGCGTTGAACTTGGCGTTTGTAGGTTCATACATTTTGAAGTCTTCGAAACTCGCTATTTCACAATGTATCATCTCCAGCAGTATGTGACGACCCAAAGCATAGGGGAAGTCCTCCTGCTTTCTGCGTTAGCGTCATCTCCGGGGAATATATACCCTTGAATCTGATTGGTATAGCTGGAGTAGAACTCAGTGATGTGGGTGCTAGCCAGAGAAACAGATGTACCTTCGTTAAACACCTTATCCAAGGCTGGATTAATAAGGCCCTAGTTATACACCAACGGAATGAAAACGTCTCGCGATGACATTGCCGCCGCTTGTGGCGTGAATCAGGGACTCGTCTGCAATGTTGCGTCTTTAGCGTCTTTGACACAGTACTGCAGACTATAAACTACCAGGCGTTTTTATGATATTTTATCCGTTTTTTTTGCTTCTGACACTTTTTAATTGCAGAATCCTTCCATATACTAAAAGAATCGGAGCACAAAGTACGACCACCTGGGCCTCCATCACTATAGCACTATTTCGTCACATCTCTAACCACTCCAAAACAGTATTGAGCTGTAGGTGCATTTCAGTCCACCAAAACCTTCAAAGTATAGTTAGGCTCATACGATTGTGCACTCATTTAGGGGTAGGTTGGAGGATTACGTTTTTCTGTTCTCAACATTCTGTCATCGAAATAGCCAAAAAATCAGCGAGAACTTCGAGTTCTTTTCCTTTCTTCAGCCAAACGACTTCACCCTCATTGCGTGGGGGAGATTCAATTCTCGGCATCACCTGGGGTCACGACCTTCGTGCGTTGGTGACACGACAGGATCATTGACGTGACTTAAAACCACCTCCCGGACTTTATACCCCGCCCCAAACCCGGTATGGAAGGAATTCAATTATCATTGAAGGCTGAAACACAAAATTTTAAGAGAATTCAATTCATGTGTATGGGCTTTACCACTGTCGAAAACAAAGTGGTTTTCATGGGCGATTTTGATAAGTTGAAAGGTGAAAGGAGTGGCAGTCAGGCTAAGTCCCTGCAAAGACGGCTTTTGTTTTTTTATATGGGGCTCTGGAAGTTATGGGGAGGGTGCGGACGGACGACAAAACGACATTGAACAATAGTCTTTGTTCAGTTACTGTTCCACTCCAAATGCGCGGTAATTCATAAAAGCCTAGAGAGGCTACTGATCAGGGATGAGCGAAAATCTTTTTTGAAACTTTGGAATTCGGAAATCGGAACGACCATTTGAATTTCGGGAATCGTAATTCGGAAATCGGAAGGCAAAAACCATCGGAAATCTTAAAATCGGGTAATCGGAAATAAGTTCACCTGGATGGATTCCAACCACCCATGGTGGCTGTGTGTACCTACCGTACTTCTAATATAATGAGCTTTCAAAACTGTTCTTAATCTCTAGCTGGGAGGAGATCTCCTCCCAATAAAAACACTTAATGATGCTTAATATTTTTTCTCATTTTTCACGAAATTCGCTTACACGACCAAAACCGAGAATCCAGACAAATCTGCTCAAATTTCGCTTCAATTAATTCTTTTCAGGTAGCACACTTTAGATACTTCTAGACAACACTCACTAATTCACTGTAGCCCAATAAGTTATCATTTTGTGTAATGTAACTTAAATAGTGAGTGTAACCATTCTATAACAAGAGCTATGTATATAGCTATGTATACCATTAGAATCACAACAAGTACATTTGAACAAAAATACTATAGTAGATAATGGCCACTTTCTAAACATTGTCTAGCGGATGGGCGAGGCGCGCTCATTGCGGAGAGCAGTGCGGAGTTTGCAACACCCCGGCAAACAGAGTTTCGATCGCGCGTCTGCCCTTCGCAGCCCCGTCCATTTTTTACACCACACATTCTGAGAAGATATCATACGTTCACTCTGTTCCTACTGTCTCCACATAAACATAAACACCGCAGGACCGTATTAGATTCAATAAAAGCATGGACAAATCCGCATATCTCTGAAAAAGAGCCCAGTTTGAGAATGATTCAACATGAATTTGAGGAAAAGAGCCCAATCACAGTGAGTTTTTGGTTCATTTCAAGAAAATATAGTTCCTATTGACATATGGAACCTTATTCCTTGCTCTTTTTTAACATCAAAACAAACCTCCGGTTCAGGTTAAGCCCTTAAAGAACACCCTAAATGTCTTGCAGAAAACAATGCGTAACCTCCTGAAATTGTAATCTTCTACTCATTTCCGATTCTTTCCGCGTTTTGGGGCATTTTTTTCGGAAATCAGAAATCTGAAGGCCAAAAACCATCGGAAATCGGAAATCCGCTCATTCCTGCCACTGATCTATCGCGACAAGGCACAACGCCCTATTGCCTCAAACTCTGCCTGCGACTGCCTTAAACATAAGTGTGTAGTGAGCTCACACTATGTTTAAGGCAGTCTGCTTAAAGGCATAGTCCAACCTCAGCGGTAATTTTTGATATTTTGGTCCGGTCGCCCTATATAGCAACCCTGCCAAGCGCGAAATCTCAGTTCACTCAAATAAGCGAGAAAAAGCTAGGAAAAATTCGGCCACGCCCCTTGAAAGAAAAAAATGGGCAACGCCCACTGGCAGGTTTCCGAGCTCAATTGGGAAGATACATGCGAATGATTTTGTTCAAAATCTATGTTCTTCCTTTTGTTTTCGGTCTAGCTTTATATTGCGACCTTATTCAGAATGATGGCTGCGAACGAATAACGAAAAAATACAGGCTCGAGACAACTCGTCCGCGAACTTCTAATAGTTCAAATTCAAAATTTTTGAGGACCCGTAACTCAGTTTGTAGTGAGTTCTAAGCGATTCTGAAAACACCATTGTGATCAGCGTGAAATTTTCTACAAGATAGGCTAGGATACGAAAAATCAATTCTGAGCTTGGACTGTGGCTTTAAGGCTGGATTTTGATCAACGTCGTTCTTTCGTTGGCCAGTCCCCTCCTCACTGTTTTCCGAATCGCAGTTCCGGAAAAAAAAACAAGAAATATGGCGAGTCACCGCTCTCAGCTGCTCTGAACCCTGCCATACATACCAGCGCGCTACTACAGCACTCTGCAGGTACGCAATCACGTTACTTACGCGGTATTCATTCTACGGTAATCATGAAAACTGGAGAAATATACAAAAAAATTAAGGGTTAGCGGAAACAACTATAAATTTGGTGTTCTGAATTACGGTGTGGCAGAAACTGTGTAAGAGGCGTGACTGGGTAACCGCAGGTGGGGAGATAACAATGCTTCTTGGGA
Organism: Aplectana chamaeleonis; assembly: GCA_029168955.1. Lineage (NCBI taxonomy): Eukaryota > Metazoa > Nematoda > Chromadorea > Rhabditida > Cosmocercidae > Aplectana > Aplectana chamaeleonis. Next base: position 125,970 of record JAPDOI010000522.1, read on the forward strand.
CTCTCCACCGGGACGGATTATAGGTGCAGAAGCAGCAAAACTTAGCGTTCAGTAAGGGAAGTGTGATGCGGTACTGGAAGTTTATTCAGGACCAAACTGCTTCACTAATCCCTACACAGGAAAATTTAGATGCAAGTTCTCCTGCGGTGTCTTCCTTTTTTTCTCAGTTGTTTTTTTTAGAGATTTTTGTAATTAGGAGAATACAGTTTTGTTACTCTGAAATTTGAAAATCTTACTAACCGACTAGAGGTCTCTATTGAGCTAGGAACCCTAGCTATGGTGTCACATTTTCAGCCTCACCTACAACGGCCTTTTTCGGACTTGAACGGTAATCCACACCTCAAAGTGGATCTTAAATTTTGGTTATGAAGAAGTTTGAACGAATCGTTCGTAAAACACAAGGATGAAGGGGAAACTGTGGAGAGTTCCGAAAAATCGTATCAGTCTGTAAGTAGTGTCGTTATCGGAGTGAAATTACGGTCTGGAGCTACGCACTGCCGCGTTTGAGAAGGCCCGCCACACAAAATCGTGCAAGGATCACGGCCAAATTTTTAATTCTTCTGTGAAAGCACTCCTGAGAGAAATGCAGTTTCAAAAAGTCATTAAGTGAAATATAAATCATTAATGGAAATCTGAGGATAGGAAAGTGTAGTGTTTTCACACACTACTGGACCTCTTTGTAAGTGACAGAGTTGTGGCGAACCATTGACATCATTCGTGTAGAGATAGTGCACGCTTCAGTCAATAGGGATTTTCTCGAAAAGAAACGGTAACTGCAATTCTACAAATCGTTAGGAGCAGGACATCGTGATTATAGGGCTCCCGGGACTTTAATACCCACCGCCATCCCCCGTTTCAGGTGTTTTATAGTTACTTTGAAACAGAAAGTTGGCGCTTTGGCCGGGGTTTTCCTGACCGTGAGGGATTTAATTCGTTCAAAAAGCCACACAGTTTCCGGACAGAGCGCCGCGAAGCGGCGCGAACCCCCCGGCTTATGGTTCCCGGACAAAGCGCCGCGAAGCGGCGCTTTGGCCGGGGTTTTCCTGACCGTGAGGGATTTAATTCGTTCAAAAAGCCACACAGTTTCCGGACAGAGCGCCGCGAAGCGGCCCGAACCCCCCGGCTTATGGTTCCCGGACAAAGCGCCGCGAAGCGGCGCTTTGGCCGGGGTTTTCCTGACCGTGAGGGATTTAATTCGTTCAAAAAGCCACACAGTTTCCGGACAGAGCGCCGCGAAGCGGCGCGAACCCCCGGCTTATGGTTCCCGGACAAAGCGCCGCGAAGCGGCGCTTTGGCCGGGGTTTTCCTGACCGTGAGGGATTTAATTCGTTCAAAAAGCCACACAGTTTCCGGACAGAGCGCCGCGAAGCGGCGCGAACCCCCCGGCTTATGGTTCCCGGACAAAGCGCCGCCAAGCGGCGCTTTGGCCGGGGTTTTCCTGACCGTGAGGGATTTAATTCGTTCAAAAAGCCACACAGTTTCCGGACAGAGCGCCGCGAAGCGGCGCTTTGGCCGGGGTTTTCCTGACCGTGAGGGATTTAATTCGTTCAAAAAGCCACACAGTTTCCGGACAGAGCGCCGCGAAGCGGCGCGAACCCCCCGGCTTATGGTTCCCGGACAAAGCGCCGCGAAGCGGCGCTTTGGCCGGGGTTTTCCTGACCGTGAGGGATTTAATTCGTTCAAAAGCCACACAGTTCAAGGACAGAGCGCCGCGAAGCGGCCCGAACCCCGGCTTATGGTTCCCGGACAAAGCGCCGCGAAGCGGCGCTTTGGCCGGGGTTTTCCTGACCGTGAGGGATTTAATTTGTTCAAAAAAGCCACACAGTTTCCGGACAGAGCGCCGCGAAGCGGCGCGAACCCCCCGGCTTATGGTTCCCGGACAAAGCGCCGCGAAGCGGCGCTTTGGCCGGGGTTTTCCTGACCGTGAGGGATTTAATTCGTTCAAAAAGCCACACAGTTTGCGGACAGAGCGCCGCGAAGCGGCGCGAACCCCCCGGCTTATGGTTCCCGGACAAAGCGCCGCGAAGCGGCGCTTTGGCCGGGGTTTTCCTGACCGTGAGGGATTTAATTCGTTCAAAAAGCCACACAGTTTCCGGACAGAGCGCCGCGAAGCGGCGCTTTGGCCGGGGTTTTCCTGACCGTGAGGGATTTAATTCGTTCAGAAAGCCACACAGTTTCCGGACAGAGCGCCGCGAAGCGGCGCGAACCCCCGGCTTATGGTTCCCGGACAAAGCGCCGCGAAGCGGCGCTTTGGCCGGGGTTTTCCTGACCGTGAGGGATTTAATTCGTTCAAAAAGCCACACAGTTTCCGGACAGAGCGCCGCGAAGCGGCGCGAACCCCCCGGCTTATGGTTCCCGGACAAAGCGCCGCGAAGCGGCGCTTTGGCCGGGGTTTTCCTGACCGTGGGGATTCAATTTTAATCAAAAAAGCCACACAGTTTCCGGACAGAGCGCCGCAAAGCGGCGCGAACCTCCGGCTTATGGTTCCCGGACAAAGCGCCGCGAAGCTGCGCTTTGGCGGGGGTTTTCCTGACCGTGAGGGATTTAATTTGTTCAAAAAAGCCACACAGTTTCCGGACAGAGCGCCGCGAAGCGGTGCGAACCCCCCGGCTTATGGTTCCCGGACAAAGCGCCGCGAAGCGTCGCTTTGGCCGGGGTTTTCCTGACCGTGAGGGATTTAATTTGTTCAAAAAAGCCACACAGTTTCCGGACAGAGCGCCGCGAAGCGGCGCTTTGGCCGGGGTTTTCCTGACCGTGGGGATTCAATTTTAATCAAAAAAGCCACACAGTTTCCGGACAGAGCGCCGCAAAGCGGCGCGAACCTCCGGCTTATGGTTCCCGGACAAAGCGCCGCGAAGCGCCCCTTTGGCCGGGGTTTTCCTGACCGTGAGGGATTTGATTTGTTCAAAAGAGCCACACAGTTTCCGAACAGAGCGCCGCGAAGCGGCGCGAACCCCCCGGCCTATGGTTCCCAGACAAAGCGCCGCGAGGCGGCGCTTTGGCCGGGATTTTCTTGACCGTGAGAGATTTAATTCGTTCAGAAAAGCCACACAGTTTCCGGACAGAGCGCCGCGAAGCGTCGCGAACCCCCGGCTTATGGTTCCCGGACAAAGCGCCGCGAAGCGGCGCTTTGGTCGGGGTTTCCTGACCGTGAGGATTTAATTTGTTCAAAAAGCCACACAGTTTCTGACAGAGCGCCGCGAAGCGGCGCGAACCCCCGGCTTATGGTTCCCGGACAAAGCGCCGCGAAGCGGCGCTTTGGTCGGGGTTTTCCTGACCGTGAGGGATTTAATTCGTTCAAAAGCCACACAGTTTCCGGACAGAGCGCCGCGAAGCGGCGCGAACCCCGGCTTATGGTTCCGGACAAAGCGCCGCCAAGCGGCGCTTTGGCCGGGGTTTTCGTGACCGTGAGGGATTTAATTTGTTCAAAAAAGTCACACAGTTTCCGGAAAGAGCGCCGCAAAGCGGCGCGAACCTCCCGGCTTATGGTTCACGGACAAAGCGCCGCGAGCGGCGCTTTGGCTGGGGTTTTCCTGGCCGTGAGGGATTTATTGTTCAAAAAAACCACACAGTTTCCGGACAGAGCGCCGCGAAGCGGCGCGAACCCCCGGCTTATGGTTCCCGAACAAAGCGCCGCGCAGCGGCGCTTTGGCCGGGGTTCTCCTGACCGTGAGGGATTTAATTCGTTCAAAAAGCCACACAGTTTCTGACAGAGCGCCGCGAAGCGGCGCGAACCCCCCGGCGTATGGCTCCCGGATAAAGCGCTGCGAAGCGGCGCTTTGGCCGGGGTTCTCCTGACCGTGAGGGATTTAAGTTCTTCAAAAAAAGTCACACAGTTTCCGGACAGAACGTCGCGAAGCGGCGCGAACCCCTCCGGCTTATGGTTCCCGGACAAAGCGCCGCGGAGCGGCGCTTTGGCTGGGGTTTTCCTGACCGTGAGGGATTTATTGTTTAAAAAACCCACACACTTTCCGGACAGAGCGCCGCGAAGCGGCGCGAACCCCCGGCCTATGGTGCCCGGACAAAGCGCCGCGGAGCGGCGCTTTGGTCGGGGTTTTCCTGACCGTGAGAGATTTAACTCGTTCAGAAAAGCCACACAGTTTCTGGACAGAGCGCCGCGAAGCGGCGCTAACCCCGGCTTATGGTTCCCGGACAAAGCGCCGCGAAGCGGCGCTTTGGCCGGGGTTTTCCTGACCGTGAGGGATTCAATTCGTTCAGAAAGCCACACAGTTTCGGACAGAGCGCCGCGAAGCGGCGCGAACCCCGGCTTATGGTTCCCGGACAAAGCGCCGCGAAGCGGCGCTTTGGCCGGGGTTGTCCTGACCGTGAGGGATTTAATTCGTTCAGAAAAGCCACACAGTTTCTGACAGAGCGCCGCGAAGCGGCGCGAACCCCGGCTTATGGTTCCTGACAAAGCGCCGCGAAGCGGCGCTTTGGCCGGGGTTTTCCTGACCGTGAGGGATTTAATTCGTTCAAAAAGCCACACAGTTTCTGGACAGAGCGCCGCGAAGCGGCGCGAACCCCCGGCTTATGGTTCCCGGACAAAGCGCCGCGAAGCGGCGCTTTGGCCGGGGTTGTCCTGACCGTGAGGGATTTAATTTATTCAGAAAAGCCACACAGTTTCTGGACAGAGCGCCGCGAAGCGGCGCGAACCCCGGCTTATGGTTCCGGACAAAGCGCCGCGAAGCGGCGCTTTGGCCGGGGTTTTCCTGACCGTGAGAGATTTAATTCGTTCAGAAAAGCCACACAGTTTCCGGACAGAGCGCCGCGAAGCGGCGCGAACCCCCGGCTTATGGTTCCCGGACAAAGCACCGCGAAGCGGCGCTTTGGCCGGGGTTTTCCTGACCGTGAGGGATTTAATTCGTTCAGAAAAGCCACACAGTTTCCGGACAGAGCGCCGCGAAGCGGCGCGAACCCCGGCTTATGGTTCCCGGACAAAGCGCCGCGAAGCGGCGCTTTGGCCGGGGTTGTCCTGACCGTGAGAGATTTAATTCGTTCAGAAAAGCCACACAGTTTCCGGACAGAGCGCCGCGAAGCGGCGCGAACCCCCGGCTTATGGTTCCCGGACAAAGCGCCGCGAAGCGGCGCTTTGGCCGGGGTTGTCCTGACCGTGAGGGATTTAATTCGTTCAGAAAAGCCACACAGTTTCCGGACAGAGCGCCGCGAAGCGGCGCGAACCCCGGCTTATGGTTCCTTGGACAAAGCGCCGCGAGGCGGCGCTTTGGCCGGGGTTTTCTTGATCGTGAGAGATTTAATTTGTTCAGAAAAGCCACAAAGTTTCCGAACAGAGCGCCGCGAAGCGGCGCGAACCCCCCGGCCTATGGTTCCCAGACAAAGCGCCGCGAGGCGGCGCTTTGGCCGGGATTTTCTTGATCGTGAGAGATTTAATTCGTTCAGAAAAGCCACACAGTTTCCGGACAGAGCGCCGCGAAGCGTCGCGAACCCCCCGGCCTATGGTTCTCGGACAAAGCGCCGCGAAGCGGCGCTTTGGCCTGGGGTTTTCCTGATCCCGAGAGATTTAATTTGTTCAGAAAAGCCACACAGTTACCGGATAGAGCGCCGCGAAGCGTCGCGAACCTTCCGGCTTATGGTTCCTGGGCAAAGTGACGCGAAGCGCCGCTTTGACCGGGGTTTTCCTGACCGTGAGAGATTAAATTCGTTCAGAAAAGCCACACAGTTTCTGACAGAGCGCCGCGAAGCGTCGCGAACCTTCCGGCTTATGGTTCCTGGGCAAAGTGACGCGAAGCGCCGCTTTGACCGGGGTTTTCCTGACCGTGAGAGATTAAATTTGTTCAAAAAAGCCACACAGTTTCCGAATAGAGCGCCGCGAAGCGTCGCGAACCTTCCGGCTTATGGTTCCTGGGCAAAGTGACGCGAAGCGCCGCTTTGACCGGGGTTTTCCTGACCGTGAGAGATTAAATTTGTTCAAAAAAGCCACACAGTTTCTGACAGAGCGCCGCGAAGCGGCGCGAACCCCGGTTTATGGTTCCTGGACAAAGCGCCGCGAAGCGGCGCTTTGGCCGGGGTTTTCCTGACCGTGAGGGATTTAATTCGTTCAGAAAGCCACACAGTTTGACAGAGCGCCGCGAAGCGGCGCGAACCCCGGCTTATGGTTCCTGGACAAAGCGCCGCGAAGCGGCGCTTTGGCCGGGGTTTTCCTGACCGTGAGGGATTTAATTCGTTCAGAAAAGCCACACAGTTTCCGGACAGAGCGCCGCGAAGCGGCGCGAACCCCCGGCTTATGGTTCCTGGACAAAGCGCCGCGAAGCGGCGCTTTGGCCGGGGTTTTCCTGACCGTGAGGGATTTAAATTATTCAGAAAAGCCACACAGTTTCCTGACAGAGCGCCGCGAAGCGGCGCGAACCCCCGGCTTATGGTTCCCGGACAAAGCGCCGCGAAGCGGCGCTTTGGCCGGGGTTTTCCTGACCGTGAGGGATTTAATTCGTTCAAAAGCCACACAGTTTCTGACAGAGCGCCGCGAAGCGGCGCGAACCCCGGCTTATGGTTCCTGACAAAGCGCCGCGAAGCGGCGCTTTGGCCGGGGTTGTCCTGACCGTGAGGGATTTAAATTATTCAGAAAAGCCACACAGTTTCTGACAGAGCGCCGCGAAGCGGCGCGAACCCCGGCTTATGGTTCCGGACAAAGCGCCGCGAAGCGGCGCTTTGGCCGGGGTTGTCCTGACCGTGAGAGATTTAATTCGTTCAGAAAAGCCACACAGTTTCTGACAGAGCGCCGCGAAGCGGCGCGAACCCCCGGCTTATGGTTCCGGACAAAGCGCCGCGAAGCGGCGCTTTGGCCGGGGTTGTCCTGACCGTGAGAGATTTAAATTATTCAGAAAGCCACACAGTTTCTGGACAGAGCGCCGCGAAGCGGCGCGAACCCCGGCTTATGGTTCCTGGACAAAGCGCCGCGAAGCGGCGCTTTGGCCGGGGTTGTCCTGACCGTGAGAGATTTAATTTATTCAGAAAAGCCACACAGTTTCTGACAGAGCGCCGCGAAGCGGCGCGAACCCCGGCTTATGGTTCCTGGACAGCGCCGCGAAGCGGCGCTTTGGCCGGGGTTGTCCTGACCGTGAGAGATTTAAATTATTCAGAAAAGCCACACAGTTTCTGACAGAGCGCCGCGAAGCGGCGCGAACCCCGGCTTATGGTTCCGGACAAAGCGCCGCGAAGCGGCGCTTTGGCCGGGGTTGTCCTGACCGTGAGAGATTTAATTTATTCAGAAAAGCCACACACTTTCTGGACAGAGCGCCGCGAAGCGGCGCGAACCCCCGGCTTATGGTTCCGGACAGCGCCGCGAAGCGGCGCTTTGGCCGGGGTTGTCCTGACCGTGAGAGATTTAAATTATTCAGAAAAGCCACACAGTTTCTGACAGAGCGCCGCGAAGCGGCGCGAACCCCTGGCTTATGGTTCCGGACAAAGCGCCGCGAAGCGGCGCTTTGGCCGGGGTTGTCCTGACCGTGAGAGATTTAATTCGTTCAGAAAAGCCACACAGTTTCTGACAGAGCGCCGCGAAGCGGCGCGAACCCCGGCTTATGGTTCCGGACAAAGCGCCGCGAAGCGGCGCTTTGGCCGGGGTTGTCCTGACCGTGAGAGATTTAATTATTCAGAAAGCCACACAGTTTCTGACAGAGCGCCGCGAAGCGGCGCGAACCCCCGGCTTATGGTTCCTGGACAAAGCGCCGCGAAGCGGCGCTTTGGCCGGGGTTGTCCTGACCGTGAGAGATTTAAATTATTCAGAAAAAGCCACACAGTTTCTGGACAGAGCGCCGCGAAGCGGCGCGAACCCCGGCTTATGGTTCCGGACAAAGCGCCGCGAAGCGGCGCTTTGGCCGGGGTTGTCCTGACCGTGAGAGATTTAAATTATTCAGAAAAGCCACACAGTTTCTGACAGAGCGCCGCGAAGCGGCGCGAACTCCCCGGCTTATGGTTCCTGGACAAAGCGCCGCGAAGCGGCACTTTGGCCGGGGTTGTCCTGACCGTAAGAGATTTAAATTATTCAGAAAAGCCACACAGTTTCCAAGCGCCGCGAAGCGGCGCGAACCCCGGCTTATGAGTTCCTGGACAAAGCGCCGCGAAGCGGCGCTTTGGCCGGGGTTGTCCTGACCGTGAGAGATTTAAATTATTCAGAAAAGCCACACAGTTTCTGACAGAGCGCCGCGAAGCGGCGCGAACCCCGGCTTATGGTTCCGGACAAAGCGCCGCGAAGCGGCGCTTTGGCCGGGGTTGTCCTGACCGTGAGAGATTTAAATTATTCAGAAAAGCCACACAGTTTCTGACAGAGCGCCGCGAAGCGGCGCGAACCCCCGGCTTATGGTTCCTGGACAAAGCGCCGCGAAGCGGCGCTTTGGCCGGGGTTGTCCTGACCGTGAGAGATTTAAATTATTCAGAAAAGCCACACACTTTCTGGACAGAGCGCCGCGAATCGGCGCGAACCCCCCGGCTAATGGTTCTCGGACAAAGCGCCGCGAAGCGGCGCTTTGGCCGGGGTTGTCCTGACCGTGAGAGATTTAAATTATTCAGAAAAGCCACACAGTTTCTGGACAGAGCGCCGCGAAGCGGCGCGAACCCCCGGCTTATGGTTCCTGACAAAGCGCCGCGAAGCGGCGCTTTGGCCGGGGTTGTCCTGACCGTGAGAGATTTAATTTATTCAGAAAAGCCACACAGTTTCGACAGAGCGCCGCGAAGCGGCGCGAACCCCCGGCTTATGGTTCCGGACAAAGCGCCGCGAAGCGGCGCTTTGGCCGGGGTTTTCCTGACCGTGAGAGATTTAAATTATTCAGAAAAGCCACACAGTTTCTGACAGAGCGCCGCGAAGCGGCGCGAACCCCCGGCTTATGGTTCTGGACAAAGCGCCGCGAAGCGGCGCTTTGGCCGGGGTTGTCCTGACCGTGAGAGATTTAATTCGTTCAGAAAAGCCACACAGTTTCTGACAGAGCGCCGCGAAGCGGCGCGAACCCCGGCTTATGGTTCCTGGACAAAGCGCCGCGAAGCGGCGCTTTGGCCGGGTTGTCCTGACCGTGAGAGATTTAAATTATTCAGAAAAGCCACACAGTTTCTGACAGAGCGCCGCGAAGCGGCGCGAACCCCGGCTTATGGTTCCTGACAAAGCGCCGCGAAGCGGCGCTTTGGCCGGGGTTGTCCTGACCGTGAGAGATTTAAATTATTCAGAAAAGCCACACAGTTTCTGACAGAGCGCCGCGAAGCGGCGCGAACCCCGGCTTATGGTTCCTGGACAAAGCGCCGCGAAGCGGCGCTTTGGCCGGGGTTGTCCTGACCGTGAGAGATTTAAATTATTCAGAAAAGCCACACAGTTTCTGGACAGAGCGCCGCGAAGCGGCGCGAACCCCGGCTTATGGTTCCGGACAAAGCGCCGCGAAGCGGCGCTTTGGCCGGGGTTGTCCTGACCGTGAGAGATTTAAATTATTCAGAAAAGCCACACAGTTTCTGACAGAGCGCCGCGAAGCGGCGCGAACCCCGGCTTATGGTTCCTGGACAAAGCGCCGCGAAGCGGCGCTTTGGCCGGGGTTGTCCTGACCGTGAGAGATTTAAATTATTCAGAAAAGCCACACAGTTTCTGGACAGAGCGCCGCGAAGCGGCGCGAACCCCGGCTTATGGTTCCTGGACAGCGCCGCGAAGCGGCGCTTTGGCCGGGGTTGTCCTGACCGTGAGAGATTTAAATTATTCAGAAAAGCCACACAGTTTCTGACAGAGCGCCGCGAAGCGGCGCGAACCCCGGCTTATGGTTCCTGACAAAGCGCCGCGAAGCGGCGCTTTGGCCGGGGTTGTCCTGACCGTGAGAGATTTAAATTATTCAGAAAAGCCACACAGTTTCCTGACAGAGCGCCGCGAAGCGGCGCGAACCCCGGCTTATGGTTCCTGGACAAAGCGCCGCGAAGCGGCGCTTTGGCCGGGGTTGTCCTGACCGTGAGAGATTTAAATTATTCAGAAAAGCCACACAGTTTCTGGACAGAGCGCCGCGAAGCGGCGCGAACCCCGGCTTATGGTTCCTGGACAAAGCGCCGCGAAGCGGCCCTTTGGCCGGGGTTGTCCTGACCGTGAGAGATTTAAATTATTCAGAAAAGCCACACAGTTTCTGGACAGAGCGCTGCGAAGCGGCGCGAACCCCCGGCTTATGGTTCCGGACAAAGCGCCGCGAAGCGGCGCTTTGGCCGGGGTTGTCCTGACCGTGAGAGATTTAAATTATTCAGAAAAGCCACACAGTTTCTGACAGAGCGCCGCGAAGCGGCGCGAACCCCCGGCTTATGGTTCCTGGACAAAGCGCCGCGAAGCGGCGCTTTGGCCGGGGTTGTCCTGACCGTGAGAGATTTAAATTATTCAGAAAAGCCACACAGTTTCTGGACAGAGCGCCGCGAAGCGGCGCGAACCCCGGCTTATGGTTCCGGACAAAGCGCCGCGAAGCGGCGCTTTGGCCGGGGTTGTCCTGACCGTGAGAGATTTAAATTATTCAGAAAAGCCACACAGTTTCTGACAGAGCGCCGCGAAGCGGCGCGAACCCCCGGCTTATGGTTCCTGACAAAGCGCCGCGAAGCGGCGCTTTGGCCGGGGTGGTCCTGACCGTGAGAGATTTAAATTATTCAGAAAAGCCACACAGTTTCTGGACACAGGGCCGCGAAGCGGCGCGAACCCCGGCTTATGGTTCCTGACAAAGCGCCGCGAAGCGGCGCTTTGGCCGGGGTTGTCCTGACCGTGAGAGATTTAAATTATTCAGAAAAGCCACACAGTTTCTGACAGAGCGCCGCGAAGCGGCGCGAACCCCGGCTTATGGTTCCTGGACAAAGCGCCGCGAAGCGGCGCTTTGGCCGGGGTTGTCCTGACCGTGAGAGATTTAAATTATTCAGAAAAGCCACACAGTTTCTGACAGAGCGCCGCGAAGCGGCGCGAACCCCCGGCTTATGGTTCTGGACAAAGCGCCGCGAAGCGGCGCTTTGGCCGGGGTTGTCCTGACCGTGAGAGATTTAAATTATTCAGAAAAGCCACACAGTTTCTGGACAGAGCGCCGCGAAGCGGCGCGAACCCCGGCTTATGGTTCCGGACAAAGCGCCGCGAAGCGGCGCTTTGGCCGGGGTTGTCCTGACCGTGAGAGATTTAAATTATTCAGAAAAGCCACACAGTTTCTGGACAGAGCGCCGCGAAGCGGCGCGAACCCCGGCTTATGGTTCCGGACAAAGCGCCGCGAAGCGGCGCTTTGGCCGGGGTTGTCCTGACCGTGAGAGATTTAAATTATTCAGAAAAGCCACACAGTTTCTGGACAGAGCGCCGCGAAGCGGCGCGAACCCCGGCTTATGGTTCCTGGACAAAGCGCCGCGAAGCGGCGCTTTGGCCGGGGTTGTCCTGACCGTGAGAGATTTAAATTATTCAGAAAAGCCACACAGTTTCTGACAGAGCGCCGCGAAGCGGCGCGAACCCCCGGCTTATGGTTCCTGGACAAAGCGCCGCGAAGCGGAGCTTTGGCCGGGATTGTCCTGTCCGTGAGAGATTTAAATTATTCAGAAAAGCCACACAGTTTCTGACAGAGCGCCGCGAAGCGGCGCGAACCCCCGGCTTATGGTTCCTGGACAAAGCGCCGCGAAGCGGCGCTTTGGCCGGGGTTGTCCTGACCGTGAGAGATTTAAATTATTCAGAAAAGCCACACAGTTTCTGGACAGAGCGCCGCGAAGCGGCGCGAACCCCGGCTTATGGTTCCTGACAAAGCGCCGCGAAGCGGCGCTTTGGCCGGGGTTGTCCTGACCGTGAGAGATTTAAATTATTCAGAAAAGCCACACAGTTTCTGGACAGAGCGCCGCGAAGCGGCGCGAACCCCGGCTTATGGTTCCGGACAAAGCGCCGCGAAGCGGCGCTTTGGCCGGGGTTGTCCTGACCGTGAGAGATTTAAATTATTCAGAAAAGCCACACAGTTTCTGACAGAGCGCCGCGAAGCGGCGCGAACCCCGGCTTATGGTTCCTGACAAAGCGCCGCGAAGCGGCGCTTTGGCCGGGGTTGTCCTGACCGTGAGAGATTTAAATTATTCAGAAAAGCCACACAGTTTCTGGACAGAGCGCCGCGAAGCGGCGCGAACCCCCGGCTTATGGTTCCGGACAAAGCGCCGCGAAGCGGCGCTTTGGCCGGGGTTGTCCTGACCGTGAGAGATTTAAATTATTCAGAAAAGCCACACAGTTTCTGACAGAGCGCCGCGAAGCGGCGCGAACCCCGGCTTATGGTTCCTGGACAAAGCGCCGCGAAGCGGCGCTTTGGCCGGGGTTGTCCTGACCGTGAGAGATTTAAATTATTCAGAAAAGCCACACAGTTTCTGACAGAGCGCCGCGAAGCGGCGCGAACCCCCGGCTTATGGTTCCTGACAAAGCGCCGCGAAGCGGCGCTTTGGCCGGGGTTGTCCTGACCGTGAGAGATTTAAATTATTCAGAAAAGCCACACAGTTTCTGACAGAGCGCCGCGAAGCGGCGCGAACCCCCGGCTTATGGTTCCTGGACAAAGCGCCGCGAAGCGGCGCTTTGGCCGGGGTTGTCCTGACCGTGAGAGATTTAAATTATTCAGAAAAGCCACACAGTTTCTGGACAGAGCGCCGCGAAGCGGCGCGAACCCCGGCTTATGGTTCCTGGACAAAGCGCCGCGAAGCGGCGCTTTGGCCGGGGTTGTCCTGACCGTGAGAGATTTAAATTATTCAGAAAAGCCACACAGTTTCTGACAGAGCGCCGCGAAGCGGCGCGAACCCCCGGCTTATGGTTCCTGACAAAGCGCCGCGAAGCGGCGCTTTGGCCGGGGTTGTCCTGACCGTGAGAGATTTAAATTATTCAGAAAAGCCACACAGTTTCTGGACAGAGCGCCGCGAAGCGGCGCGAACCCCGGCTTATGGTTCCTGGACAAAGCGCCGCGAAGCGGCGCTTTGGCCGGGGTTGTCCTGACCGTGAGAGATTTAAATTATTCAGAAAAGCCACACAGTTTCTGACAGAGCGCCGCGAAGCGGCGCGAACCCCGGTTTATGGTTCCTGGACAAAGCGCCGCGAAGCGGCGCTTTGGCCGGGGTTGTCCTGACCGTGAGAGATTTAAATTATTCAGAAAAGCCACACAGTTTCTGACAGAGCGCCGCGAAGCGGCGCGAACCCCCGGCTTATGGTTCCTGACAAAGCGCCGCGAAGCGGCGCTTTGGCCGGGGTTGTCCTGACCGTGAGAGATTTAAATTATTCAGAAAAGCCACACAGTTTCTGACAGAGCGCCGCGAAGCGGCGCGAACCCCGGCTTATGGTTCCGGACAAAGCGCCGCGAAGCGGCGCTTTGGCCGGGGTTGTCCTGACCGTGAGAGATTTAAATTATTCAGAAAAGCCACACAGTTTCTGGACAGAGCGCCGCGAAGCGGCGCGAACCCCCGGCTTATGGTTCCTGGACAAAGCGCCGCGAAGCGGCGCTTTGGCCGGGGTTGTCCTGACCGTGAGAGATTTAAATTATTCAGAAAAGCCACACAGTTTCTGGACAGAGCGCCGCGAAGCGGCGCGAACCCCCGGCTTATGGTTCCTGGACAAAGCGCCGCGAAGCGGCGCTTTGGCCGGGGTTGTCCTGACCGTGAGAGATTTAAATTATTCAGAAAAGCCACACAGTTTCTGGACAGAGCGCCGCGAAGCGGCGCGAACCCCCGGCTTATGGTTCTGGACAAAGCGCCGCGAAGCGGCGCTTTGGCCGGGGTTGTCCTGACCGTGAGAGATTTAAATTATTCAGAAAAGCCACACAGTTTCTGGACAGAGCGCCGCGAAGCGGCGCGAACCCCGGCTTATGGTTCCGGACAAAGCGCCGCGAAGCGGCGCTTTGGCCGGGGTTGTCCTGACCGTGAGAGATTTAAATTATTCAGAAAAGCCACACAGTTTCTGGACAGAGCGCCGCGAAGCGGCGCGAACCCCGGCTTATGGTTCCTGACAAAGCGCCGCGAAGCGGCGCTTTGGCCGGGGTTGTCCTGACCGTGAGAGATTTAAATTATTCAGAAAAGCCACACAGTTTCTGACAGAGCGCCGCGAAGCGGCGCGAACCCCGGCTTATGGTTCCGGACAAAGCGCCGCGAAGCGGCGCTTTGGCCGGGGTTGTCCTGACCGTGAGAGATTTAAATTATTCAGAAAAGCCACACAGTTTCCGGACAGAGCGCCGCGAAGCGGCGCGAACCCCGGCTTATGGTTCCTGACAAAGCGCCGCGAAGCGGCGCTTTGGCCGGGGTTGTCCTGACCGTGAGAGATTTAAATTATTCAGAAAAGCCACACAGTTTCTGACAGAGCGCCGCGAAGCGGCGCGAACCCCCGGCTTATGGTTCCTGGACAAAGCGCCGCGAAGCGGCGCTTTGGCCGGGGTTGTCCTGACCGTGAGAGATTTAAATTATTCAGAAAAGCCACACAGTTTCTGGACAGAGCGCCGCGAAGCGGCGCGAACCCCGGCTTATGGTTCCTGACAAAGCGCCGCGAAGCGGCGCTTTGGCCGGGGTTGTCCTGACCGTGAGAGATTTAAATTATTCAGAAAAGCCACACAGTTTCTGGACAGAGCGCCGCGAAGCGGCGCGAACCCCCGGCTTATGGTTCCTGGACAAAGCGCCGCGAAGCGGCGCTTTGGCCGGGGTTGTCCTGACCGTGAGAGATTTAAATTATTCAGAAAAGCCACACAGTTTCTGACAGAGCGCCGCGAAGCGGCGCGAACCCCGGCTTATGGTTCCGGACAAAGCGCCGCGAAGCGGCGCTTTGGCCGGGGTTGTCCTGACCGTGAGAGATTTAAATTATTCAGAAAAGCCACACAGTTTCTGACAGAGCGCCGCGAAGCGGCGCGAACCCCGGCTTATGGTTCCGGACAAAGCGCCGCGAAGCGGCGCTTTGGCCGGGGTTGTCCTGACCGTGAGAGATTTAAATTATTCAGAAAAGCCACACAGTTTCTGACAGAGCGCCGCGAAGCGGCGCGAACCCCCGGCTTATGGTTCCTGACAAAGCGCCGCGAAGCGGCGCTTTGGCCGGGGTTGTCCTGACCGTGAGAGATTTAAATTATTCAGAAAAGCCACACAGTTTCTGGACAGAGCGCCGCGAAGCGGCGCGAACCCCCGGCTTATGGTTCCGGACAAAGCGCCGCGAAGCGGCGCTTTGGCCGGGGTTGTCCTGACCGTGAGAGATTTAAATTATTCAGAAAAGCCACACAGTTTCTGGACAGAGCGCCGCGAAGCGGCGCGAACCCCCGGCTTATGGTTCTGGACAAAGCGCCGCGAAGCGGCGCTTTGGCCGGGGTTGTCCTGACCGTGAGAGATTTAAATTATTCAGAAAAGCCACACAGTTTCTGACAGAGCGCCGCGAAGCGGCGCGAACCCCGGCTTATGGTTCCTGGACAAAGCGCCGCGAAGCGGCGCTTTGGCCGGGGTTGTCCTGACCGTGAGAGATTTAAATTATTCAGAAAAGCCACACAGTTTCTGGACAGAGCGCCGCGAAGCGGCGCGAACCCCGGCTTATGGTTCCTGGACAAAGCGCCGCGAAGCGGCGCTTTGGCCGGGGTTGTCCTGACCGTGAGAGATTTAAATTATTCAGAAAAGCCACACAGTTTCTGACAGAGCGCCGCGAAGCGGCGCGAACCCCGGCTTATGGTTCCTGGACAAAGCGCCGCGAAGCGGCGCTTTGGCCGGGGTTGTCCTGACCGTGAGAGATTTAAATTATTCAGAAAAGCCACACAGTTTCTGACAGAGCGCCGCGAAGCGGCGCGAACCCCGGTTTATGGTTCCTGGACAAAGCGCCGCGAAGCGGCGCTTTGGCCGGGTTGTCCTGACCGTGAGAGATTTAAATTATTCAGAAAAGCCACACAGTTTCTGACAGAGCGCCGCGAAGCGGCGCGAACCCCCGGCTTATGGTTCCTGGACAAAGCGCCGCGAAGCGGCGCTTTGGCCGGGGTTGTCCTGACCGTGAGAGATTTAAATTATTCAGAAAAGCCACACAGTTTCTGGACAGAGCGCCGCGAAGCGGCGCGAACCCCGGCTTATGGTTCCTGGACAAAGCGCCGCGAAGCGGCGCTTTGGCCGGGGTTGTCCTGACCGTGAGAGATTTAAATTATTCAGAAAAGCCACACAGTTTCTGACAGAGCGCCGCGAAGCGGCGCGAACCCCGGCTTATGGTTCCTGGACAAAGCGCCGCGAAGCGGCGCTTTGGCCGGGGTTGTCCTGACCGTGAGAGATTTAAATTATTCAGAAAAGCCACACAGTTTCTGGACAGAGCGCCGCGAAGCGGCGCGAACCCCGGCTTATGGTTCCTGGACAAAGCGCCGCGAAGCGGCGCTTTGGCCGGGGTTGTCCTGACCGTGAGAGATTTAAATTATTCAGAAAAGCCACACAGTTTCTGGACAGAGCGCCGCGAAGCGGCGCGAACCCCGGCTTATGGTTCCGGACAAAGCGCCGCGAAGCGGCGCTTTGGCCGGGGTTGTCCTGACCGTGAGAGATTTAAATTATTCAGAAAAGCCACACAGTTTCTGGACAGAGCGCCGCGAAGCGGCGCGAACCCCCGGCTTATGGTTCCTGACAAAGCGCCGCGAAGCGGCGCTTTGGCCGGGGTTGTCCTGACCGTGAGAGATTTAAATTATTCAGAAAAGCCACACAGTTTCTGACAGAGCGCCGCGAAGCGGCGCGAACCCCCGGCTTATGGTTCCTGACAAAGCGCCGCGAAGCGGCGCTTTGGCCGGGGTTGTCCTGACCGTGAGAGATTTAAATTATTCAGAAAAGCCACACAGTTTCTGACAGAGCGCCGCGAAGCGGCGCGAACCCCCGGCTTATGGTTCCTGACAAAGCGCCGCGAAGCGGCGCTTTGGCCGGGGTTGTCCTGACCGTGAGAGATTTAAATTATTCAGAAAAAGCCACACAGTTTCTGGACAGAGCGCCGCGAAGCGGCGCGAACCCCGGCTTATGGTTCCGGACAAAGCGCCGCGAAGCGGCGCTTTGGCCGGGGTTGTCCTGACCGTGAGAGATTTAAATTATTCAGAAAAGCCACACAGTTTCTGACAGAGCGCCGCGAAGCGGCGCGAACCCCGGCTTATGGTTCCTGGACAAAGCGCCGCGAAGCGGCGCTTTGGCCGGGGTTGTCCTGACCGTGAGAGATTTAAATTATTCAGAAAAGCCACACAGTTTCTGACAGAGCGCCGCGAAGCGGCGCGAACCCCCGGCTTATGGTTCCGGACAAAGCGCCGCGAAGCGGCGCTTTGGCCGGGGTTGTCCTGACCGTGAGAGATTTAAATTATTCAGAAAAGCCACACAGTTTCTGGACAGAGCGCCGCGAAGCGGCGCGAACCCCCGGCTTATGGTTCCTGGACAAAGCGCCGCGAAGCGGCGCTTTGGCCGGGGTTGTCCTGACCGTGAGAGATTTAAATTATTCAGAAAAGCCACACAGTTTCTGGACAGAGCGCCGCGAAGCGGCGCGAACCCCCGGCTTATGGTTCCGGACAAAGCGCCGCGAAGCGGCGCTTTGGCCGGGGTTGTCCTGACCGTGAGAGATTTAAATTATTCAGAAAAGCCACACAGTTTCTGACAGAGCGCCGCGAAGCGGCGCGAACCCCGGCTTATGGTTCCTGGACAAAGCGCCGCGAAGCGGCGCTTTGGCCGGGGTTGTCCTGACCGTGAGAGATTTAAATTATTCAGAAAAGCCACACAGTTTCTGGACAGAGCGCCGCGAAGCGGCGCGAACCCCCGGCTTATGGTTCCTGGACAAAGCGCCGCGAAGCGGCGCTTTGGCCGGGGTTGTCCTGACCGTGAGAGATTTAAATTATTCAGAAAAGCCACACAGTTTCTGGACAGAGCGCCGCGAAGCGGCGCGAACCCCGGCTTATGGTTCCTGACAAAGCGCCGCGAAGCGGCGCTTTGGCCGGGGTTGTCCTGACCGTGAGAGATTTAAATTATTCAGAAAAGCCACACAGTTTCTGGACAGAGCGCCGCGAAGCGGCGCGAACCCCCGGCTTATGGTTCCGGACAAAGCGCCGCGAAGCGGCGCTTTGGCCGGGGTTGTCCTGACCGTGAGAGATTTGAATTATTCAGAAAAGCCACACAGTTTCTGACAGAGCGCCGCGAAGCGGCGCGAACCCCGGCTTATGGTTCCTGGACAAAGCGCCGCGAAGCGGCGCTTTGGCCGGGGTTGTCCTGACCGTGAGAGATTTAAATTATTCAGAAAAGCCACACAGTTTCTGGACAGAGCGCCGCGAAGCGGCGCGAACCCCGGCTTATGGTTCCTGGACAAAGCGCCGCGAAGCGGCGCTTTGGCCGGGGTTGTCCTGACCGTGAGAGATTTAAATTATTCAGAAAAGCCACACAGTTTCTGACAGAGCGCCGCGAAGCGGCGCGAACCCCGGCTTATGGTTCCTGACAAAGCGCCGCGAAGCGGCGCTTTGGCCGGGGTTGTCCTGACCGTGAGAGATTTAAATTATTCAGAAAAGCCACACAGTTTCTGACAGAGCGCCGCGAAGCGGCGCGAACCCCGGCTTATGGTTCCTGACAAAGCGCCGCGAAGCGGCGCTTTGGCCGGGGTTGTCCTGACCGTGAGAGATTTAAATTATTCAGAAAAGCCACACAGTTTCTGACAGAGCGCCGCGAAGCGGCGCGAACCCCCGGCTTATGGTTCCTGACAAAGCGCCGCGAAGCGGCGCTTTGGCCGGGGTTGTCCTGACCGTGAGAGATTTAAATTATTCAGAAAAGCCACACAGTTTCTGGACAGAGCGCCGCGAAGCGGCGCGAACCCCCGGCTTATGGTTCCTGGACAAAGCGCCGCGAAGCGGCGCTTTGGCCGGGGTTGTCCTGACCGTGAGAGATTTAAATTATTCAGAAAAGCCACACAGTTTCTGACAGAGCGCCGCGAAGCGGCGCGAACCCCGGCTTATGGTTCCTGGACAAAGCGCCGCGAAGCGGCGCTTTGGCCGGGGTTGTCCTGACCGTAAGAGAGTTAAATTATTCAGAAAAGCCACACAGTTTCCGGACAGAGCGCCGCGAAGCCGCGCGAACCCCGGCTTATGGTTCCGGACAAAGCGCCGCGAAGCGGCGCTTTGGCCGGGGTTGTCCTGACCGTGAGAGATTTAAATTATTCAGAAAAGCCACACAGTTTCTGGACAGAGCGCCGCGAAGCGGCGCGAACCCCGGCTTATGGTTCCGGACAAAGCGCCGCGAAGCGGCGCTTTGGCCGGGGTTGTCCTGACCGTGAGAGATTTAAATTATTCAGAAAAGCCACACAGTTTCTGACAGAGCGCCGCGAAGCGGCGCGAACCCCGGCTTATGGTTCCTGGACAAAGCGCCGCGAAGCGGCGCTTTGGCCGGGGTTGTCCTGACCGTGAGAGATTTAAATTATTCAGAAAAGCCACACAGTTTCTGGACAGAGCGCCGCGAAGCGGCGCGAACCCCCGGCTTATGGTTCCTGGACAAAGCGCCGCGAAGCGGCGCTTTGGCCGGGGTTGTCCTGACCGTGAGAGATTTAAATTATTCAGAAAAGCCACACAGTTTCTGGACAGAGCGCCGCGAAGCGGCGCGAACCCCCGGCTTATGGTTCCTGGACAAAGCGCCGCGAAGCGGCGCTTTGGCCGGGGTTGTCCTGACCGTGAGAGATTTAAATTATTCAGAAAAGCCACACAGTTTCTGACAGAGCGCCGCGAAGCGGCGCGAACCCCGGCTTATGGTTCCTGACAAAGCGCCGCGAAGCGGCGCTTTGGCCGGGGTTGTCCTGACCGTGAGAGATTTAAATTATTCAGAAAAGCCACACAGTTCCCGGACAGAGCGCGGCAGAGCGGCGCGAACCCCCCCCCGGCTTATGGTTCCTCGACAAAGCGCCGCAAAGCGGCGCTTTGGCCGGGGTTGTCCTGACCGCGAGAGATTTAAATTATTCAGAAAAGCCACACAGTTTCCGGACAGAGCGCGGCAAAGCGGCGCGAACCCCCCCCCCCCGGCTTATGGTTCCTTGACAAAGCGCCGCAAAGCGGCGCTTTGGCCGGGGTTGTCCTGACCGTGAGAGATTTAAATTATTCAGAAAAGCCACACAGTTTCCGGACAGAGCGCCGCAAAGCGGCGCGAACCCCCGGCTTATGGTTCCGACAAAGCGCCGCGAAGCGGCGCTTTGGCCGGGGTTGTCCTGACCGTGAGAGATTTAAATTATTCAGAAAAGCCACACAGTTTCTGGACAGAGCGCCGCGAAGCGGCGCGAACCCCCGGCTTATGGTTCCTGGACAAAGCGCCGCGAAGCGGCGCTTTGGCCGGGGTTGTCCTGACCGTGAGAGATTTAAATTATTCAGAAAAGCCACACAGTTTCTGACAGAGCGCCGCGAAGCGGCGCGAACCCCGGCTTATGGTTCCTGACAAAGCGCCGCGAAGCGGCGCTTTGGCCGGGGTTGTCCTGACCGTGAGAGATTTAAATTATTCAGAAAAGCCACACAGTTTCTGGACAGAGCGCCGCGAAGCGGCGCGAACCCCCGGCTTATGGTTCCTGGACAAAGCGCCGCGAAGCGGCGCTTTGGCCGGGGTTGTCCTGACCGTGAGAGATTTAAATTATTCAGAAAAAGCCACACAGTTTCTGGACAGAGCGCCGCGAAGCGGCGCGAACCCCGGCTTATGGTTCCTGGACAAAGCGCCGCGAAGCGGCGCTTTGGCCGGGGTTGTCCTGACCGTGAGAGATTTAAATTATTCAGAAAAGCCACACAGTTTCTGGACAGAGCGCCGCGAAGCGGCGCGAACCCCGGCTTATGGTTCCTGACAAAGCGCCGCGAAGCGGCGCTTTGGCCGGGGTTGTCCTGACCGTGAGAGATTTAAATTATTCAGAAAAGCCACACAGTTTCTGGACAGAGCGCCGCGAAGCGGCGCGAACCCCGGCTTATGGTTCCTGGACAAAGCGCCGCGAAGCGGCGCTTTGGCCGGGGTTGTCCTGACCGTGAGAGATTTAAATTATTCAGAAAAGCCACACAGTTTCTGACAGAGCGCCGCGAAGCGGCGCGAACCCCCGGCTTATGGTTCTGACAAAGCGCCGCGAAGCGGCGCTTTGGCCGGGGTTGTCCTGACCGTGAGAGATTTAAATTATTCAGAAAAGCCACACAGTTTCTGACAGAGCGCCGCGAAGCGGCGCGAACCCCCGGCTTATGGTTCCTGGACAAAGCGCCGCGAAGCGGCGCTTTGGCCGGGGTTGTCCTGACCGTGAGAGATTTAAATTATTCAGAAAAGCCACACAGTTTCTGACAGAGCGCCGCGAAGCGGCGCGAACCCCCGGCTTATGGTTCCTGGACAAAGCGCCGCGAAGCGGCGCTTTGGCCGGGGTTGTCCTGACCGTGAGAGATTTAAATTATTCAGAAAAGCCACACAGTTTCTGACAGAGCGCCGCGAAGCGGCGCGAACCCCCGGCTTATGGTTCCTGGACAAAGCGCCGCGAAGCGGCGCTTTGGCCGGGGTTGTCCTGACCGTGAGAGATTTAAATTATTCAGAAAAGCCACACAGTTTCTGGACAGAGCGCCGCGAAGCGGCGCGAACCCCGGCTTATGGTTCCTGACAAAGCGCCGCGAAGCGGCGCTTTGGCCGGGGTTGTCCTGACCGTGAGAGATTTAAATTATTCAGAAAAGCCACACAGTTTCTGGACAGAGCGCCGCGAAGCGGCGCGAACCCCGGCTTATGGTTCCTGGACAAAGCGCCGCGAAGCGGCGCTTTGGCCGGGGTTGTCCTGACCGTGAGAGATTTAAATTATTCAGAAAAAGCCACACAGTTTCTGACAGAGCGCCGCGAAGCGGCGCGAACCCCCGGCTTATGGTTCCGGACAAAGCGCCGCGAAGCGGCGCTTTGGCCGGGGTTGTCCTGACCGTGAGAGATTTAAATTATTCAGAAAAGCCACACAGTTTCTGGACAGAGCGCCGCGAAGCGGCGCGAACCCCCGGCTTATGGTTCCTGGACAAAGCGCCGCGAAGCGGCGCTTTGGCCGGGGTTGTCCTGACCGTGAGAGATTTAAATTATTCAGAAAAGCCACACAGTTTCTGGACAGAGCGCCGCGAAGCGGCGCGAACCCCGGCTTATGGTTCCTGGACAAAGCGCCGCGAAGCGGCGCTTTGGCCGGGGTTGTCCTGACCGTGAGAGATTTAAATTATTCAGAAAAGCCACACAGTTTCTGGACAGAGCGCCGCGAAGCGGCGCGAACCCCGGCTTATGGTTCCGGACAAAGCGCCGCGAAGCGGCGCTTTGGCCGGGGTTGTCCTGACCGTGAGAGATTTAAATTATTCAGAAAAGCCACACAGTTTCTGACAGAGCGCCGCGAAGCGGCGCGAACCCCGGCTTATGGTTCTGGACAAAGCGCCGCGAAGCGGCGCTTTGGCCGGGGTTGTCCTGACCGTGAGAGATTTAAATTATTCAGAAAAGCCACACAGTTTCTGACAGAGCGCCGCGAAGCGGCGCGAACCCCGGCTTATGGTTCCTGGACAAAGCGCCGCGAAGCGGCGCTTTGGCCGGG
The DNA here is from genome assembly GCA_029168955.1 of Aplectana chamaeleonis. NCBI lineage: Eukaryota > Metazoa > Nematoda > Chromadorea > Rhabditida > Cosmocercidae > Aplectana > Aplectana chamaeleonis. The sequence goes on from JAPDOI010000522.1 coordinate 148,423, forward strand.
GTTGTCCTGACCGTGAGAGATTTAAATTATTCAGAAAAGCCACACAGTTTCTGACAGAGCGCCGCGAAGCGGCGCGAACCCCCGGCTTATGGTTCCTGGACAAAGCGCCGCGAAGCGGCGCTTTGGCCGGGGTTGTCCTGACCGTGAGAGATTTAAATTATTCAGAAAAGCCACACAGTTTCTGACAGAGCGCCGCGAAGCGGCGCGAACCCCCGGCTTATGGTTCCTGACAAAGCGCCGCGAAGCGGCGCTTTGGCCGGGGTTGTCCTGACCGTGAGAGATTTAAATTATTCAGAAAAGCCACACAGTTTCTGACAGAGCGCCGCGAAGCGGCGCGAACCCCCGGCTTATGGTTCCTGGACAAAGCGCCGCGAAGCGGCGCTTTGGCCGGGGTTGTCCTGACCGTGAGAGATTTAAATTATTCAGAAAAGCCACACAGTTTCTGACAGAGCGCCGCGAAGCGGCGCGAACCCCCGGCTTATGGTTCCTGGACAAAGCGCCGCGAAGCGGCGCTTTGGCCGGGGTTGTCCTGACCGTGAGAGATTTAAATTATTCAGAAAAGCCACACAGTTTCTGACAGAGCGCCGCGAAGCGGCGCGAACCCCCGGCTTATGGTTCCTGGACAAAGCGCCGCGAAGCGGCGCTTTGGCCGGGGTTGTCCTGACCGTGAGAGATTTAAATTATTCAGAAAAGCCACACAGTTTCTGGACAGAGCGCCGCGAAGCGGCGCGAACCCCGGCTTATGGTTCCTGGACAAAGCGCCGCGAAGCGGCGCTTTGGCCGGGGTTGTCCTGACCGTGAGAGATTTAAATTATTCAGAAAAGCCACACAGTTTCTGGACAGAGCGCCGCGAAGCGGCGCGAACCCCGGCTTATGGTTCCTGGACAAAGCGCCGCGAAGCGGCGCTTTGGCCGGGGTTGTCCTGACCGTGAGAGATTTAAATTATTCAGAAAAGCCACACAGTTTCTGACAGAGCGCCGCGAAGCGGCGCGAACCCCCGGCTTATGGTTCCTGGACAAAGCGCCGCGAAGCGGCGCTTTGGCCGGGGTTGTCCTGACCGTGAGAGATTTAAATTATTCAGAAAAGCCACACAGTTTCTGACAGAGCGCCGCGAAGCGGCGCGAACCCCGGCTTATGGTTCCTGGACAAAGCGCCGCGAAGCGGCGCTTTGGCCGGGGTTGTCCTGCCCGTGAGAGATTTAAATTATTCAGAAAAGCCCCACCCTTTCTGGACAGAGCGCCGCGAAGTGGCGCGAACCCCCGGCTTATGGTTCTGGACAAAGCGCCGCGAAGCGGCGCTTTGGCCGGGGTTGTCCTGACCGTGAGAGATTTAAATTATTCAGAAAAGCCACACAGTTTCTGACAGAGCGCCGCGAAGCGGCGCGAACCCCGGCTTATGGTTCCTGGACAAAGCGCCGCGAAGCGGCGCTTTGGCCGGGGTTGTCCTGACCGTGAGAGATTTAAATTATTCAGAAAAGCCACACAGTTTCTGACAGAGCGCCGCGAAGCGGCGCGAACCCCGGCTTATGGTTCCTGGACAAAGCGCCGCGAAGCGGCGCTTTGGCCGGGGTTGTCCTGACCGTGAGAGATTTAAATTATTCAGAAAAGCCACACAGTTTCTGACAGAGCGCCGCGAAGCGGCGCGAACCCCCGGCTTATGGTTCCTGGACAAAGCGCCGCGAAGCGGCGCTTTGGCCGGGGTTGTCCTGACCGTGAGAGATTTAAATTATTCAGAAAAGCCACACAGTTTCTGACAGAGCGCCGCGAAGCGGCGCGAACCCCCGGCTTATGGTTCCTGGACAAAGCGCCGCGAAGCGGCGCTTTGGCCGGGGTTGTCCTGACCGTGAGAGATTTAAATTATTCAGAAAAGCCACACAGTTTCTGGACAGAGCGCTGCGAAGCGGCGCGAACCCCGGCTTATGGTTCCTGGACAAAGCGCCGCGAAGCGGCGCTTTGGCCGGGGTTGTCCTGACCGTGAGAGATTTAAATTATTCAGAAAAGCCACACAGTTTCTGACAGAGCGCCGCGAAGCGGCGCGAACCCCCGGCTTATGGTTCCGGACAAAGCGCCGCGAAGCGGCGCTTTGGCCGGGGTTGTCCTGACCGTGAGAGATTTAAATTATTCAGAAAAGCCACACAGTTTCTGGACAGAGCGCCGCGAAGCGGCGCGAACCCCGGCTTATGGTTCCTGACAAAGCGCCGCGAAGCGGCGCTTTGGCCGGGGTTGTCCTGACCGTGAGAGATTTAAATTATTCAGAAAAGCCACACAGTTTCTGACAGAGCGCCGCGAAGCGGCGCGAACCCCGGCTTATGGTTCCTGGACAAAGCGCCGCGAAGCGGCGCTTTGGCCGGGGTTGTCCTGACCGTGAGAGATTTAAATTATTCAGAAAAGCCACACAGTTTCTGGACAGAGCGCCGCGAAGCGGCGCGAACCCCGGCTTATGGTTCTGGACAAAGCGCCGCGAAGCGGCGCTTTGGCCGGGGTTGTCCTGACCGTGAGAGATTTAAATTATTCAGAAAAGCCACACAGTTTCTGACAGAGCGCCGCGAAGCGGCGCGAACCCCCGGCTTATGGTTCCTGGACAAAGCGCCGCGAAGCGGCGCTTTGGCCGGGGTTGTCCTGACCGTGAGAGATTTAAATTATTCAGAAAAGCCACACAGTTTCTGACAGAGCGCCGCGAAGCGGCGCGAACCCCCGGCTTATGGTTCCTGGACAAAGCGCCGCGAAGCGGCGCTTTGGCCGGGGTTGTCCTGACCGTGAGAGATTTAAATTATTCAGAAAAGCCACACAGTTTCTGGACAGAGCGCCGCGAAGCGGCGCGAACCCCGGCTTATGGTTCCTGGACAAAGCGCCGCGAAGCGGCGCTTTGGCCGGGGTTGTCCTGACCGTGAGAGATTTAAATTATTCAGAAAAGCCACACACTTTCTGGACAGAGCGCCGCGAAGTGGCGCGAACCCCCCCGGCTTATGGTTCCTGACAAAGCGCCGCGAAGCGGCGCTTTGGCCGGGGTTGTCCTGACCGTGAGAGATTTAAATTATTCAGAAAAGCCACACAGTTTCTGACAGAGCGCCCGGAAGCGGCTCGAACCCCTTGGCTTATGGTTCCCTGACAAAGCGCCGCGAAGCGGCGCTTTGGCCGGGGTTGTCCTGACCGTGAGAGATTTAAATTATTCAGAAAAGCCACACAGTTTCCGGACAGAGCGCCGCGAAGCGGCGCGAACCCCCCGGCTTATGGTTCCCGGACAAAGCGCCGCGAAGCGGCGCTTTGGCCGGGGTTGTCCTGACCGTGAGAGATTTAAATTACTCAGAAAAGCCACACACTTTCTGGACAGAGCGCCGCGAGGCGGCGCGAACCCCCCGGCTAATGGTTCCCGGACAAAGCGCCGCGAAGCGGCGCTTTGGCCGGGGTTGTCCTGACCGTGAGAGATTTAAATTATTCAGAAAAGCCACACAGTTTCTGACAGAGCGCCGCGAAGCGGCGCGAACCCCCGGTTTATGGTTCCGGACAAAGCGCCGCGAAGCGGCGCTTTGGCCGGGGTTGTCCTGACCGTGAGAGATTTAAATTATTCAGAAAAGCCACACAGTTTCTGACAGAGCGCCGCGAAGCGGCGCGAACCCCGGCTTATGGTTCCTGGACAAAGCGCCGCGAAGCGGCGCTTTGGCCGGGGTTGTCCTGACCGTGAGAGATTTAAATTATTCAGAAAAGCCACACAGTTTCTGACAGAGCGCCGCGAAGCGGCGCGAACCCCCGGCTTATGGTTCCTGGACAAAGCGCCGCGAAGCGGCGCTTTGGCCGGGGTTGTCCTGACCGTGAGAGATTTAAATTATTCAGAAAAGCCACACAGTTTCTGACAGAGCGCCGCGAAGCGGCGCGAACCCCGGCTTATGGTTCCTGGACAAAGCGCCGCGAAGCGGCGCTTTGGCCGGTGTTGTCCTGACCGTGAGAGATTTAAATTATTCAGAAAAGTCACACAGTTTCCGGACAGAGCGCTGCGAAGCGGCGCGAACCCCGGCTTATGGTTCCTGGACAAAGCGCCGCGAAGCGGCGCTTTGGCCGGGGTTGTCCTGACCGTGAGAGATTTAAATTATTCAGAAAAGCCACACAGTTTCTGGACAGAGCGCCGCGAAGCGGCGCGAACCCCCGGCTTATGGTTCCGGACAAAGCGCCGCGAAGCGGCGCTTTGGCCGGGGTTGTCCTGACCGTGAGAGATTTAAATTATTCAGAAAAGCCACACAGTTTCTGACAGAGCGCCGCGAAGCGGCGCGAACCCCCGGCTTATGGTTCCTGGACAAAGCGCCGCGAAGCGGCGCTTTGGCCGGGGTTGTCCTGACCGTGAGAGATTTAAATTATTCAGAAAAGCCACACAGTTTCTGACAGAGCGCCGCGAAGCGGCGCGAACCCCGGCTTATGGTTCCTGACAAAGCGCCGCGAAGCGGCGCTTTGGCCGGGGTTGTCCTGACCGTGAGAGATTTAAATTATTCAGAAAAGCCACACAGTTTCTGACAGAGCGCCGCGAAGCGGCGCGAACCCCGGCTTATGGTTCCTGGACAAAGCGCCGCGAAGCGGCGCTTTGGCCGGGGTTGTCCTGACCGTGAGAGATTTAAATTATTCAGAAAAGCCACACAGTTTCTGGACAGAGCGCCGCGAAGCGGCGCGAACCCCCGGCTTATGGTTCCTGGACAAAGCGCCGCGAAGCGGCGCTTTGGCCGGGGTTGTCCTGACCGTGAGAGATTTAAATTATTCAGAAAAGCCACACAGTTTCTGACAGAGCGCCGCGAAGCGGCGCGAACCCCGGCTTATGGTTCCGGACAAAGCGCCGCGAAGCGGCGCTTTGGCCGGGGTTGTCCTGACCGTGAGAGATTTAAATTATTCAGAAAAGCCACACAGTTTCTGACAGAGCGCCGCGAAGCGGCGCGAACCCCGGCTTATGGTTCCGGACAAAGCGCCGCGAAGCGGCGCTTTGGCCGGGGTTGTCCTGACCGTGAGAGATTTAAATTATTCAGAAAAGCCACACAGTTTCTGACAGAGCGCCGCGAAGCGGCGCGAACCCCCGGCTTATGGTTCCTGGACAAAGCGCCGCGAAGCGGCGCTTTGGCCGGGGTTGTCCTGACCGTGAGAGATTTAAATTATTCAGAAAAGCCACACAGTTTCTGACAGAGCGCCGCGAAGCGGCGCGAACCCCCGGCTTATGGTTCCGGACAAAGCGCCGCGAAGCGGCGCTTTGGCCGGGGTTGTCCTGACCGTGAGAGATTTAAATTATTCAGAAAAGCCACACAGTTTCTGACAGAGCGCCGCGAAGCGGCGCGAACCCCCGGCTTATGGTTCCTGGACAAAGCGCCGCGAAGCGGCGCTTTGGCCGGGGTTGTCCTGACCGTGAGAGATTTAAATTATTCAGAAAAGCCACACAGTTTCTGACAGAGCGCCGCGAAGCGGCGCGAACCCCCGGCTTATGGTTCCTGGACAAAGCGCCGCGAAGCGGCGCTTTGGCCGGGGTTGTCCTGACCGTGAGAGATTTAAATTATTCAGAAAAGCCACACAGTTTCTGACAGAGCGCCGCGAAGCGGCGCGAACCCCGGCTTATGGTTCCTGGACAAAGCGCCGCGAAGCGGCGCTTTGGCCGGGGTTGTCCTGACCGTGAGAGATTTAAATTATTCAGAAAAGCCACACAGTTTCTGGACAGAGCGCCGCGAAGCGGCGCGAACCCCCGGCTTATGGTTCTGGACAAAGCGCCGCGAAGCGGCGCTTTGGCCGGGGTTGTCCTGACCGTGAGAGATTTAAATTATTCAGAAAAGCCACACAGTTTCTGGACAGAGCGCCGCGAAGCGGCGCGAACCCCGGCTTATGGTTCCTGGACAAAGCGCCGCGAAGCGGCGCTTTGGCCGGGGTTGTCCTGACCGTGAGAGATTTAAATTATTCAGAAAAGCCACACAGTTTCTGGACAGAGCGCCGCGAAGCGGCGCGAACCCCCGGCTTATGGTTCCGGACAAAGCGCCGCGAAGCGGCGCTTTGGCCGGGGTTGTCCTGACCGTGAGAGATTTAAATTATTCAGAAAAGCCACACAGTTTCTGACAGAGCGCCGCGAAGCGGCGCGAACCCCCGGCTTATGGTTCCGGGGCAAAGCGCCCCGAAGGGGTGCGTCGGCCGGGGTTGTCCTGACCGTGAGAGATTTAAATTATTCAGAAAAGCCACACAGTTTCTGACAGAGCGCCGCGAAGCGGCGCGAACCCCGGCTTATGGTTCCTGACAAAGCGCCGCGAAGCGGCGCTTTGGCCGGGGTTGTCCTGACCGTGAGAGATTTAAATTATTCAGAAAAGCCACACAGTTTCTGACAGAGCGCCGCGAAGCGGCGCGAACCCCGGCTTATGGTTCTGGACAAAGCGCCGCGAAGCGGCGCTTTGGCCGGGGTTGTCCTGACCGTGAGAGATTTAAATTATTCAGAAAAGCCACACAGTTTCTGACAGAGCGCCGCGAAGCGGCGCGAACCCCCGGCTTATGGTTCCTGGACAAAGCGCCGCGAAGCGGCGCTTTGGCCGGGGTTGTCCTGACCGTGAGAGATTTAAATTATTCAGAAAAGCCACACAGTTTCTGACAGAGCGCCGCGAAGCGGCGCGAACCCCCGGCTTATGGTTCCTGGACAAAGCGCCGCGAAGCGGCGCTTTGGCCGGGGTTGTCCTGACCGTGAGAGATTTAAATTATTCAGAAAAGCCACACAGTTTCTGGACAGAGCGCCGCGAAGCGGCGCGAACCCCCGGCTTATGGTTCCTGGACAAAGCGCCGCGAAGCGGCGCTTTGGCCGGGGTTGTCCTGACCGTGAGAGATTTAAATTATTCAGAAAAGCCACACAGTTTCTGACAGAGCGCCGCGAAGCGGCGCGAACCCCGGCTTATGGTTCCTGGACAAAGCGCCGCGAAGCGGCGCTTTGGCCGGGGTTGTCCTGACCGTGAGAGATTTAAATTATTCAGAAAAGCCACACAGTTTCTGACAGAGCGCCGCGAAGCGGCGCGAACCCCGGCTTATGGTTCCTGGACAAAGCGCCGCGAAGCGGCGCTTTGGCCGGGGTTGTCCTGACCGTGAGAGATTTAAATTATTCAGAAAAGCCACACAGTTTCTGGACAGAGCGCCGCGAAGCGGCGCGAACCCCGGCTTATGGTTCCGGACAAAGCGCCGCGAAGCGGCGCTTTGGCCGGGGTTGTCCTGACCGTGAGAGATTTAAATTATTCAGAAAAGCCACACAGTTTCTGACAGAGCGCCGCGAAGCGGCGCGAACCCCGGCTTATGGTTCCGGACAAAGCGCCGCGAAGCGGCGCTTTGGCCGGGGTTGTCCTGACCGTGAGAGATTTAAATTATTCAGAAAAGCCACACAGTTTCTGACAGAGCGCCGCGAAGCGGCGCGAACCCCGGCTTATGGTTCCGGACAAAGCGCCGCGAAGCGGCGCTTTGGCCGGGGTTGTCCTGACCGTGAGAGATTTAAATTATTCAGAAAAGCCACACAGTTTCTGACAGAGCGCCGCGAAGCGGCGCGAACCCCGGCTTATGGTTCCTGGACAAAGCGCCGCGAAGCGGCGCTTTGGCCGGGGTTGTCCTGACCGTGAGAGATTTAAATTATTCAGAAAAGCCACACAGTTTCTGGACAGAGCGCCGCGAAGCGGCGCGAACCCCGGCTTATGGTTCCTGACAAAGCGCCGCGAAGCGGCGCTTTGGCCGGGGTTGTCCTGACCGTGAGAGATTTAAATTATTCAGAAAAGCCACACAGTTTCTGGACAGAGCGCCGCGAAGCGGCGCGAACCCCCGGCTTATGGTTCCTGGACAAAGCGCCGCGAAGCGGCGCTTTGGCCGGGGTTGTCCTGACCGTGAGAGATTTAAATTATTCAGAAAAGCCACACAGTTTCTGGACAGAGCGCCGCGAAGCGGCGCGAACCCCCGGCTTATGGTTCCGACAAAGCGCCGCGAAGCGGCGCTTTGGCCGGGGTTGTCCTGACCGTGAGAGATTTAAATTATTCAGAAAAGCCACACAGTTTCTGACAGAGCGCCGCGAAGCGGCGCGAACCCCCGGCTTATGGTTCTGGACAAAGCGCCGCGAAGCGGCGCTTTGGCCGGGGTTGTCCTGACCGTGAGAGATTTAAATTATTCAGAAAAGCCACACAGTTTCTGACAGAGCGCCGCGAAGCGGCGCGAACCCCGGCTTATGGTTCCTGGACAAAGCGCCGCGAAGCGGCGCTTTGGCCGGGGTTGTCCTGACCGTGAGAGATTTAAATTATTCAGAAAAGCCACACAGTTTCTGGACAGAGCGCCGCGAAGCGGCGCGAACCCCCGGCTTATGGTTCCTGACAAAGCGCCGCGAAGCGGCGCTTTGGCCGGGGTTGTCCTGACCGTGAGAGATTTAAATTATTCAGAAAAAGCCACACAGTTTCTGACAGAGCGCCGCGAAGCGGCGCGAACCCCGGCTTATGGTTCCTGGACAAAGCGCCGCGAAGCGGCGCTTTGGCCGGGGTTGTCCTGACCGTGAGAGATTTAAATTATTCAGAAAAGCCACACAGTTTCTGGACAGAGCGCCGCGAAGCGGCGCGAACCCCGGCTTATGGTTCCTGACAAAGCGCCGCGAAGCGGCGCTTTGGCCGGGGTTGTCCTGACCGTGAGAGATTTAAATTATTCAGAAAAGCCACACAGTTTCTGACAGAGCGCCGCGAAGCGGCGCGAACCCCGGCTTATGGTTCCGGACAAAGCGCCGCGAAGCGGCGCTTTGGCCGGGGTTGTCCTGACCGTGAGAGATTTAAATTATTCAGAAAAGCCACACAGTTTCTGACAGAGCGCCGCGAAGCGGCGCGAACCCCGGCTTATGGTTCCTGGACAAAGCGCCGCGAAGCGGCGCTTTGGCCGGGGTTGTCCTGACCGTGAGAGATTTAAATTATTCAGAAAAGCCACACAGTTTCTGGACAGAGCGCCGCGAAGCGGCGCGAACCCCCGGCTTATGGTTCCTGACAAAGCGCCGCGAAGCGGCGCTTTGGCCGGGGTTGTCCTGACCGTGAGAGATTTAAATTATTCAGAAAAGCCACACAGTTTCTGACAGAGCGCCGCGAAGCGGCGCGAACCCCCGGCTTATGGTTCCTGACAAAGCGCCGCGAAGCGGCGCTTTGGCCGGGGTTGTCCTGACCGTGAGAGATTTAAATTATTCAGAAAAGCCACACAGTTTCTGGACAGAGCGCCGCGAAGCGGCGCGAACCCCGGCTTATGGTTCCTGGACAAAGCGCCGCGAAGCGGCGCTTTGGCCGGGGTTGTCCTGACCGTGAGAGATTTAAATTATTCAGAAAAGCCACACAGTTTCTGGACAGAGCGCCGCGAAGCGGCGCGAACCCCGGCTTATGGTTCCTGGACAAAGCGCCGCGAAGCGGCGCTTTGGCCGGGGTTGTCCTGACCGTGAGAGATTTAAATTATTCAGAAAAGCCACACAGTTTCTGACAGAGCGCCGCGAAGCGGCGCGAACCCCGGCTTATGGTTCCGGACAAAGCGCCGCGAAGCGGCGCTTTGGCCGGGGTTGTCCTGACCGTGAGAGATTTAAATTATTCAGAAAAGCCACACAGTTTCTGGACAGAGCGCCGCGAAGCGGCGCGAACCCCGGCTTATGGTTCCGGACAAAGCGCCGCGAAGCGGCGCTTTGGCCGGGGTTGTCCTGACCGTGAGAGATTTAAATTATTCAGAAAAGCCACACAGTTTCTGGACAGAGCGCCGCGAAGCGGCGCGAACCCCCGGCTTATGGTTCCTGGACAAAGCGCCGCGAAGCGGCGCTTTGGCCGGGGTTGTCCTGACCGTGAGAGATTTAAATTATTCAGAAAAGCCACACAGTTTCTGACAGAGCGCCGCGAAGCGGCGCGAACCCCGGCTTATGGTTCCTGACAAAGCGCCGCGAAGCGGCGCTTTGGCCGGGGTTGTCCTGACCGTGAGAGATTTAAATTATTCAGAAAAGCCACACAGTTTCTGACAGAGCGCCGCGAAGCGGCGCGAACCCCGGCTTATGGTTCTGGACAAAGCGCCGCGAAGCGGCGCTTTGGCCGGGGTTGTCCTGACCGTGAGAGATTTAAATTATTCAGAAAAGCCACACAGTTTCTGGACAGAGCGCCGCGAAGCGGCGCGAACCCCCGGCTTATGGTTCCGGACAAAGCGCCGCGAAGCGGCGCTTTGGCCGGGGTTGTCCTGACCGTGAGAGATTTAAATTATTCAGAAAAGCCACACAGTTTCTGGACAGAGCGCCGCGAAGCGGCGCGAACCCCCGGCTTATGGTTCCTGGACAAAGCGCCGCGAAGCGGCGCTTTGGCCGGGGTTGTCCTGACCGTGAGAGATTTAAATTATTCAGAAAAGCCACACAGTTTCTGACAGAGCGCCGCGAAGCGGCGCGAACCCCCGGCTTATGGTTCCTGACAAAGCGCCGCGAAGCGGCGCTTTGGCCGGGGTTGTCCTGACCGTGAGAGATTTAAATTATTCAGAAAAGCCACACAGTTTCTGACAGAGCGCCGCGAAGCGGCGCGAACCCCCGGCTTATGGTTCCTGGACAAAGCGCCGCGAAGCGGCGCTTTGGCCGGGGTTGTCCTGACCGTGAGAGATTTAAATTATTCAGAAAAGCCACACAGTTTCTGGACAGAGCGCCGCGAAGCGGCGCGAACCCCGGCTTATGGTTCCTGACAAAGCGCCGCGAAGCGGCGCTTTGGCCGGGGTTGTCCTGACCGTGAGAGATTTAAATTATTCAGAAAAGCCACACAGTTTCTGACAGAGCGCCGCGAAGCGGCGCGAACCCCGGCTTATGGTTCCTGGACAAAGCGCCGCGAAGCGGCGCTTTGGCCGGGGTTGTCCTGACCGTGAGAGATTTAAATTATTCAGAAAAGCCACACAGTTTCTGACAGAGCGCCGCGAAGCGGCGCGAACCCCGGCTTATGGTTCCGGACAAAGCGCCGCGAAGCGGCGCTTTGGCCGGGGTTGTCCTGACCGTGAGAGATTTAAATTATTCAGAAAAGCCACACAGTTTCTGACAGAGCGCCGCGAAGCGGCGCGAACCCCGGCTTATGGTTCCGGACAAAGCGCCGCGAAGCGGCGCTTTGGCCGGGGTTGTCCTGACCGTGAGAGATTTAAATTATTCAGAAAAGCCACACAGTTTCTGACAGAGCGCCGCGAAGCGGCGCGAACCCCCGGCTTATGGTTCCTGACAAAGCGCCGCGAAGCGGCGCTTTGGCCGGGGTTGTCCTGACCGTGAGAGATTTAAATTATTCAGAAAAGCCACACAGTTTCTGGACAGAGCGCCGCGAAGCGGCGCGAACCCCCGGCTTATGGTTCCTGACAAAGCGCCGCGAAGCGGCGCTTTGGCCGGGGTTGTCCTAACCGTGAGAGATTTAAATTATTCAGAAAAGCCACACACTTTCTGGACAGAGCGCCGCGAAGCGGCGCGAACCCCGGCTTATGGTTCCGGACAAAGCGCCGCGAAGCGGCGCTTTGGCCGGGGTTGTCCTGACCGTGAGAGATTTAAATTATTCAGAAAAGCCACACAGTTTCTGACAGAGCGCCGCGAAGCGGCGCGAACCCCGGCTTATGGTTCCTGGACAAAGCGCCGCGAAGCGGCGCTTTGGCCGGGGTTGTCCTGACCGTGAGAGATTTAAATTATTCAGAAAAGCCACACAGTTTCTGGACAGAGCGCCGCGAAGCGGCGCGAACCCCGGCTTATGGTTCCTGGACAAAGCGCCGCGAAGCGGCGCTTTGGCCGGGGTTGTCCTGACCGTGAGAGATTTAAATTATTCAGAAAAGCCACACAGTTTCTGACAGAGCGCCGCGAAGCGGCGCGAACCCCCGGCTTATGGTTCCTGACAAAGCGCCGCGAAGCGGCGCTTTGGCCGGGGTTGTCCTGACCGTGAGAGATTTAAATTATTCAGAAAAGCCACACAGTTTCTGGACAGAGCGCCGCGAAGCGGCGCGAACCCCCGGCTTATGGTTCCTGACAAAGCGCCGCGAAGCGGCGCTTTGGCCGGGGTTGTCCTGACCGTGAGAGATTTAAATTATTCAGAAAAAGCCACACAGTTTCTGGACAGAGCGCCGCGAAGCGGCGCGAACCCCGGCTTATGGTTCCGGACAAAGCGCCGCGAAGCGGCGCTTTGGCCGGGGTTGTCCTGACCGTGAGAGATTTAAATTATTCAGAAAAGCCACACAGTTTCTGACAGAGCGCCGCGAAGCGGCGCGAACCCCGGCTTATGGTTCCTGGACAAAGCGCCGCGAAGCGGCGCTTTGGCCGGGGTTGTCCTGACCGTGAGAGATTTAAATTATTCAGAAAAGCCACACAGTTTCTGGACAGAGCGCCGCGAAGCGGCGCGAACCCCGGCTTATGGTTCCTGGACAAAGCGCCGCGAAGCGGCGCTTTGGCCGGGGTTGTCCTGACCGTGAGAGATTTAAATTATTCAGAAAAGCCACACAGTTTCTGACAGAGCGCCGCGAAGCGGCGCGAACCCCCGGCTTATGGTTCCTGGACAAAGCGCCGCGAAGCGGCGCTTTGGCCGGGGTTGTCCTGACCGTGAGAGATTTAAATTATTCAGAAAAGCCACACAGTTTCTGACAGAGCGCCGCGAAGCGGCGCGAACCCCGGCTTATGGTTCCTGACAAAGCGCCGCGAAGCGGCGCTTTGGCCGGGGTTGTCCTGACCGTGAGAGATTTAAATTATTCAGAAAAGCCACACAGTTTCTGGACAGAGCGCCGCGAAGCGGCGCGAACCCCGGCTTATGGTTCCGGACAAAGCGCCGCGAAGCGGCGCTTTGGCCGGGGTTGTCCTGACCGTGAGAGATTTAAATTATTCAGAAAAGCCACACAGTTTCTGACAGAGCGCCGCGAAGCGGCGCGAACCCCGGCTTATGGTTCCGGACAAAGCGCCGCGAAGCGGCGCTTTGGCCGGGGTTGTCCTGACCGTGAGAGATTTAAATTATTCAGAAAAGCCACACAGTTTCTGACAGAGCGCCGCGAAGCGGCGCGAACCCCGGCTTATGGTTCCTGACAAAGCGCCGCGAAGCGGCGCTTTGGCCGGGGTTGTCCTGACCGTGAGAGATTTAAATTATTCAGAAAAGCCACACAGTTTCTGACAGAGCGCCGCGAAGCGGCGCGAACCCCGGCTTATGGTTCCTGGACAAAGCGCCGCGAAGCGGCGCTTTGGCCGGGGTTGTCCTGACCGTGAGAGATTTAAATTATTCAGAAAAGCCACACAGTTTCTGACAGAGCGCCGCGAAGCGGCGCGAACCCCGGCTTATGGTTCCGACAAAGCGCCGCGAAGCGGCGCTTTGGCCGGGGTTGTCCTGACCGTGAGAGATTTAAATTATTCAGAAAAGCCACACAGTTTCTGGACAGAGCGCCGCGAAGCGGCGCGAACCCCGGCTTATGAGTTCCTGGACAAAGCGCCGCGAAGCGGCGCTTTGGCCGGGGTTGTCCTGACCGTGAGAGATTTAAATTATTCAGAAAAGCCACACAGTTTCTGACAGAGCGCCGCGAAGCGGCGCGAACCCCCGGTTTATGGTTCCGGACAAAGCGCCGCGAAGCGGCGCTTTGGCCGGGGTTGTCCTGACCGTGAGAGATTTAAATTATTCAGAAAAGCCACACAGTTTCCGGACAGAGCGCCGCGAAGCGGCGCGAACCCCGGCTTATGGTTCCTGGACAAAGCGCCGCGAAGCGGCGCTTTGGCCGGGGTTGTCCTGACCGTGAGAGATTTAAATTATTCAGAAAAGCCACACAGTTTCTGGACAGAGCGCCGCGAAGCGGCGCGAACCCCGGCTTATGGTTCCTGGACAAAGCGCCGCGAAGCGGCGCTTTGGCCGGGGTTGTCCTGACCGTGAGAGATTTAAATTATTCAGAAAAGCCACACAGTTTCTGGACAGAGCGCCGCGAAGCGGCGCGAACCCCCGGCTTATGGTTCCTGGACAAAGCGCCGCGAAGCGGCGCTTTGGCCGGGGTTGTCCTGACCGTGAGAGATTTAAATTATTCAGAAAAGCCACACAGTTTCTGACAGAGCGCCGCGAAGCGGCGCGAACCCCGGCTTATGGTTCCTGGACAAAGCGCCGCGAAGCGGCGCTTTGGCCGGGGTTGTCCTGACCGTGAGAGATTTAAATTATTCAGAAAAGCCACACAGTTTCTGACAGAGCGCCGCGAAGCGGCGCGAACCCCCGGCTTATGGTTCCTGACAAAGCGCCGCGAAGCGGCGCTTTGGCCGGGGTTGTCCTGACCGTGAGAGATTTAAATTATTCAGAAAAGCCACACAGTTTCTGACAGAGCGCCGCGAAGCGGCGCGAACCCCGGCTTATGGTTCCTGGACAAAGCGCCGCGAAGCGGCGCTTTGGCCGGGGTTGTCCTGACCGTGAGAGATTTAAATTATTCAGAAAAGCCACACAGTTTCTGGACAGAGCGCCGCGAAGCGGCGCGAACCCCGGCTTATGGTTCCTGGACAAAGCGCCGCGAAGCGGCGCTTTGGCCGGGGTTGTCCTGACCGTGAGAGATTTAAATTATTCAGAAAAGCCACACAGTTTCTGACAGAGCGCCGCGAAGCGGCGCGAACCCCGGCTTATGGTTCCTGACAAAGCGCCGCGAAGCGGCGCTTTGGCCGGGGTTGTCCTGACCGTGAGAGATTTAAATTATTCAGAAAAGCCACACAGTTTCTGACAGAGCGCCGCGAAGCGGCGCGAACCCCCGGTTTATGGTTCCTGGACAAAGCGCCGCGAAGCGGCGCTTTGGCCGGGGTTGTCCTGACCGTGAGAGATTTAAATTATTCAGAAAAGCCACACAGTTTCGGACAGAGCGCCGCGAAGCGGCGCGAACCCCCGGCTTATGGTTCCGGACAAAGCGCCGCGAAGCGGCGCTTTGGCCGGGGTTGTCCTGACCGTGAGAGATTTAAATTATTCAGAAAAGCCACACAGTTTCTGGACAGAGCGCCGCGAAGCGGCGCGAACCCCCGGCTTATGGTTCCTGGACAAAGCGCCGCGAAGCGGCGCTTTGGCCGGGGTTGTCCTGACCGTGAGAGATTTAAATTATTCAGAAAAGCCACACAGTTTCTGACAGAGCGCCGCGAAGCGGCGCGAACCCCGGCTTATGGTTCCTGGACAAAGCGCCGCGAAGCGGCGCTTTGGCCGGGGTTGTCCTGACCGTGAGAGATTTAAATTATTCAGAAAAGCCACACAGTTTCTGGACAGAGCGCCGCGAAGCGGCGCGAACCCCGGCTTATGGTTCCTGGACAAAGCGCCGCGAAGCGGCGCTTTGGCCGGGGTTGTCCTGACCGTGAGAGATTTAAATTATTCAGAAAAGCCACACAGTTTCTGACAGAGCGCCGCGAAGCGGCGCGAACCCCCGGCTTATGGTTCCTGGACAAAGCGCCGCGAAGCGGCGCTTTGGCCGGGGTTGTCCTGACCGTGAGAGATTTAAATTATTCAGAAAAAGCCACACAGTTTCTGGACAGAGCGCCGCGAAGCGGCGCGAACCCCCGGCTTATGGTTCCTGACAAAGCGCCGCGAAGCGGCGCTTTGGCCGGGGTTGTCCTGACCGTGAGAGATTTAAATTATTCAGAAAAGCCACACAGTTTCTGGACAGAGCGCCGCGAAGCGGCGCGAACCCCCGGCTTATGGTTCTGGACAAAGCGCCGCGAAGCGGCGCTTTGGCCGGGGTTGTCCTGACCGTGAGAGATTTAAATTATTCAGAAAAGCCACACAGTTTCTGACAGAGCGCCGCGAAGCGGCGCGAACCCCGGCTTATGGTTCCTGGACAAAGCGCCGCGAAGCGGCGCTTTGGCCGGGGTTGTCCTGACCGTGAGAGATTTAAATTATTCAGAAAAGCCACACAGTTTCTGACAGAGCGCCGCGAAGCGGCGCGAACCCCGGCTTATGGTTCCTGGACAAAGCGCCGCGAAGCGGCGCTTTGGCCGGGGTTGTCCTGACCGTGAGAGATTTAAATTATTCAGAAAAGCCACACAGTTTCTGACAGAGCGCCGCGAAGCGGCGCGAACCCCGGCTTATGGTTCCTGGACAAAGCGCCGCGAAGCGGCGCTTTGGCCGGGGTTGTCCTGACCGTGAGAGATTTAAATTATTCAGAAAAGCCACACAGTTTCTGGACAGAGCGCCGCGAAGCGGCGCGAACCCCGGCTTATGGTTCCGGACAAAGCGCCGCGAAGCGGCGCTTTGGCCGGGGTTGTCCTGACCGTGAGAGATTTAAATTATTCAGAAAAGCCACACAGTTTCTGGACAGAGCGCCGCGAAGCGGCGCGAACCCCCGGCTTATGGTTCCGGACAAAGCGCCGCGAAGCGGCGCTTTGGCCGGGGTTGTCCTGACCGTGAGAGATTTAAATTATTCAGAAAAGCCACACAGTTTCTGACAGAGCGCCGCGAAGCGGCGCGAACCCCGGCTTATGGTTCCTGGACAAAGCGCCGCGAAGCGGCGCTTTGGCCGGGGTTGTCCTGACCGTGAGAGATTTAAATTATTCAGAAAAGCCACACAGTTTCCGGACAGAGCGCCGCGAAGCGGCGCGAACCCCGGCTTATGGTTCCTGGACAAAGCGCCGCGAAGCGGCGCTTTGGCCGGGGTTGTCCTGACCGTGAGAGATTTAAATTATTCAGAAAAGCCACACAGTTTCTGGACAGAGCGCCGCGAAGCGGCGCGAACCCCGGCTTATGGTTCCTGGACAAAGCGCCGCGAAGCGGCGCTTTGGCCGGGGTTGTCCTGACCGTGAGAGATTTAAATTATTCAGAAAAGCCACACAGTTTCTGGACAGAGCGCCGCGAAGCGGCGCGAACCCCGGCTTATGGTTCCTGACAAAGCGCCGCGAAGCGGCGCTTTGGCCGGGGTTGTCCTGACCGTGAGAGATTTAAATTATTCAGAAAAGCCACACAGTTTCTGACAGAGCGCCGCGAAGCGGCGCGAACCCCGGCTTATGGTTCCTGACAAAGCGCCGCGAAGCGGCGCTTTGGCCGGGGTTGTCCTGACCGTGAGAGATTTAAATTATTCAGAAAAGCCACACAGTTTCTGACAGAGCGCCGCGAAGCGGCGCGAACCCCGGCTTATGGTTCCTGGACAAAGCGCCGCGAAGCGGCGCTTTGGCCGGGGTTGTCCTGACCGTGAGAGATTTAAATTATTCAGAAAAGCCACACAGTTTCTGACAGAGCGCCGCGAAGCGGCGCGAACCCCCGGCTTATGGTTCCTGACAAAGCGCCGCGAAGCGGCGCTTTGGCCGGGGTTGTCCTGACCGTGAGAGATTTAAATTATTCAGAAAAGCCACACAGTTTCTGACAGAGCGCCGCGAAGCGGCGCGAACCCCGGCTTATGGTTCCTGGACAAAGCGCCGCGAAGCGGCGCTTTGGCCGGGGTTGTCCTGACCGTGAGAGATTTAAATTATTCAGAAAAGCCACACAGTTTCTGGACAGAGCGCCGCGAAGCGGCGCGAACCCCGGCTTATGGTTCCTGGACAAAGCGCCGCGAAGCGGCGCTTTGGCCGGGGTTGTCCTGACCGTGAGAGATTTAAATTATTCAGAAAAGCCACACAGTTTCGGACAGAGCGCCGCGAAGCGGCGCGAACCCCGGCTTATGGTTCCTGGACAAAGCGCCGCGAAGCGGCGCTTTGGCCGGGGTTGTCCTGACCGTGAGAGATTTAAATTATTCAGAAAAGCCACACAGTTTCTGACAGAGCGCCGCGAAGCGGCGCGAACCCCGGCTTATGGTTCCTGACAAAGCGCCGCGAAGCGGCGCTTTGGCCGGGGTTGTCCTGACCGTGAGAGATTTAAATTATTCAGAAAAGCCACACAGTTTCTGGACAGAGCGCCGCGAAGCGGCGCGAACCCCCGGCTTATGGTTCCTGACAAAGCGCCGCGAAGCGGCGCTTTGGCCGGGGTTGTCCTGACCGTGAGAGATTTAAATTAATCAGAAAAGCCACACACTTTCTGGACAGAGCGCCGCGAGGCGGCGCGAACCCCCCGGCTAATGGTTCCCGGACAAAGCGCCGCGAAGCGGCGCTTTGGCCGGGGTTGTCCTGACCGTAAGAGATTTAAATTATTCAGAAAAGCCACACAGTTTCTGACAGAGCGCCGCGAAGCGGCGCGAACCCCCGGCTTATGGTTCCTGGACAAAGCGCCGCGAAGCGGCGCTTTGGCCGGGGTTGTCCTGACCGTGAGAGATTTAAATTATTCAGAAAAGCCACACAGTTTCTGACAGAGCGCCGCGAAGCGGCGCGAACCCCCGGCTTATGGTTCCGGACAAAGCGCCGCGAAGCGGCGCTTTGGCCGGGGTTGTCCTGACCGTGAGAGATTTAAATTATTCAGAAAAGCCACACAGTTTCCGGACAGAGCGCCGCGAAGCGGCGCGAACCCCCGGCTTATGGTTCCTGACAAAGCGCCGCGAAGCGGCGCTTTGGCCGGGGTTGTCCTGACCGTGAGAGATTTAAATTATTCAGAAAAAGCCACACAGTTTCTGACAGAGCGCCGCGAAGCGGCGCGAACCCCGGCTTATGGTTCCTGGACAAAGCGCCGCGAAGCGGCGCTTTGGCCGGGGTTGTCCTGACCGTGAGAGATTTAAATTATTCAGAAAAGCCACACAGTTTCTGGACAGAGCGCCGCGAAGCGGCGCGAACCCCGGCTTATGGTTCCTGACAAAGCGCCGCGAAGCGGCGCTTTGGCCGGGGTTGTCCTGACCGTGAGAGATTTAAATTATTCAGAAAAGCCACACAGTTTCTGACAGAGCGCCGCGAAGCGGCGCGAACCCCGGCTTATGGTTCCGGACAAAGCGCCGCGAAGCGGCGCTTTGGCCGGGGTTGTCCTGACCGTGAGAGATTTAAATTATTCAGAAAAGCCACACAGTTTCCTGACAGAGCGCCGCGAAGCGGCGCGAACCCCGGCTTATGGTTCCTGGACAAAGCGCCGCGAAGCGGCGCTTTGGCCGGGGTTGTCCTGACCGTGAGAGATTTAAATTATTCAGAAAAGCCACACAGTTTCTGACAGAGCGCCGCGAAGCGGCGCGAACCCCGGCTTATGGTTCCTGACAAAGCGCCGCGAAGCGGCGCTTTGGCCGGGGTTGTCCTGACCGTGAGAGATTTAAATTATTCAGAAAAGCCACACAGTTTCTGACAGAGCGCCGCGAAGCGGCGCGAACCCCCGGCTTATGGTTCCTGACAAAGCGCCGCGAAGCGGCGCTTTGGCCGGGGTTGTCCTGACCGTGAGAGATTTAAATTATTCAGAAAAGCCACACAGTTTCTGGACAGAGCGCCGCGAAGCGGCGCGAACCCCCGGCTTATGGTTCCTGGACAAAGCGCCGCGAAGCGGCGCTTTGGCCGGGGTTGTCCTGACCGTGAGAGATTTAAATTATTCAGAAAAGCCACACAGTTTCTGGACAGAGCGCCGCGAAGCGGCGCGAACCCCCGGCTTATGGTTCCTGGACAAAGCGCCGCGAAGCGGCGCTTTGGCCGGGGTTGTCCTGACCGTGAGAGATTTAAATTATTCAGAAAAGCCACACAGTTTCTGACAGAGCGCCGCGAAGCGGCGCGAACCCCCGGCTTATGGTTCCTGGACAAAGCGCCGCGAAGCGGCGCTTTGGCCGGGGTTGTCCTGACCGTGAGAGATTTAAATTATTCAGAAAAGCCACACAGTTTCTGGACAGAGCGCCGCGAAGCGGCGCGAACCCCCGGCTTATGGTTCCTGGACAAAGCGCCGCGAAGCGGCGCTTTGGCCGGGGTTGTCCTGACCGTGAGAGATTTAAATTATTCAGAAAAGCCACACAGTTTCTGGACAGAGCGCCGCGAAGCGGCGCGAACCCCGGCTTATGGTTCCTGGACAAAGCGCCGCGAAGCGGCGCTTTGGCCGGGGTTGTCCTGACCGTGAGAGATTTAAATTATTCAGAAAAGCCACACAGTTTCTGACAGAGCGCCGCGAAGCGGCGCGAACCCCGGCTTATGGTTCCCGGACAAAGCGCCGCGAAGCGGCGCTTTGGCCGGGGTTGTCCTGACCGTGAGAGATTTAAATTATTCAGAAAAGCCACACAGTTTCGGACAGAGCGCCGCGAAGCGGCGCGAACCCCGGCTTATGGTTCCTGACAAAGCGCCGCGAAGCGGCGCTTTGGCCGGGGTTGTCCTGACCGTGAGAGATTTAAATTATTCAGAAAAGCCACACAGTTTCTGACAGAGCGCCGCGAAGCGGCGCGAACCCCCGGCTTATGGTTCCTGGACAAAGCGCCGCGAAGCGGCGCTTTGGCCGGGGTTGTCCTGACCGTGAGAGATTTAAATTATTCAGAAAAGCCACACAGTTTCTGGACAGAGCGCCGCGAAGCGGCGCGAACCCCCGGCTTATGGTTCCTGGACAAAGCGCCGCGAAGCGGCGCTTTGGCCGGGGTTGTCCTGACCGTGAGAGATTTAAATTATTCAGAAAAGCCACACAGTTTCTGACAGAGCGCCGCGAAGCGGCGCGAACCCCGGCTTATGGTTCCTGGACAAAGCGCCGCGAAGCGGCGCTTTGGCCGGGGTTGTCCTGACCGTGAGAGATTTAAATTATTCAGAAAAGCCACACAGTTTCTGACAGAGCGCCGCGAAGCGGCGCGAACCCCGGCTTATGGTTCCGGACAAAGCGCCGCGAAGCGGCCCTTTGGCCGGGGTGGTCCTGACCGTGAGAGATTTAAATTATTCAGAAAAGCCACACAGTTTCTGGACAGAGCGCCGCGAAGCGGCGCGAACCCCCGGCTTATGGTTCCTGACAAAGCGCCGCGAAGCGGCGCTTTGGCCGGGGTTGTCCTGACCGTGAGAGATTTAAATTATTCAGAAAAGCCACACAGTTTCTGGACAGAGCGCCGCGAAGCGGCGCGAACCCCGGCTTATGGTTCTGGACAAAGCGCCGCGAAGCGGCGCTTTGGCCGGGGTTGTCCTGACCGTGAGAGATTTAAATTATTCAGAAAAGCCACACAGTTTCTGGACAGAGCGCCGCGAAGCGGCGCGAACCCCGGCTTATGGTTCCTGGACAAAGCGCCGCGAAGCGGCGCTTTGGCCGGGGTTGTCCTGACCGTGAGAGATTTAAATTATTCAGAAAAGCCACACAGTTTCTGACAGAGCGCCGCGAAGCGGCGCGAACCCCCGGCTTATGGTTCCTGGACAAAGCGCCGCGAAGCGGCGCTTTGGCCGGGGTTGTCCTGACCGTGAGAGATTTAAATTATTCAGAAAAGCCACACAGTTTCTGACAGAGCGCCGCGAAGCGGCGCGAACCCCCGGCTTATGGTTCCGGACAAAGCGCCGCGAAGCGGCGCTTTGGCCGGGGTTGTCCTGACCGTGAGAGATTTAAATTATTCAGAAAAGCCACACAGTTTCTGACAGAGCGCCGCGAAGCGGCGCGAACCCCGGCTTATGGTTCCTGGACAAAGCGCCGCGAAGCGGCGCTTTGGCCGGGGTTGTCCTGACCGTGAGAGATTTAAATTATTCAGAAAAGCCACACAGTTTCTGACAGAGCGCCGCGAAGCGGCGCGAACCCCGGCTTATGGTTCCTGACAAAGCGCCGCGAAGCGGCGCTTTGGCCGGGGTTGTCCTGACCGTGAGAGATTTAAATTATTCAGAAAAGCCACACAGTTTCTGGACAGAGCGCCGCGAAGCGGCGCGAACCCCGGCTTATGGTTCCCGGACAAAGCGCCGCGAAGCGGCGCTTTGGCCGGGGTTGTCCTGACCGTGAAAGATTTAAATTAATTAGAAAAGCCACACACTCTCTGGACAGAGCGCCGCGAGGCGGCGCGAACCCCCCGGCTAATGGTTCCTGGACAAAGCGCCGCGAAGCGGCGCTTTGGCCGGGGTTGTCCTGACCGTAAGAGATTTAAATTATTCAGAAAAGCCACACAGTTTCCGGACAGAGCGCCGCGAAGCGGCGCGAACCCCCCGGCTAATGGTTCCCGGACAAAGCGCCGCGAAGCGCCGCTCTGGCCGGGGTTGTCCTGACCGTAAGAGATTCAAATTATTCAGAAAAGCCACACAGTTTCTGACAGAGCGCCGCGAAGCGGCGCGAACCCCGGCTTATGGTTCCGGACAAAGCGCCGCGAAGCGGCGCTTTGGCCGGGGTTGTCCTGACCGTGAGAGATTTAAATTATTCAGAAAAGCCACACAGTTTCTGGACAGAGCGCCGCGAAGCGGCGCGAACCCCGGCTTATGGTTCCTGGACAAAGCGCCGCGAAGCGGCGCTTTGGCCGGGGTTGTCCTGACCGTGAGAGATTTAAATTATTCAGAAAAGCCACACAGTTTCTGGACAGAGCGCCGCGAAGCGGCGCGAACCCCGGCTTATGGTTCCTGGACAAAGCGCCGCGAAGCGGCGCTTTGGCCGGGGTTGTCCTGACCGTGAGAGATTTAAATTATTCAGAAAAGCCACACAGTTTCTGGACAGAGCGCCGCGAAGCGGCGCGAACCCCGGCTTATGGTTCCTGGACAAAGCGCCGCGAAGCGGCGCTTTGGCCGGGGTTGTCCTGACCGTGAGAGATTTAAATTATTCAGAAAAGCCACACAGTTTCTGACAGAGCGCCGCGAAGCGGCGCGAACCCCCGGCTTATGGTTCCGGACAAAGCGCCGCGAAGCGGCGCTTTGGCCGGGGTTGTCCTGACCGTGAGAGATTTAAATTATTCAGAAAAGCCACACAGTTTCTGACAGAGCGCCGCGAAGCGGCGCGAACCCCGGCTTATGGTTCCGGACAAAGCGCCGCGAAGCGGCGCTTTGGCCGGGGTTGTCCTGACCGTGAGAGATTTAAATTATTCAGAAAAGCCACACAGTTTCTGACAGAGCGCCGCGAAGCGGCGCGAACCCCCGGCTTATGGTTCCTGGACAAAGCGCCGCGAAGCGGCGCTTTGGCCGGGGTTGTCCTGACCGTGAGAGATTTAAATTATTCAGAAAAGCCACACAGTTTCTGACAGAGCGCCGCGAAGCGGCGCGAACCCCCGGCTTATGGTTCCCGGACAAAGCGCCGCGAAGCGGCGCTTTGGCCGGGGTTGTCCTGACCGTGAGAGATTTAAATTATTCAGAAAAGCCACACAGTTTCTGACAGAGCGCCGCGAAGCGGCGCGAACCCCGGCTTATGGTTCCGGACAAAGCGCCGCGAAGCGGCGCTTTGGCCGGGGTTGTCCTGACCGTGAGAGATTTAAATTATTCAGAAAAGCCACACAGTTTCTGACAGAGCGCCGCGAAGCGGCGCGAACCCCGGCTTATGGTTCCTGGACAAAGCGCCGCGAAGCGGCGCTTTGGCCGGGGTTGTCCTGACCGTGAGAGATTTAAATTATTCAGAAAAGCCACACAGTTTCTGACAGAGCGCCGCGAAGCGGCGCGAACCCCGGCTTATGGTTCTGGACAAAGCGCCGCGAAGCGGCGCTTTGGCCGGGGTTGTCCTGACCGTGAGAGATTTAAATTATTCAGAAAAGCCACACAGTTTCTGGACAGAGCGCCGCGAAGCGGCGCGAACCCCGGCTTATGGTTCCGGACAAAGCGCCGCGAAGCGGCGCTTTGGCCGGGGTTGTCCTGACCGTGAGAGATTTAAATTATTCAGAAAAGCCACACAGTTTCTGACAGAGCGCCGCGAAGCGGCGCGAACTCCCCGGCTTATGGTTCCGGACAAAGCGCCGCGAAGCGGCGCTTTGGCCGGGGTTGTCCTGACCGTGAGAGATTTAAATTATTCAGAAAAGCCACACAGTTTCTGACAGAGCGCCGCGAAGCGGCGCGAACCCCCGGCTTATGGTTCCTGGACAAAGCGCCGCGAAGCGGCGCTTTGGCCGGGGTTGTCCTGACCGTGAGAGATTTAAATTATTCAGAAAAGCCACACAGTTTCTGGACAGAGCGCCGCGAAGCGGCGCGAACCCCGGCTTATGGTTCCTGACAAAGCGCCGCGAAGCGGCGCTTTGGCCGGGGTTGTCCTGACCGTGAGAGATTTAAATTATTCAGAAAAGCCACACAGTTTCTGACAGAGCGCCGCGAAGCGGCGCGAACCCCGGCTTATGGTTCCTGACAAAGCGCCGCGAAGCGGCGCTTTGGCCGGGGTTGTCCTGACCGTGAGAGATTTAAATTATTCAGAAAAGCCACACAGTTTCTGGACAGAGCGCCGCGAAGCGGCGCGAACCCCGGCTTATGGTTCCTGACAAAGCGCCGCGAAGCGGCGCTTTGGCCGGGGTTGTCCTGACCGTGAGAGATTTAAATTATTCAGAAAAGCCACACAGTTTCTGACAGAGCGCCGCGAAGCGGCGCGAACCCCGGCTTATGGTTCCGGACAAAGCGCCGCGAAGCGGCGCTTTGGCCGGGGTTGTCCTGACCGTGAGAGATTTAAATTATTCAGAAAAGCCACACAGTTTCTGGACAGAGCGCCGCGAAGCGGCGCGAACCCCCGGCTTATGGTTCCGGACAAAGCGCCGCGAAGCGGCGCTTTGGCCGGGGTTGTCCTGACCGTGAGAGATTTAAATTATTCAGAAAAGCCACACAGTTTCTGACAGAGCGCCGCGAAGCGGCGCGAACCCCGGCTTATGGTTCCTGACAAAGCGCCGCGAAGCGGCGCTTTGGCCGGGGTTGTCCTGACCGTGAGAGATTTAAATTATTCAGAAAAGCCACACAGTTTCTGACAGAGCGCCGCGAAGCGGCGCGAACCCCGGCTTATGGTTCCTGACAAAGCGCCGCGAAGCGGCGCTTTGGCCGGGGTTGTCCTGACCGTGAGAGATTTAAATTATTCAGAAAAGCCACACAGTTTCTGACAGAGCGCCGCGAAGCGGCGCGAACCCCGGCTTATGGTTCCTGGACAAAGCGCCGCGAAGCGGCGCTTTGGCCGGGGTTGTCCTGACCGTGAGAGATTTAAATTATTCAGAAAAGCCACACAGTTTCTGACAGAGCGCCGCGAAGCGGCGCGAACCCCCGGCTTATGGTTCCTGGACAAAGCGCCGCGAAGCGGCGCTTTGGCCGGGGTTGTCCTGACCGTGAGAGATTTAAATTATTCAGAAAAGCCACACAGTTTCTGACAGAGCGCCGCGAAGCGGCGCGAACCCCGGCTTATGGTTCCTGGACAAAGCGCCGCGAAGCGGCGCTTTGGCCGGGGTTGTCCTGACCGTGAGAGATTTAAATTATTCAGAAAAGCCACACAGTTTCTGGACAGAGCGCCGCGAAGCGGCGCGAACCCCCGGCTTATGGTTCCTGGACAAAGCGCCGCGAAGCGGCGCTTTGGCCGGGGTTGTCCTGACCGTGAGAGATTTAAATTATTCAGAAAAGCCACACAGTTTCTGGACAGAGCGCCGCGAAGCGGCGCGAACCCCGGCTTATGGTTCCCGGACAAAGCGCCGCGAAGCGGCGCTTTGGCCGGGGTTGTCCTGACCGTGAGAGATTTAAATTATTCAGAAAAGCCACACAGTTTCTGACAGAGCGCCGCGAAGCGGCGCGAACCCCGGCTTATGGTTCCTGGACAAAGCGCCGCGAAGCGGCGCTTTGGCCGGGGTTGTCCTGACCGTGAGAGATTTAAATTATTCAGAAAAGCCACACAGTTTCTGGACAGAGCGCCGCGAAGCGGCGCGAACCCCGGCTTATGGTTCCTGGACAAAGCGCCGCGAAGCGGCGCTTTGGCCGGGGTTGTCCTGACCGTGAGAGATTTAAATTATTCAGAAAAGCCACACAGTTTCTGACAGAGCGCCGCGAAGCGGCGCGAACCCCCGGCTTATGGTTCCTGGACAAAGCGCCGCGAAGCGGCGCTTTGGCCGGGGTTGTCCTGACCGTGAGAGATTTAAATTATTCAGAAAAGCCACACAGTTTCTGGACAGAGCGCCGCGAAGCGGCGCGAACCCCGGCTTATGGTTCCTGACAAAGCGCCGCGAAGCGGCGCTTTGGCCGGGGTTGTCCTGACCGTGAGAGATTTAAATTATTCAGAAAAGCCACACAGTTTCTGACAGAGCGCCGCGAAGCGGCGCGAACCCCCGGCTTATGGTTCCTGGACAAAGCGCCGCGAAGCGGCGCTTTGGCCGGGGTTGTCCTGACCGTGAGAGATTTAAATTATTCAGAAAAGCCACACAGTTTCTGACAGAGCGCCGCGAAGCGGCGCGAACCCCCGGCTTATGGTTCCTGACAAAGCGCCGCGAAGCGGCGCTTTGGCCGGGGTTGTCCTGACCGTGAGAGATTTAAATTATTCAGAAAAGCCACACAGTTTCTGGACAGAGCGCCGCGAAGCGGCGCGAACCCCGGCTTATGGTTCCTGGACAAAGCGCCGCGAAGCGGCGCTTTGGCCGGGGTTGTCCTGACCGTGAGAGATTTAAATTATTCAGAAAAGCCACACAGTTTCTGACAGAGCGCCGCGAAGCGGCGCGAACCCCCGGCTTATGGTTCCGGACAAAGCGCCGCGAAGCGGCGCTTTGGCCGGGGTTGTCCTGACCGTGAGAGATTTAAATTATTCAGAAAAGCCACACAGTTTCTGACAGAGCGCCGCGAAGCGGCGCGAACCCCGGCTTATGGTTCCGGACAAAGCGCCGCGAAGCGGCGCTTTGGCCGGGGTTGTCCTGACCGTGAGAGATTTAAATTATTCAGAAAAGCCACACAGTTTCTGACAGAGCGCCGCGAAGCGGCGCGAACCCCCGGCTTATGGTTCCGGACAAAGCGCCGCGAAGCGGCGCTTTGGCCGGGGTTGTCCTGACCGTAAGAGATTTAAATTATTCAGAAAAGCCACACAGTTTCCAAGCGCCGCGAAGCGGCGCGAACCCCCGGCTTATGGTTCCTGACAAAGCGCCGCGAAGCGGCGCTTTGGCCGGGGTTGTCCTGACCGTGAGAGATTTAAATTATTCAGAAAAGCCACACAGTTTCTGACAGAGCGCCGCGAAGCGGCGCGAACCCCGGCTTATGGTTCCTGGACAAAGCGCCGCGAAGCGGCGCTTTGGCCGGGGTTGTCCTGACCGTGAGAGATTTAAATTATTCAGAAAAGCCACACAGTTTCTGACAGAGCGCCGCGAAGCGGCGCGAACCCCCGGCTTATGGTTCCTGGACAAAGCGCCGCGAAGCGGCGCTTTGGCCGGGGTTGTCCTGACCGTGAGAGATTTAAATTATTCAGAAAAGCCACACACTTTCTGGACAGAGCGCCGCGAAGTGGCGCGAACCCCCCCGGCTTATGGTTCCTGGACAAAGCGCCGCGAAGCGGCGCTTTGGCCGGGGTTGTCCTGACCGTGAGAGATTTAAATTATTCAGAAAAGCCACACAGTTTCTGACAGAGCGCCGCGAAGCGGCGCGAACCCCCGGCTTATGGTTCCTGGACAAAGCGCCGCGAAGCGGCGCTTTGGCCGGGGTTGTCCTGACCGTGAGAGATTTAAATTATTCAGAAAAGCCACACAGTTTCTGACAGAGCGCCGCGAAGCGGCGCGAACCCCCGGCTTATGGTTCCTGACAAAGCGCCGCGAAGCGGCGCTTTGGCCGGGGTTGTCCTGACCGTGAGAGATTTAAATTATTCAGAAAAGCCACACAGTTTCTGGACAGAGCGCCGCGAAGCGGCGCGAACCCCCGGCTTATGGTTCCTGGACAAAGCGCCGCGAAGCGGCGCTTTGGCCGGGGTTGTCCTGACCGTGAGAGATTTAAATTATTCAGAAAAGCCACACAGTTTCTGACAGAGCGCCGCGAAGCGGCGCGAACCCCGGCTTATGGTTCCTGGACAAAGCGCCGCGAAGCGGCGCTTTGGCCGGGGTTGTCCTGACCGTGAGAGATTTAAATTATTCAGAAAAGCCACACAGTTTCTGACAGAGCGCCGCGAAGCGGCGCGAACCCCGGCTTATGGTTCCTGGACAAAGCGCCGCGAAGCGGCGCTTTGGCCGGGGTTGTCCTGACCGTGAGAGATTTAAATTATTCAGAAAAGCCACACAGTTTCTGACAGAGCGCCGCGAAGCGGCGCGAACCCCCGGCTTATGGTTCCGGACAAAGCGCCGCGAAGCGGCGCTTTGGCCGGGGTTGTCCTGACCGTGAGAGATTTAAATTATTCAGAAAAGCCACACAGTTTCTGGACAGAGCGCCGCGAAGCGGCGCGAACCCCCGGCTTATGGTTCCGGACAAAGCGCCGCGAAGCGGCGCTTTGGCCGGGGTTGTCCTGACCGTGAGAGATTTAAATTATTCAGAAAAGCCACACAGTTTCTGGACAGAGCGCCGCGAAGCGGCGCGAACCCCGGCTTATGGTTCCTGGACAAAGCGCCGCGAAGCGGCGCTTTGGCCGGGGTTGTCCTGACCGTGAGAGATTTAAATTATTCAGAAAAGCCACACACTTTCTGGACAGAGCGCCGCGAAGCGGCGCGAACCCCCGGCTTATGGTTCCGGACAAAGCGCCGCGAAGCGGCGCTTTGGCCGGGGTTGTCCTGACCGTGAGAGATTTAAATTATTCAGAAAAGCCACACAGTTTCTGACAGAGCGCCGCGAAGCGGCGCGAACCCCCGGCTTATGGTTCCTGACAAAGCGCCGCGAAGCGGCGCTTTGGCCGGGGTTGTCCTGACCGTGAGAGATTTAAATTATTCAGAAAAGCCACACAGTTTCTGGACAGAGCGCCGCGAAGCGGCGCGAACCCCCGGCTTATGGTTCCTGGACAAAGCGCCGCGAAGCGGCGCTTTGGCCGGGGTTGTCCTGACCGTGAGAGATTTAAATTATTCAGAAAAGCCACACAGTTTCTGGACAGAGCGCCGCGAAGCGGCGCGAACCCCCGGCTTATGGTTCCTGGACAAAGCGCCGCGAAGCGGCGCTTTGGCCGGGGTTGTCCTGACCGTGAGAGATTTAAATTATTCAGAAAAGCCACACAGTTTCTGACAGAGCGCCGCGAAGCGGCGCGAACCCCCGGCTTATGGTTCTGGACAAAGCGCCGCGAAGCGGCGCTTTGGCCGGGGTTGTCCTGACCGTGAGAGATTTAAATTATTCAGAAAAGCCACACAGTTTCTGGACAGAGCGCCGCGAAGCGGCGCGAACCCCGGCTTATGGTTCCTGGACAAAGCGCCGCGAAGCGGCGCTTTGGCCGGGGTTGTCCTGACCGTGAGAGATTTAAATTATTCAGAAAAGCCACACAGTTTCTGGACAGAGCGCCGCGAAGCGGCGCGAACCCCGGCTTATGGTTCCTGACAAAGCGCCGCGAAGCGGCGCTTTGGCCGGGGTTGTCCTGACCGTGAGAGATTTAAATTATTCAGAAAAGCCACACAGTTTCTGGACAGAGCGCCGCGAAGCGGCGCGAACCCCCGGCTTATGGTTCCTGGACAAAGCGCCGCGAAGCGGCGCTTTGGCCGGGGTTGTCCTGACCGTGAGAGATTTAAATTATTCAGAAAAGCCACACAGTTTCTGACAGAGCGCCGCGAAGCGGCGCGAACCCCCGGCTTATGGTTCCGGACAAAGCGCCGCGAAGCGGCGCTTTGGCCGGGGTTGTCCTGACCGTGAGAGATTTAAATTATTCAGAAAAGCCACACAGTTTCTGGACAGAGCGCCGCGAAGCGGCGCGAACCCCGGCTTATGGTTCCTGACAAAGCGCCGCGAAGCGGCGCTTTGGCCGGGGTTGTCCTGACCGTGAGAGATTTAAATTATTCAGAAAAGCCACACAGTTTCTGACAGAGCGCCGCGAAGCGGCGCGAACCCCGGCTTATGGTTCCTGGACAAAGCGCCGCGAAGCGGCGCTTTGGCCGGGGTTGTCCTGACCGTGAGAGATTTAAATTATTCAGAAAAGCCACACAGTTTCTGACAGAGCGCCGCGAAGCGGCGCGAACCCCCGGCTTATGGTTCCTGGACAAAGCGCCGCGAAGCGGCGCTTTGGCCGGGGTTGTCCTGACCGTGAGAGATTTAAATTATTCAGAAAAGCCACACAGTTTCGGACAGAGCGCCGCGAAGCGGCGCGAACCCCGGCTTATGGTTCCTGACAAAGCGCCGCGAAGCGGCGCTTTGGCCGGGGTTGTCCTGACCGTGAGAGATTTAAATTATTCAGAAAAGCCACACAGTTTCTGACAGAGCGCCGCGAAGCGGCGCGAACCCCCGGCTTATGGTTCCCGGACAAAGCGCCGCGAAGCGGCGCTTTGGCCGGGGTTGTCCTGACCGTGAGAGATTTAAATTATTCAGAAAAGCCACACAGTTTCTGACAGAGCGCCGCGAAGCGGCGCGAACCCCCGGCTTATGGTTCCTGGACAAAGCGCCGCGAAGCGGCGCTTTGGCCGGGGTTGTCCTGACCGTGAGAGATTTAAATTATTCAGAAAAGCCACACAGTTTCTGGACAGAGCGCCGCGAAGCGGCGCGAACCCCGGCTTATGGTTCCTGGACAAAGCGCCGCGAAGCGGCGCTTTGGCCGGGGTTGTCCTGACCGTGAGAGATTTAAATTATTCAGAAAAGCCACACAGTTTCTGACAGAGCGCCGCGAAGCGGCGCGAACCCCCGGCTTATGGTTCCTGGACAAAGCGCCGCGAAGCGGCGCTTTGGCCGGGGTTGTCCTGACCGTGAGAGATTTAAATTATTCAGAAAAGCCACACAGTTTCTGACAGAGCGCCGCGAAGCGGCGCGAACCCCGGCTTATGGTTCCTGACAAAGCGCCGCGAAGCGGCGCTTTGGCCGGGGTTGTCCTGACCGTGAGAGATTTAAATTATTCAGAAAAGCCACACAGTTTCTGGACAGAGCGCCGCGAAGCGGCGCGAACCCCCGGCTTATGGTTCCTGGACAAAGCGCCGCGAAGCGGCGCTTTGGCCGGGGTTGTCCTGACCGTGAGAGATTTAAATTATTCAGAAAAGCCACACAGTTTCTGACAGAGCGCCGCGAAGCGGCGCGAACCCCGGCTTATGGTTCCGGACAAAGCGCCGCGAAGCGGCGCTTTGGCCGGGGTTGTCCTGACCGTGAGAGATTTAATTATTCAGAAAAGCCACACAGTTTCTGGACAGAGCGCCGCGAAGCGGCGCG
Organism: Aplectana chamaeleonis; assembly: GCA_029168955.1. Lineage (NCBI taxonomy): Eukaryota > Metazoa > Nematoda > Chromadorea > Rhabditida > Cosmocercidae > Aplectana > Aplectana chamaeleonis. The sequence continues at coordinate 179,287 of JAPDOI010000522.1, forward strand.
AACCCCCGGCTTATGGTTCTGGACAAAGCGCCGCGAAGCGGCGCTTTGGCCGGGGTTGTCCTGACCGTGAGAGATTTAAATTATTCAGAAAAGCCACACAGTTTCTGACAGAGCGCCGCGAAGCGGCGCGAACCCCGGCTTATGGTTCCCTGACAAAGCGCCGCGAAGCGGCGCTTTGGCCGGGGTTGTCCTGACCGTGAGAGATTTAAATTATTCAGAAAAGCCACACAGTTTCTGGACAGAGCGCCGCGAAGCGGCGCGAACCCCCGGCTTATGGTTCCGGACAAAGCGCCGCGAAGCGGCGCTTTGGCCGGGGTTGTCCTGACCGTGAGAGATTTAAATTATTCAGAAAAGCCACACAGTTTCTGGACAGAGCGCCGCGAAGCGGCGCGAACCCCCGGCTTATGGTTCCTGGACAAAGCGCCGCGAAGCGGCGCTTTGGCCGGGGTTGTCCTGACCGTGAGAGATTTAAATTATTCAGAAAAGCCACACAGTTTCTGACAGAGCGCCGCGAAGCGGCGCGAACCCCGGCTTATGGTTCCTGGACAAAGCGCCGCGAAGCGGCGCTTTGGCCGGGGTTGTCCTGACCGTGAGAGATTTAAATTATTCAGAAAAGCCACACAGTTTCTGACAGAGCGCCGCGAAGCGGCGCGAACCCCGGCTTATGGTTCCTGGACAAAGCGCCGCGAAGCGGCGCTTTGGCCGGGGTTGTCCTGACCGTGAGAGATTTAAATTATTCAGAAAAGCCACACAGTTTCTGACAGAGCGCCGCGAAGCGGCGCGAACCCCCGGCTTATGGTTCCTGGACAAAGCGCCGCGAAGCGGCGCTTTGGCCGGGGTTGTCCTGACCGTGAGAGATTTAAATTATTCAGAAAAGCCACACAGTTTCTGACAGAGCGCCGCGAAGCGGCGCGAACCCCCGGCTTATGGTTCCTGACAAAGCGCCGCGAAGCGGCGCTTTGGCCGGGGTTGTCCTGACCGTGAGAGATTTAAATTATTCAGAAAAGCCACACAGTTTCTGACAGAGCGCCGCGAAGCGGCGCGAACCCCGGCTTATGGTTCCTGACAAAGCGCCGCGAAGCGGCGCTTTGGCCGGGGTTGTCCTGACCGTGAGAGATTTAAATTATTCAGAAAAGCCACACAGTTTCTGGACAGAGCGCCGCGAAGCGGCGCGAACCCCGGCTTATGGTTCTGGACAAAGCGCCGCGAAGCGGCGCTTTGGCCGGGGTTGTCCTGACCGTGAGAGATTTAAATTATTCAGAAAAGCCACACAGTTTCTGACAGAGCGCCGCGAAGCGGCGCGAACCCCCGGCTTATGAGTTCTGGACAAAGCGCCGCGAAGCGGCGCTTTGGCCGGGGTTGTCCTGACCGTGAGAGATTTAAATTATTCAGAAAAGCCACACAGTTTCTGGACAGAGCGCCGCGAAGCGGCGCGAACCCCCGGCTTATGGTTCCTGACAAAGCGCCGCGAAGCGGCGCTTTGGCCGGGGTTGTCCTGACCGTGAGAGATTTAATTATTCAGAAAAGCCACACAGTTTCTGACAGAGCGCCGCGAAGCGGCGCGAACCCCCGGCTTATGGTTCCTGACAAAGCGCCGCGAAGCGGCGCTTTGGCCGGGGTTGTCCTGACCGTGAGAGATTTAAATTATTCAGAAAAGCCACACAGTTTCTGACAGAGCGCCGCGAAGCGGCGCGAACCCCGGCTTATGGTTCCTGACAAAGCGCCGCGAAGCGGCGCTTTGGCCGGGGTTGTCCTGACCGTGAGAGATTTAAATTATTCAGAAAAGCCACACAGTTTCTGGACAGAGCGCCGCGAAGCGGCGCGAACCCCCGGCTTATGGTTCCTGGACAAAGCGCCGCGAAGCGGCGCTTTGGCCGGGGTTGTCCTGACCGTGAGAGATTTAAATTATTCAGAAAAGCCACACAGTTTCTGACAGAGCGCCGCGAAGCGGCGCGAACCCCGGCTTATGGTTCCTGGACAAAGCGCCGCGAAGCGGCGCTTTGGCCGGGGTTGTCCTGACCGTGAGAGATTTAAATTATTCAGAAAAGCCACACAGTTTCTGACAGAGCGCCGCGAAGCGGCGCGAACCCCGGCTTATGGTTCCTGGACAAAGCGCCGCGAAGCGGCGCTTTGGCCGGGGTTGTCCTGACCGTGAGAGATTTAAATTATTCAGAAAAGCCACACAGTTTCTGACAGAGCGCCGCGAAGCGGCGCGAACCCCCGGCTTATGGTTCTGGACAAAGCGCCGCGAAGCGGCGCTTTGGCCGGGGTTGTCCTGACCGTGAGAGATTTAAATTATTCAGAAAAGCCACACAGTTTCTGACAGAGCGCCGCGAAGCGGCGCGAACCCCGGCTTATGGTTCCGGACAAAGCGCCGCGAAGCGGCGCTTTGGCCGGGGTTGTCCTGACCGTGAGAGATTTAAATTATTCAGAAAAGCCACACAGTTTCTGACAGAGCGCCGCGAAGCGGCGCGAACCCCGGCTTATGGTTCCTGGACAAAGCGCCGCGAAGCGGCGCTTTGGCCGGGGTTGTCCTGACCGTGAGAGATTTAAATTATTCAGAAAAGCCACACAGTTTCTGGACAGAGCGCCGCGAAGCGGCGCGAACCCCCGGCTTATGGTTCCGGACAAAGCGCCGCGAAGCGGCGCTTTGGCCGGGGTTGTCCTGACCGTGAGAGATTTAAATTATTCAGAAAAGCCACACAGTTTCTGACAGAGCGCCGCGAAGCGGCGCGAACCCCGGCTTATGGTTCCGGACAAAGCGCCGCGAAGCGGCGCTTTGGCCGGGGTTGTCCTGACCGTGAGAGATTTAAATTATTCAGAAAAGCCACACAGTTTCTGGACAGAGCGCCGCGAAGCGGCGCGAACCCCCGGCTTATGGTTCTGGACAAAGCGCCGCGAAGCGGCGCTTTGGCCGGGGTTGTCCTGACCGTGAGAGATTTAAATTATTCAGAAAAGCCACACAGTTTCTGACAGAGCGCCGCGAAGCGGCGCGAACCCCGGCTTATGGTTCCGGACAAAGCGCCGCGAAGCGGCGCTTTGGCCGGGGTTGTCCTGACCGTGAGAGATTTAAATTATTCAGAAAAGCCACACAGTTTCTGGACAGAGCGCCGCGAAGCGGCGCGAACCCCGGCTTATGGTTCCGACAAAGCGCCGCGAAGCGGCGCTTTGGCCGGGGTTGTCCTGACCGTGAGAGATTTAAATTATTCAGAAAAGCCACACAGTTTCTGACAGAGCGCCGCGAAGCGGCGCGAACCCCGGCTTATGGTTCCGGACAAAGCGCCGCGAAGCGGCGCTTTGGCCGGGGTTGTCCTGACCGTGAGAGATTTAATTTATTCAGAAAAGCCACACAGTTTCTGACAGAGCGCCGCGAAGCGGCGCGAACCCCGGCTTATGGTTCCTGGACAAAGCGCCGCGAAGCGGCGCTTTGGCCGGGGTTGTCCTGACCGTGAGAGATTTAAATTATTCAGAAAAGCCACACAGTTTCTGGACAGAGCGCCGCGAAGCGGCGCGAACCCCGGCTTATGGTTCCTGACAAAGCGCCGCGAAGCGGCGCTTTGGCCGGGGTTGTCCTGACCGTGAGAGATTTAAATTATTCAGAAAAGCCACACAGTTTCTGACAGAGCGCCGCGAAGCGGCGCGAACCCCGGCTTATGGTTCCTGACAGCGCCGCGAAGCGGCGCTTTGGCCGGGGTTGTCCTGACCGTGAGAGATTTAAATTATTCAGAAAAGCCACACAGTTTCTGGACAGAGCGCCGCGAAGCGGCGCGAACCCCCGGCTTATGGTTCCTGACAAAGCGCCGCGAAGCGGCGCTTTGGCCGGGGTTGTCCTGACCGTGAGAGATTTAAATTATTCAGAAAAGCCACACAGTTTCTGACAGAGCGCCGCGAAGCGGCGCGAACCCCCGGCTTATGGTTCCTGGACAAAGCGCCGCGAAGCGGCGCTTTGGCCGGGGTTGTCCTGACCGTGAGAGATTTAATTCGTTCAGAAAAGCCACACAGTTTCTGACAGAGCGCCGCGAAGCGGCGCGAACTCCCCGGCTTATGGTTCCTGGACAAAGCGCCGCGAAGCGGCGCTTTGGCCGGGGTTGTCCTGACCGTGAGAGATTTAATTTATTCAGAAAAGCCACACAGTTTCTGACAGAGCGCCGCGAAGCGGCGCGAACCCCGGCTTATGGTTCCTGACAAAGCGCCGCGAAGCGGCGCTTTGGCCGGGGTTGTCCTGACCGTGAGAGATTTAATTCGTTCAGAAAAGCCACACAGTTTCTGGACAGAGCGCCGCGAAGCGGCGCGAACCCCGGTTTATGGTTCTGGACAAAGCGCCGCGAAGCGGCGCTTTGGCCGGGGTTGTCCTGACCGTGAGAGATTTAATTTATTCAGAAAAGCCACACAGTTTCTGGACAGAGCGCCGCGAAGCGGCGCGAACCCCGGCTTATGGTTCCGGACAAAGCGCCGCGAAGCGGCGCTTTGGCCGGGGTTGTCCTGACCGTGAGAGATTTAATTCGTTCAGAAAGCCACACAGTTTCTGACAGAGCGCCGCGAAGCGGCGCGAACCCCGGCTTATGGTTCCTGGACAAAGCGCCGCGAAGCGGCGCTTTGGCCGGGGTTTTCCTGACCGTGAGAGATTTAAATTATTCAGAAAGCCACACAGTTTCTGGACAGAGCGCCGCGAAGCGGCGCGAACCCCCGGCTTATGGTTCTGGACAAAGCGCCGCGAAGCGGCGCTTTGGCCGGGGTTGTCCTGACCGTGAGAGATTTAATTCGTTCAGAAAAGCCACACAGTTTCTGACAGAGCGCCGCGAAGCGGCGCGAACCCCGGCTTATGGTTCCCGGACAAAGCGCCGCGAAGCGGCGCTTTGGCCGGGGTTGTCCTGACCGTGAGAGATTTAATTCGTTCAGAAAAGCCACACAGTTTCTGACAGAGCGCCGCGAAGCGGCGCGAACCCCGGCTTATGGTTCCTGGACAAAGCGCCGCGAAGCGGCGCTTTGGCCGGGGTTGTCCTGACCGTGAGAGATTTAATTCGTTCAGAAAAGCCACACAGTTTCCTGACAGAGCGCCGCGAAGCGGCGCGAACCCCGGCTTATGGTTCCTGACAAAGCGCCGCGAAGCGGCGCTTTGGCCGGGGTTGTCCTGACCGTGAGAGATTTAATTTATTCAGAAAAGCCACACAGTTTCTGACAGAGCGCCGCGAAGCGGCGCGAACCCCGGCTTATGGTTCCTGGACAAAGCGCCGCGAAGCGGCGCTTTGGCCGGGGTTGTCCTGACCGTGAGAGATTTAATTCGTTCAGAAAAGCCACACAGTTTCTGACAGAGCGCCGCGAAGCGGCGCGAACCCCGGCTTATGGTTCCTGGACAAAGCGCCGCGAAGGGGCCCTGTGGCCGGGGTTGACCTGACCGTGAGAGATTTAATTTACTCAGAAAAGGCACACAGTTTCCGAACAGAGCGCCGCGAAGCGCCCCCAACCCCCCGGCTTATGGTTCCCGGACAAAGCGGCGCGAAGCTGCGCTTTGGCCGGGGTTGTCCTGACCGTGAGGGATTTAATTTATTCAGAAAAGCCACACAGTTTCTGGACAGAGCGCCGCGAAGCGGCGCGAACCCCGGCTTATGGTTCCTGGACAAAGCGCCGCGAAGCGGCGCTTTGGCCGGGGTTTTCCTGACCGTGAGAGATTTAATTATTCAGAAAAGCCACACAGTTTCTGACAGAGCGCCGCGAAGCGGCGCGAACCCCCGGCTTATGGTTCTGACAAAGCGCCGCGAAGCGGCGCTTTGGCCGGGGTTTTCCTGACCGTGAGAGATTTAAATTATTCAGAAAGCCACACAGTTTCTGACAGAGCGCCGCGAAGCGGCGCGAACCCCGGCTTATGGTTCTGGACAAGCGCCGCGAAGCGGCGCTTTGGCCGGGGTTTTCCTGACCGTGAGAGATTTAAATTATTCAGAAAAGCCACACAGTTTCTGACAGAGCGCCGCGAAGCGGCGCGAACCCCGGCTTATGGTTCCTGGACAAAGCGCCGCGAAGCGGCGCTTTGGCCGGGGTTTTCCTGACCGTGAGAGATTTAAATTATTCAGAAAAGCCACACAGTTTCTGGACAGAGCGCCGCGAAGCGGCGCGAACCCCCGGCTTATGGTTCCCGGACAAAGCGCCGCGAAGCGGCATTTTGGCCGAGGTTTTCCTGACCTTGGGGGATTTAATTTGTTCAAAAAAGCCACACAGTTTCTGGACAGAGAGCCGCGAAGCGGGGCGAACCCCCGGCTTATGGTTCCCGGACAAAGGCCCGCGAAGCGGCGCTTTAGCTGGGCCTTTCCTGACCGTGAGGGATTTAATTCGTTCAGAAAAGCCACACAGTTTCCGGACAGAGCGCCGCGGAGCGGCGCGAACCCCTGGCTTATGGTTCCGGACAAAGCGCCGCGAAGCGAGGCTTTAGCCGGGGTTGTCCTGACCGTAAGAGATTTTAATTATTCAGAAAAGCCACACAGTTTCCGGACAGAGCGCCGCGAAGCGGCGCGAACCCCCCGGCTAATGGCTCCCGCACGAAGCGCCGCGAAGCGGCGCTTTGGCCGGGGTTTTCCTGACCGTGAGGGATTTAATTTGTTCAAAAAAGCCACACAGTTCCCGGACAGAGCGCCGCTGAGCGGCGCGAACCTCCCGGCTTATGGTTCCCGCATAAAGCGCCGCGAAGCGGCGCTTTTGCCTGGGTTTTCCTGACCGTGAGGGATTTAATTTGTTCAAAAAAGTCACACAGTTCTCGGATAGAGCGCCGCGAAGCGGCGTGAACCCCCCGGCTTATGGTTCCCGGACAAAGCGCCGCGAAGCGGCGCTTTGGCCGGGGTTTTCCTGACCGTGAGGGATTTATTTCGTTCAAAAAGCCACACAGTTTCCGGACAGAGCGCCGCGAAGCGGCGCGAATCCCCCGGCTTATGGTTCCCGGACAAAGCGCCGCGAAGCGGCGCTTTGGCCGGTATCACTAATAATCAATTCCTCTTGTCATAGCAGTGCTCGTTATGTCGTTTTGGTAATGTTTTCTTCGTCTTCTTCTTCTTCTTCTTCGGCGTTTGTCCCGCATTGTAGCAGGGTCCGCTTTTCTCGAACGTTGCCGCCATTTGACCTTGTCATTCGCGCTGTCAGGATCAGGGCTGTGCGTAATTACGAATTACGGTTTACGATTTACGAATTACGGGTGTTTTTGGCAATTTTTTTACGATTAACGATTTACGAAATTTTGGCCCGAAATCGTAACGAATCGTAACAAATCCTGAAAATGCGGTGGAGAGAACAATGAAAGTTTGCGGTCCAGTGCATAGATAAATGTAACACTTCTTTAACATTCCTGATATTTGATTACTCTTTGCGATTTCAATTTTCAATGAAACCTTGCCCGTACAGCCGGGTGTAGTCAGCAGTAGATTGGTCATGGCGTAATTTAAATGTTGATAACGAAGTTCAGGTATACCCGACCGCTCTGCTAGTCACATTGACAGGTTCAAACTTATTATTTGGATTCAACCTTTCCTTCCTCAATATGCGAGACAAGTCGGTGGAGCCGAGCTCCACAGTTATTTATCTCCATGGAATGCTCTCGCCCCCATGATAAAAACGAGAGAAGCAAACATTCGATTTAATAGCAACTGACTATATTGGAGCAAAGTCCGGTCCGCAGTTGCGGACAACCGCTGTTGCAACACGTACTGCTAACAAAATCATGCTGGCACCACGTAGTACTGGCTTGATTAATCTTCGAATATCGTCAAGCTGCAGGCTGCAAAGCGGTCTTCTGCAACTGTGGACGGGAGCTCCACTCCGATATAGATATTGAATATGGAGCATCGCTCTCAGAAGGCGTTACTGACCTACGAAGCAAGTAAAAGTTCGAACACAATATACACTTTATTGCAGAATTTCACGGAGATTTCGAAATCAGCCTTTACCAATCATCCATCTTCAGCGATTTCAAAGTGAATTTGTGAATTGAAATCCGCTGAAGGACCCGGAAAATATTTTTTAACCTGGAAACACTATTTGATGAAGAGGGCTACGGGGATTTCCGAAATAGCCTCTCTAAAAGATGTCTATCTCCAAAGGCAGTCAGGATAGAGAGAAAAAAAAAAGAAATTTTCAATTTCACTTTGAAACAAATACGGCTGCAGAGTCACCTAACTCTCCAAAAAGGTTACCAAATGCTTTCAAATTTGATAATTCAAGCAATTTATAATTGCAAAAGAAATGATTAAAAATTGTTGAATTTTGAAATCAGAGAATCGGAGAGAACCTCAACCTTTTTGCATTTTAGAATCCTAGACAACCTACACCTCTCAGATCGCTGTCTCCACCCCAACAACCTGATATTTATGAAAAGGAACGTTTGTAACTCCGTCCACAGTAACGGTTCACAAATATAGAAGGCAGACTCGATTTCTGCGTCAGAGGGTGCTTTCGCGAAAGTACATTTGTCCTCTTTAGAATGGCCACCTTGTCCAAGTATCCTTCCTTTCAAAGACTGAGCCGAAAACTATCGAACCGCAAATTGTTTTCTCATCACTGTGTTGTCCTCCTGGGCTTCCAACAAACCATGTTTGGTAAGCTATAATTCTCTATTTCTCGTATTCAAAAGTTGGGCAAAACGTGGCACAGGTTTGACACTTAATTAAGCTCAGAGTTTTCGTTTTGTCTATTAAAGTCGTTTCTATCCCCTGTACTGAAATTTTGTTTGAAGTACTGCTCAAAACAGTGTTATTTGGAAACCAAAATCCAAACCTCCTTCGATATGGAAACCCATTATCATTGATAAGCTGTGGTGTTTCCACATCGAATGAAGTTTGGGTTATTTGTGGGCTTATTACTCATTATCACTTACGAATTAAGAATTACGAATTACGAATTACGAGGAATTTGAAAAATTACGATTTACGATTACAAAAATCAGTTACGCACAGCCCTGGTCAGGATGGAGGCCTTCAAATTTCATATCGTTGTGCAAGACATCCAGCCATCTCTGCTGAGGTCGTCCTCTTGGTCGCTGGACCGTCACTTGGAGCTACATAGCCGCTTTCGCTCTCGAGTGTTCTCCAGCTTGCAGAACGTGCTCATACCATCTTGGGCGATTTTCGCGAAGTTTGTCCGAAATGAACACCGCATCTTTCACGCACATCTTCATTCCGGACTCGGTCCGATCGGGTCAATCCATCACTCCACCTGAGCATCTTCGTTTCCATCACGCCAAGCCGTTTTTCTGCTTCCTTGGACATTGGATAACACTCTGTGACATACAGTGCGACGGGCCTCACAACCGAACGATAAATCTTTGACTTGAGCCTGTCGCAAACCTTTTTATCACAGAGCACTCCGCTCGCGGTACGCCACTTCAACCAAGCAGCATTGATGCGTGCGTCGACTTCAGTCGTCAGCGTCCCATCATCGCTAAGCGTTGATCCAAGATATCGAAACGTACCCTCAGGTTCCGCTCCTGATTTAGTGTGTGCATTTGCGGACTTGCGTCGTGGGGGCGCGGCGCATCGCTTTCGTACGAGCTTCCGCGCCCGCCCTTCACCAGCTGATCATGCTGCATTTTCCTTGATTTTCCTTGTTTTTTTTCTGTTTCACTTTTTCAACAGTTTTGGTTTTCAATGATACTTTAGTTACATTACGACCGCTTGCTAATGTTTTACCTCAGAATAGCGGAATCGTCGGCAGCGGTCAGAATCGCTGTGCTTTCGGCATTTTTTATTTTATGTGGTTTCTAGATTTAAACCATTTTTTGTGTTTGCTTATTTCTTCTTGCTAGCAAAGTTCATTGATCGGGTTATTTTTGTCAGAATTTTTATTAGGCAGGCTGGATTCTCCAAAGACCATCCTGGATGTGAGTTTTTTTTTTCATTTCAAATCATTTTTCAGGTAAATCATTTGGGCATAACCCATGCTCAGCAAAAAGATTTTGGGGAATGCATAACAACAACAAAAATACATCATTAGAGTAATTTTACCTGGAAAAATGATTTGAAATGGAGAAAAAAACTCACATCCAGGATGGTCTTTGGAGAACCCAGCCTGTCTAAAAAATAAAAAAATTCTGACAAGGTAACCGATCAATGAAAAGCTTGCCAGCAAAAAGATAAATAAGCAAAAAACACAAAAAATGGTTTAAGTCTAGAAACCACATGAAAATAAAAAAATGCCGAAAATTGGCGATTCCTGACCGCTGCCGACGATTCCCGCTCTTCGTGAAATCACAATATTAGCAAGCGGTCGTAATGTAACAAACGTATCATTAAAAACCAAAAACTGTTGAGAAAGAAGTGGGAAACAAGAAAAAACAAGGAAAATGCAGCAAGATCAGCTGATAAGGGAAGCTCGAACGAAAGCGATGCGCCGCGCCCCCACGACGCAAGTCCGCAATTGCACACACTAAATTAGACCCGGAACCAGAGGATATGCGCTTTTATCAAGACTGTGTTGTCGACGCAGAGGGAGGAGGGCGGAGCCTTGATGAACTCCAACAGTGATTCGAAAAGGCCTTGATGTTCCTGCCGTGGATCGTATGCAACTTGACGTGTCCACGTACAAAAGCTTCACTCCCTTTTGGTAATGTTTTAAAGGCAGCATACACGCTCGTAAACGGTGTTGGGATAACAATGTGGATCGAGCCGTATGGCTTACAACATAATACCTACGCATTTTGAAGTGTCAAAATGACTCATAACGCCGCTGGCATGAGCAGTTGTTCGCCCTGTTCTGCACGCCTCGTATTTGCCATTTTCCTCCAACGCAGGGTTGTTGGGCCATCTTCGCCTTCAGTGATGTCTGTGGTTCACTTGTTAGGCAAACTACCAATAGTACCGACGGTGAATATGGCCCAGCAATCTTGCGTTGCAGGAAAAGGGCAAATGCAGGGGGCGTGAAAATACAGGGCGGGGCCAACTTCTAACTCATGTAGCGGCATTATGGGTCGTTTTCGACACTTCAAAACGCGGAGGCATTGTAATCTGGGCCATACCATTCTATTTTCGTAGTTATCTCAATCACGTTTACGAGCGTGTATGCTGCCTTTAACAATTTTAAATCTGAAAAATAATCAGCTGGTGGGAATTGACAAATTTCCATCAGGGCAGGTCCCGCAAGGATACAGTATACAGTGCCGCGGCGTGTATAACTGCTCGGTGCTGCCCTCTGGCGCGTTTTTCTTCGACCACTCTTCCTTTTGGCATGCCTGAGTACAGTTAGGGCGCATATAAGTGATAGTTGTCTTGCTATTTCTACAGCGTCCCGCCGGTGTATAACTAGGGCGTAAGAGCTTCGATGCCAAAAGTAGTGTAATCGGTGTAGCGATAAGCGTTGTCTTGGTCTCTTCGAGGGGTTTGACTCTTCATCTTTGTTTTTCTGGCTTCGTGTTTTGGAACTCCGAAGTTGAGAGCGTTTCATGGTTTTGCGACGTCAGTCTATCAAAGCCCCTACATGTCTTAAGATCATAACACAACAGCTGCTCAAATACTGGGCCTCCAAAAGGGGTATAGTATTGAAACAGAAACATTTTGGTTCCACTTTCGCATCTTAAGTTTGAGGGATTCTTCATTTTCGGAACGTTATTGTCTCTCAATAATCTTTCTGCAACATTTGCCATTTTGCCGCGGTTGTTTCCCATCATGTGGTCGGAATAGCGCCAGCGAGACACATCATCTACCATGAGACTCTCTTCATATTGTAGTTCCTCTTAAAAATATGTCAGCTGAGATAGTGTGTGATCAAAGTGGCCTTGATTTAAAAAAGGGCGTCCATCGAGGAGTCTTCACACAGCAGCCACAGCTCTTGCTTTGATACTTTCAGTTGTATCTTCGCTCTCCAAGGCTTGAAGGCACCTCATCAAAACAGGGTAGTTGCGTAGGATCTTTGCTAGCGCTTGCTGCATGCTGGCCGGCCAGCGGGCCGATGTAGCACCCCCATTTTGAGGTACGAAAAGTTCATCAGTTCCTGAGCGAGCCGATATGCGAGCTCTGAGCAGATACGACGAGATTCAGAGTATGTGCTGCGTAGACGCTGAGAAGAAACCCTAAAACAAAACATATTTAGATACCTAAATTTCCTTTAATCATATTGGATTCGCACCTGCTCTCACAGTTCCATCGAGTGTTGTCTCATTATCTACCATGAGCTGAAGTTTTGCGCCTTCATGTGCCCGGTCATCACAGATGCACCGTTGGCAGACAGGGCCATCTCCTTTCTTATGGCAAACGCGATGGGCTTGTGAGAAAGATCATTCTGCATGTCTGCCCATGAATCCTCCTCAATGGGAGAGTTCTTGATTGCGTCGACGATGTTTTCGGACTTCGCTTTCTGTTTCTACTAACGAGAAGTGGAAATTTACGGGTGTGTAGGAGGGGGAGAGATTTCAGAAACAATCCATTTACGATCGGTGTCGGAGGTGCCGTCGGTCAACAGAGAGAAGGGAGGATAGTTTTCCATTGAATATTTCAACAAATCAAATTTCATGTGCTGTGCAAAATTCGTGACCATGCGCTACGCGGATGTGGGATCGTTGTGCGATTCAGCAGGCGTCGCACCGTACTTTATTGCCATCACAATAAGAGAGGTTTAGCGAACGCCAGACCTTCCTTGGCAGCGATATCACATATGAGGTAGGATAGAAAGCTTAGTTTGAAGACATCATCCTTGCTAAGAAAATTTGCAGCATTCTGCGCTAAAACGTAAGCTCGACACGGCTTTCTGCGTGAACACCGCCTCACCCCTCGTGAAATTTATCCAAAGCTTTCAAAGTATCAGCATTGCAAGTTTTATCTCGTCTATCTCTGCTAGGACCTACATTGTTGTCGCAAGCTTCAGCAATTGAGCTCTAATTATGTGAACGATCTCATACTCTCTCCACCCCATTTTTCGCACCCTTTGCATAAGGTCTGCAAATATTCTTTGCATCATTTCATGCCTCTTCTGTGGCAGACCATGACCAAAAATTCTGAGTCGGTAGCGAAACTTGAACTAAAGCTGAATCATCTAAAGCTTTGCTCTATTTGATTCACATTACACCTCATGCCATTAGGTGCTGAAGCTCTTAGAGGAGGAAAAATATTCCGAAAAATAACACCCGAATGCCATTTATTGCTCCTCAACTTAGAAAGATAGCACAACATCTCCGTCATCATTTAAAACCTTAGCACTCGAAGATTCGAAACAAGTTCAAAATCGTGCAAGCCGAAATGAAGCGAGTCTGGAAATTACCGTATGTCAGCTTCGATAAAAAGAAGTTTTCAGAACGAGGGTACCAATCGACAATAAATGTTCCGAAAATCATTTCTAGATAGGTAAAATATTTTTTCCTAAAACTGAACTTCGCCTGTCACACCTCCGGACACGAAAAAATCGGCCAAAAATCGAAAAAGTGTCGTCTATATACATGACTTAGTGTGTGAGGGCAATCGGTATACAGATGTTGGGAGATGTTAAGTTCCGAGGACGAGCTCATAAGATTGATTCCGAGCCGAGTTATGGCCGGTCAAATGTGCGGTGGTTCCCCGGTGGTTCAAAACCTCCACCGGACCACCGGGCTGAAAACGGAGGGCGAAGATTTTTCCGGTTTCTGGAGTGCTTTTCATCTTTCCATCTGTCTGGAGTAATTAAAAAAACTCCAAAATTAAAAGAGTCAGTAACGTCTTCCAATTTTTCCACCATTACTAGAGGGTCGTTTTTTAGCCGAAAAATGTCCCTCTCAGGGGGGGGTCGTTGTTCAGGGCGATCCGGACAACCGCTGTGCCTGACCCTAATCTATGGCTCGTTTTTATCCTTTCTTTCGCCATTATCAGTACAATGGAACCCGGTACATTCGAGTTTCGGTGAAAATTCAAAGACCTTTTCATCGTGATCAATGTCTTTAAAGGCATCGTACACGCCAGGAACCATACCCAATTTTTTAAATGTTCATAGGCAGGCTTATCCTTTCAACAGATGAAAATGGTGAGAGAAACCTTCAAATCCCGGTCTCGTGAAGCAAATTAGAGTTATACATGAAGTGTGCCCGAATGAGAATGGCGGCCCACGCGGCCGGCGTGCTTGGCAGGCGGCCTTCGCATGACGAGTGTTGGATTTCAACGACGGCCGTCCCCTCTCCCAATGTCTGCAGCAGGGCTGTGCGTTAATAACGTTAACGTGTTTATTTATTCAATACGCTACATAAGGTAGTGGTGAAAAAACGGGAGCAGAATATGATACAGCAGAACACAAATCAAAAAATTACCACGCAAGAAGAATACTCGAAGCTTTTTGAAAGAAGGAAAAGAACGGGGTACATTCTCCAAATTTAATTTCAAGGAGGCGAATGCAGAACCAGCCCTACATGTAAAACTATTCAATCTGAGATTAGTTTTGGGTACCCCATAACCAATTTTCTCCGAGTTTCCACGTGTCCTAGAGGTTACAAATTTGTAGAATTTCGACTTGTCAATTCTCAACATTCCACTCAAGATCTTGAAGATCACGCACACATCGTTTCGCTTACGGCGAGACTCTAGGGAGTGTAATGACAGGTCTTCATTCCTCTTTACGGGACCAGGGACTCTAGCATACGAAAAACCGTTCCTTCTCAGGAAAATTTTGCGAGTGAAATTTTCTTGTACCCTTTCCAAAAGTTGAATATCTCTCTTTTTACACGGACAGAATACTGAAGTCCCCGATTCCATTATTGGCCTAACATATACCTGATACGCACGCGATAAGACACTTTTGTTACAAGTTGACAAGGCTTTGAAAATATGAAATGTGCGCACTGAAGCTTTGCTACAAATAGCATGATAATGAGCAGAGAAATCAAGTTCATTATCATAGTGGAAACCTAAGTCCTTCACATGGGAAACAGATGTTAATGGGTGGCCATCGAGCACGTAAGTGACCGGAATACTGGAAACTTCCACTCTCATGTGAACCGTTTTCTCAGGGGCAAGTGGCAAATTCCAAATTTTAGACCAGTCCAGTATTCTTTCCAGAGCGGCCTGAACATTTTCGACATCAACGATCGACTCTATTTTGTTGTATATTTTCGCATCATCGGCAAATTGTTTAACGCATTAACGGGTTACCGCGGTTTTTTTTTCAAAAATTAACGATTAACGGTTAACGAAAAAGTCCCGAAACCACGTTAATTTTTATTTCGTTAATGTTCCATCCATCTATGCTTTTTTGCATGTCAGGATTCCTATTCTTGAAGAGTATTCGTTTATTGTTCTGGCTGATAGTATTAATAATCCATGAAGATGATTTCCAAGTTTGGAGTGTACGGACTGCGGTGTTTGGCATGGAACGTGTTTCATGTTTTTTTTGGGACGTCTGGTTATTTATCGATTTTCGTGGTGGTCAGGTAATGTTTTCAAAATTGTTAACTAAATGCAAAATTACTGTGTTATCGCATTAACGGATTAACGCGTTTTTTTTTCAAAAATTAACGATTAACGGTTAACGAAAAAAGAAAATTTCATTAACGCACACCCCTGGTCTGCAGAGCTTATTGATCGGCTCTGCAGTGCTTGCTGCCAGCCGGTGCCGGCCCCGTTCGTAGTCGATGGCGGTGGGGACTTTTCGCATGCTCGTCCGAGAGCGGCGAACGCGACGGCCGCCTGCAGAACACCCCGGCCGCATGGGCCGCCATTCTCATTCGGACGCACCTTAGGTCCATAGTTGGCAACGCGCAATGTCGACTTCTTTGAACTGTTGCCCTGGATTCGCAAGCCATTCCACCAGTATGGGATCCTCGCGAGCAAATTGTGATGGATGACTGGTGGAAGGGGATGTGTATACAAGTCTGCTGGTACCTGCTCGTTGGTTCCCCTGCTTCTACTGAACCTAGCAGACGTTTGAGTGTACACAGGGAACGTTCGAGCGATATAGCGTGCACAACTATATCGCGAAAGTATCCCACACATTGCATAAAGGTGTCGCCGGCCCTCACACTAAGGCCTCTGGTATATAACACCTTAGGATCCGTACCTAGAGAGCTCATGCAGTCTCGGCCACAATCCACAATTTCGCCACCCAGAAATGCCGGTCATTGTCGAGTGATATCCAACGATCTGCGCTGTCCAATTCTCTTAGCTATTTCCATGCACCGTTTGCTGCTTCGCAGGAAACTCGCCTCAAGGATAGACCCGTCATCAGCATCGGAGAGTACGCCATCTACTGCGGTAACGCTGATGATACGAGAGTGGGAGGCTGTGCGATAGCTGGAAGGAAGGACTTCAATGGTATGATCGAGAAATTCGGTTCAACGTCGTGTAGGAATGCATTTGTGCGACTGCGGGATCACAGAGGATTCAGTCTGTGGATAGTGAGTGCTCATTCGCCCACCGAAACCACCGAAGATAATTTCAAGGATGCCTTCTACGAGGAACTCAATACGTTGCGAGCCAGGATACCTTGTCAACATGCTGTTGTCATGGGAATCAATGGCTACCGCCTTGTTGACTTGTGTGAACGCAGTGGTCTGATTATTGCATCGACATTCAAGAGGAATCATTGCCGCCATCCGCTTACGTGGCAGGGACCAACCCAACTATCTCTGGAAAGGCAGCGGAAGCGGAAGATGACAACTTCGAAACTACAGCTCGACTATGTTCTGACGAGAAATATTCCAGTGTCGGACATTCGAAGATCTTGAGAGCTCTGCGGGATGTCGAATTCGACCGTCCAGTTCTGTTGAACTTCACTGTCAGGATTCATAAGAGGAAGCGAGGGGCTAAGCCTCTACAGAGGATTGACATAACAAGTCTCAAAGATGAAGAATGCAGAAGGAAATTCCGACAACGCGTTTCTATTCATATTGGAGTACGGGCTAAGAAGAAACTCTGCGACGCGGACTATTTCTTCAAGTGCATCCAGGACGCTTCGAAAGGGGCAAACCCGGTTGTACAGCCCAAGAAGAAGTTCGCCAACGTCTCAGAGGAAACAAAATCTACCTACAACAGAGTATGTGCTCTCCGAACTGCAGGAAACTTAGTGGAGGAGAAGCGTCTGAGGAGGAAGTTGGACGTTCAGAGCTAAGGAGTTTGAGAAGGCTTGGGAGGAGAAGAATCCGAAGAAGGCCTACACGTTGCTGTGACAGTATAGCGGGAAGATGAAGAGATGTTCTCCTGTCTTGAACACTACCAATGGAGTTGCAGTTGGTGATGCGACGCTGCCAATATGGAAGGATCACTTTAGTTCACTACTGAATCCTCCAGCGCCGTCAGTACCAGAGCTCCCGCATGTTCAGAGAGCACATAACGTTCTCAGTGAGGAACCGCCGACTGAGGCTGAAGTTTTGAATTGTGTCCGGAAAATGAAGAATGGAAAGGCAGATGGAGATGACAGCATCACTGCTGAAATGATAAAAGCTTTCCCTCCGTTTGGGATTCGCGAAATGACCAACACCATCCGTACCATATGGATGAGCGAAAGGGTACCCGATTTGTGGAGGCATGCGATCATCGTACCTCTTGACAAGAAGTTATCTGTCACGAAGCCCTAAAAACTATAGGGGGATTTCTCTACTGCGTGTCATGTACAAGGTTTTGGAACGCATCATTCTCAAGCGACTCATCGAACGTCGTGAGGAAATTACCAGAGAGGAGCAAGCTGGTTTTCGACCTGGAAGATCGACCGTCGACCAAGTATTCGTCGTATTCGTCGTGAGAAGAGTAATTGAATCGTGGAAGCGGTATTCAAAGCCACTACAGCTTGTTTTTTTCGGACTTTGAAGCCACATTCGACTCTCCTCATCGTGATCGATTGCTCAACACTCTGTGAGCCAAAGGAGTTCCGGAAAAGTATGTTCGACTAATCGAGGACATGAACAATGGAATAACAGCAGCAGTTCGTACGCCGGTCGGGTTTACGTCAGCTTTCGATGTGTAAACAGAAGTAAGGCGGGGCCTCCTAAACAGGCAGCAGCGACCGTTAATCCACATCCTTTATCGCACTGAATACGTAGGAAGTTGGTAAGTAGAAACTTGTTGAAATCCACTAGAAAAGCAGTGAAATGGAACACGTATGGATAAACAGTCGCTGCTGCCTGTTTAGGTTTTCTCGAGTAAGGGAAGGAGCTGTAGCAGGACTTTTTCTATTCAACTTCGCCGTTGATGACATCATGCGTAGAGTTGCATAACAGTTTCCTGCGGACGTGATCCTAACACCATCAGAACGCTCCCTTGTCGACCTGGAGTACGCCGACGACATTGTGTTATTCGCTGAAAACAACGCAAAACTGAAAAGGATTGTGAACCTCGTTTCGAAGTATGCCGCAGCCTATGGACTTCGTCTTCGTCCCGCCAAATGCAAGCGGGGGTGGTAGTAATTGGGGGTGTTAAACGCGATTTAACAGGCGTTAAGTTCGCGTTAAACGCGAGTTTAACCTCAACAAACTCAGAGCAGGACTCCTAATAGTTGCGAGAGAATTCGCTCTAGTTTCACCCTAACATCCCTCAGTGGTAGGCATTTGTTACACTTTTAATGAAAACGCCTGGAAAAAGCGACAATTGTAACCTTTGTTACGAAAAATAGCGAGTCCAAAACGTCTTCAGGTCTGTTTTTTCTCTAAAATTCCGACATGTGGCATCCTCGCGGTAAGTTCGCGTTTAACATACTCTCGCAGACAGCACGGAAATAGTGCTGAAATGCGAGAGGAACTGGCGGTTAACGAAAAACTCCTTCCGAGGAGTTTTTGGATGCGGTTAGCAAGATACAGTAGGAACAGTTTTGACCATCTATACTGAGGGCGAGTACGAGTTAAATTATTGCAGAGGGTTAAGGAAGTTTGATAGCACTGTTAGCCATTTTGATTCAGGACGTCAGCCTATCTTTAAAACTGAAAGGTGTTTCAAGGGATAGTGTTTTAACGGCTTCCGCCAGGGAAACGGGCGATGAGGGATCAAAAACAAAGCAGGGATCATTGCTGGAACACTTTGGCCGTCTTCTTTGGTGGCACTAATCAATTCCTCCCAATCAGCTGTTAAAGGCAGTGGTCGCGATCAAATATGCTTGTCGTCTTTTTCTCTCTAAACCCTTTTCTGGGTCTTGAGTAGTAGGACCTATAAGAAAAAATCGCGAAAAAACCATTGTTTTGGGCAAAATTTGAAGCCTGAACTTTCTTGTCTTTTGACGGTGGACGAGCTCACTCCATATCATCGGCATCGATGACCTCTTATATCAAGAACATAAGCTGGCTTGAAATTGAATTTCAATCAATGCAGCTTCGGATTTATGTACACTTTTAGTCAAAAACATTGACTGAAGTGCTTGCTTTCATTGTTCTTTTGTTTTTATTAGGTAAATTTGCATTTATTTCGTCCTCTGAATGTCGATGATTTTTGACTGCTCGGCATGAGACTGCGATCTAATTCGTCATCGCTGTGCACGTGTGCACGAACTGGCTGCTTTGGGCCTTAGAAACTCTAATTCTAGCCCGTTTTTCACCGCTCTACCTTTATAGTTTTTCAGCTGTTTTTTATCTAAGCTGATTTTTGTAGTTTTTTCTGTAACGTTTTTCATCGTGACCACTGCCTTTAATTCTTCGGCGAGCGCCGACACTTCTCTCCTTTTTTTCTATTTTCGCTCTGAATTTCTTGCGCTTTGCTGTTTTCAGGTTATTTTCCTCTTCACAATTCATTGCTTATCCTAGGCTTTAATGGGTGTGTAAAGAAATAATTGTTTGCTCGCTTTTTGGAAGGATTTCCATAACTTTTTAGTGCCAAAAAAAATAAAATTTTCCAAGCGACTTTAGTAATGTTTAATCACCATTAGTCGGGGCGTATCGGGCGAGTTTTGTGGGAAAGGAATGCGAATTTGTTTCTAAAACCAAATGTATTTGTTCTCCTTTTTCTGCAAGATTCAAATACTCCTCTTTCATTGCCAGAGCAGTGCCATCGTGGCCTCTTTTTTTTTGAGGGTCCGCGACGCACTTGCTTTGGTGTATTGGTAGAGTCACTCGAAGTGTTTCAAATTCTTGCCTTGAAATATGTGCACAAAATCTTTTCCTTGCATGATGCGCATATGAGTGTGTGACAGTGTTTCTATATATTTTCAGCACTAACTGCGGGCGGGGGATTAGTTTCATTTTGAGAAGACGGCAAACACTTCACAAATCAGCTGCATCAATGACCGAAACCACACCATTACCCCAATCTCGGACGCCAGACTTTAGTTGCACGCTTCCAAAAAAAAACACTTGAATTTATTTTCAAGAACGAAAATAGACTATCAAGTTTATCATCATTCTTATAGGTTTTTAACTATCCATTTCAGTTGAATGCAGGACATTTTTTGAATTTGTGCATTACTCGACGAGTTTCGGAATGTCTTTTTCGCAACTAGCGTTACCTTTCCAAGAATACCTTGTAAATAATTCGTCCAGAAATTTGCAAATTTTCGTTCGCTCGAAATTTCCTTTGGAGAAATTTTTTGTTTTTCAAAAAAACTTTTGTTCGAAAAAAAACGTTAACAAAGTTACTACAAATGCAAACTTCTGTCAGATCACACGCATTTGATTGATTGGGCCAATGATTAACCTAACATGTCTTTTCCAGAGTGGTCCTGAAAACTCACGGAGCTCATAAAAAATTACGAGAATTAGAATTTCCAAGGGAAATTTTAAAAAATTGCGTTCTGATCGTGTTTCGAACAAGCGAAATATTACGAAGTTCCCTTTGAATGCTCTTCCTAATGAATAAAATAAATAGCATTACTTGTATAATCTTTCCGATCCCTCGTCTTTCCACCGTAAACGTCGTTCGTGTCCAAGTGTAGAAAATACTCATGCGGACGAAGGCCACGCATAATGTATTTGTAAGCAGAGGGCAGCTTTCGCTAAACCGGCAACAAACCGTGGCACCTATGTCGCGGTTCGTAGCCGGCCAGGAGGTGGCGGTTTGTTCGTGTTTATTTGGCGGCTCTACTGCATTTAATTCGCGGTATGTTGGCGGCTTGGAGGTGGCGATTTATTCGCGGTTAACACACCATTTACTACCACCCCAGATGTGGGTCTCCCAGAGGCCTTCAACGGGAGTTTGTGTGGACGGACAACGTATCGAACTGGTCGACGATTTCTGTTATTTGGGCCGTTTGCTGAAGAACGATGGTAGTTATGCAGCGGATATTCAACAACGATGAGCGAAAGCTACGTCTGCATTCAATTCTCTAACCAAGTGTTTGTGGTCTACCCCCATCGCGAAGGAAGTTAAGTTGCGCGTCTAGTTATCCACAATTCGCCCTATCATGATGAACGGATTGGAGACGTGGGCAGCACCGAAGACGCAGATGGAAAGGTTGGATTGCAAAGAGAGGAAGCTGTTTAGACGTTTGCTCGAATACTTCTGGCTGCGGATGTGTCACAACGAAGATCTCTACAACGAGATTGACGCCTTACATCAACGTTTGACACGAGGGAGGTGCCAACATCTCCCAATGCCATCTCACGGAAGGTCGTCTTCGCCTGTACGGGCATATTTTAAGAAAACCGCCAGATCGTCTTGTTCAATACGCTCTTAGGGTGCTACCGAGTCTGGAAACGGCCGCGTGGACGTAGGCAAAAGTTTTGGACAGATGTGGTGAAGGATTTGAAATCCCTCGGCATTGAAAGGCAATTCAGGCGCGATGTTTCACTTCGCAGGAAGTGGAATAGCGACCAATGGATGGACTGTGTTCAAATTGTGGCTGAGGATCATGACAAATTGACACGGCTGACTACTATGACGGAACACCTCGGTGAAGATGCGGAATGACTGCGTCAGGCGAAAGCCAACCGTTTATGTCGAGTAAGTAAGTCAAGACTGGTGGAATTCGGTGGAACGTTCTACATTCATTAGATCCCCTTATATTCGCAACGGTGCATTCTTGACGCACCGAACTCTGTCATCAAATCAAGCGGTGTTGAGATATGAGGAATGAAAAAGAAAAAGTGAATGATTTAAACGCGTGCCAGGGTGTGCGTTAAAGGCAGTGTCCACGATAAAAATCGCTTTTGAGTTTTGAGTTTCCACCAGAAAACGAAGGTTTGGAGTCTTACTGTATCATCAGTGAAGAAAGAAT
Source organism: Aplectana chamaeleonis (assembly GCA_029168955.1). Lineage (NCBI taxonomy): Eukaryota > Metazoa > Nematoda > Chromadorea > Rhabditida > Cosmocercidae > Aplectana > Aplectana chamaeleonis. Next base: position 201,331 of record JAPDOI010000522.1, read on the forward strand.
CACGAAAAACGCTGCGAAACATCCAAAACCAGCTCTTCTATTTGAAAGCCACATTTGAACGGTGGATGAGTTGCGCGGGCATGGGCCTGAACAAGACAGTGTGCGCAAATGCGCCCCAATGCTAAAACTCAGCCGCGCTGGCGCTCCGACGCTAATGTAGAAGCGGACCGAACTGTTCCTTGGAAAACTCGACCACGAGCGGAAGAGCTAGCGCGAGCGGACTCCGGAGCCGTATGGAGCTCTTTCGGGCTCGTTTTTTTTCGTTCTTTCAACCCCAGTGCTCCAATGAGACCCTGAGCTTTCAATTTCCGGCCAAAAACCGAGGACGAAATTTATCGCGGACACTGCCTTTAATGAAAAGTATTTTTTCGTTTATTTTCTAATCGTTAATTTTCGCAAAAGAAACCGTGTTAACCCGTTAGAGCGCTAAAGGCAGTGTTCACGATGAAAAAGTTCCCCGTTTTTGGCTAAAACCTAAGCTTTGGGTCCCTCTAAGAAGAGTACGAACGGAAGTGCGGCGACAAACGGTCGCAAAGTAGGTGAAAATAGCGCGGGTAAGCCGACTTATTGGGCCAACCAGCCCATATCCTATAACAGTTGCCCTGCGTTCGTTTTACCGTAGAGTTCGCGCAATAATTTCAGTCTGATGAATGGACGGGGCTGCGACTGTAGATCACCTCGCGCGAATCGAAACCCCATTCTCCAGTGAGGCGGCCAACCCCGCACGGCCAGCCGCCTGATCCATGTGTCAGACCAAACCAAAAACGGAAACCATAGGAACAGGCGCCGAATATTCAAATATTCTCCATCGCGAAAGGTTCTAACATCCCAGCATGTATAGTAACCCCTCTTATTTTTGAAGAATTCGCTACAGGAAACAGAAAGCAAAGCCACTTACCTAAGAATTTTCAAGCGCGAAACCATTTCAGGTTTGATCCGTTGTCCGCAGTCTCCCGAAACACACAAACAGGCATAATGAATTTTTCAGAGATTTCTTTAGACAGTTTTTCTACTGTGTTTAAGTGTTCTGTGTTCTGTGTAATACGGTTTTTTATCGTGAACACTGCCTTTAACCCATTCACGACCACGCCTAATTTTAGGTGGCTGCACGTTCGGACCGCGTGCAATATTGCGTCACCGTATGCAGTGTCCCACCGGTGGGCCACTTTTGCTCGAATGGCACGCCATCAAAAAAGCGATTTCCGTTTTTTCGTTTATGGTACGACTGTCCACGTCAAAATCATGATGGCAAAGTTTCAGCTTCCATAACTCTTTCCTTCGAGAGAAATGGCCTCCTAAAGTTTCAACTATGTAGATAAGACCAAAATCACGTGGGTTCGTTGAATTCTAGCGGTTTGACACATTAATTATCGTAGATTACCATGACAGACATTCTTCTGTTCTTGAATTGACTGGGAATGCTTTTTTAGATCTTCGCCATTTTCTTTTCCTCGGCCACCCCCTCACCTTCCGGTTCGGCGCCTTCTAGAAAGAGATTTTTTGTAAAAAGCATATTGAGCGTTTGTTTGTACAATTAGACATAAAAAATAGTTTAGTAATTACATATTGACTAGGAATGATCAGTGTGATCACCGTTTGATAGGTTTTCACTCGTTTTCTGCTCTGGCACGTACCATTTCTCTCGTCCGCTCCTCTCGAAGGTAGCTTTCACCGAAGTTGGAGCCCCGGCCTACGATGGTACACCAACCGTAACCAAGCAGGACTTCCGAAAAAGGCCCTATTGATCTCTACATTGGTGATCTTTGCATAAAATAATTTCTGTGAGCAAAATACGGGCGAAAGAAAAGCCGATTCTCTACGCGGGAATGGTGCGCAGTATCAGTAATCATATTTCTGTGATATATTAAATAGTGCTATACGATGTGGCCACTCTTAGAAATATGGATTGTTTCTCGAGTAATGGGAAAAAGGAAAAATTCGCCATTAATGAATTGCATTTAAAAATGCGATCTGTACCCATGTTTGCGGTTTTCGAACCTCGCTGCATTCGAAGGGTCAGATATATTGTAGTGGTGAAGCTGCCAGCGGACCACGAAGTTCATAGTCGAGTCCAGAATGGGTGATTACATTGACCATAAATAAGTTTTGAAATTCCTTCATGCGGTGGAGAAATAGATTTTTGAAAAGAGTTTCCCACCGGTGGGACACGCGGTCCGAAGCGGTAGTCAACGCGTGTCTCACCGGTGGGACACGCGGTCGTGAATGGGTTAACATGTAAACGTTGCACTTCGTTAAAAACACACAAACATTGCCTGACGCAAAAAAAATCAATAAATCGTCAGAGACGTCAGGCAACACTAAAAAGACTTTTCACATACTGGACATCGTTTCCATTACACTGTTATTGTTCCTTGATGACAGGTATGTAAAAAGATGAAAGCCTAAAAACGAGTACGTACTCTCCGAGAAAAATCTGGCTGTGCAGAGTAATTTCTCAAATCCGCCATCACAAAGAATCTGCGAAAGGGGCCTTTCTGATAGCTTCGAGAAGACCAACGTGATGCATTTCCTTATATTGAAAATGAGTAATTGATTTTTTGTCCAAAAAGTTATAAGCTTGTATCCTCTGGTTCCGAGTCAGGTTTCGAGCTTCTTTGTTCGGACTTATGCAGGGGAATAGAACATTGAGAATAAGTGTAGCTTATACAGTGCATTCAGAAATGATAGGCTCACCCTTGAAAACCGAGGTTTTCAAAACGCTTCACAGTTTAGCGATCCATACTGTTCACTATTGGATTCAGCAGTGCAAAAAACTTGTGCATACTCAATCTTATGAATACTCCACAATTTTGAAGACTTTAAGATAAATTCTAGGATTTTTCACCGCTAAGAATTGATGGGCTCACCCTGTAAAAATTCAAATTTCTTATCTTGTTTCCCGTTACAAGTCCATGACATATCACTGACGTGGGTACATCGTACATCGTTGTTGCTAGTATGGGACGTGGTACTGCTCTTACTACTTCTGAACAAGCCCAGATTCATGCCCTCGCCTCTGTTGGACTGGGTCAGCGAAGAATAGCGACCCAAATCGGGCGTTCGCAACACTGTTGAGCAGTGTCTTAGAGATCCGGCTTCTTATGAAAAGGCGAAGTCTACCGAACTCCCTAGGAAGGTCACCAGTCAGGATGCCCGAAGGATCAATCGCCTATGTTCGAACAGCACGCTGTCGCTGAATCAAGTCAGGTCTGAATTATCGCTCGATGTTTCAAAAGCAACTATCTGGAACACCTTAAACGGCAATGAGACATCGTCCGCCAAATTATGAAGAAGGCCCCGTCAATGTCCGCCAATCATAAAGAAGCTCGACTGGAATTTGCAAAACAGAACATGGCAACCGACTGGACAAAGGTGAGGCGATCTTCCACAAGCCAAAAAAACTTGAAAATGAGCTTAAAGTTGTTCAGGTTATTTTCTCCGACGAGAAAAATTTAATCTTGATGGTCCTGATGGAGCTCGGTACTACTGGAGGGATCTCCGAAAGGATCCGTTGATCTTTAGCAGGAGGATTTTTGGTGGCGGCTCGCTGATCTGTTGGGAAGCATTTTTCAGCGAAGGTGTTTTGGAGATGGCCTTCACGTCCTGTCGTATGAATCCGTAGGAATACCAGGAAACTCTGAGAACACATCTACAATACCCACCCTAAGTTTTGGAAAAAAGGCGAAAAAAACGCGGAAAATCGCTTTTTTTTGTCTTTTGGTCATAACTCGCTTCAGAGTGGAAGTTTTACAAACTTGAAGACATCTTTGGAATCAGCATTGATCAATCTTTCTTTCTGATCTATACATGGCTTACTCTCAAACAAGGCATAAAGGGTTGACACAATCAATCGAGTGAGATGTGGGACAGTATGAAATGCTGAAATGTGTGACTGTGTCTCTTCTTGTATCTTTTAACTTGTTTGCATTTGGGATCTTTTATTTACCCAATTTTTCATCTTTTAGATATTTATTTTTTTTAAGTTTAACTCCAATTCTACTCTGTGTATTCTTTATTAACTATTCATTTATTTATTTGTTTACTAGTTTTGGTGTTGTTTGTAACATTCTTTTTCATTTACTCTATTTTTGTATGAGTTTTCACTATAATTTGAATACTTATACAATTCAATTTCATTCATATTATTCTTGCTTTATCAAAAAAAAGGTTTCGCTAAGAACGTTAAACAAATATTCAGAAAGCAACCGTTTTAGCTCTAACCTCAGGCAAACAATTCAAAACAATAAAAACCTCAACAATGGAGGAGATCGACTCTGTTTCATTTCAAGTAAGCTCCTGTTTCCCATTATCACATCGCGAAGCGGTGGCTTTTCCGTCGGAAGCTTCTTATCACTATTTATATTTCACCGAGACCCACCTGCCGGTGATATTCGAAATCGACAGCTCGCTTTAGATTTAACAGAGCTTAGTTCGAGTTATAATTACTTGTATCAATATTCAAAACTTCTGGGGTTATTTTCCGAACTCGAAAATAACATTCGGCATCTCAATTTCAAAAATGTTTACAAGTTCAAGGAAAAAGTTGTTTCTTGAAGTCGTTGTAACACATTTCGCCCTCCCAAAAAGTTGAAATTCTTCAGATTTGATGAGACTTCAACCTGAAGAACAATTCTTCTCGTATTGCTGACTTCGAGACTGTCTCTATACCTGGGGAACAATCAAGATTTACTTCAAATTGTGCCTGGTCTTGGATGAACTTTGTTTTGACGATGGTCCCCTTCGGCTTCCCCGTATCTCCACTCATTCCACTCTATCTCTCTTACTTTCTCTCGACGACCTGACGCACTCCTCGCTCAAAAACAGTCCCCCCAAGTGGATTGAAATCGCGCATCGAGGATGGACTGACGAGTCAGACCACCCAGCAGCCAGCGCGTGCGGCCGCGGCGCGTCACCGCAACGATCGGAGGTCTGTTTTCAATCTGAAAAAGAGCCAGAGATGAGATTTACTTATCGAAAGAACTATATATGCTCAAATCCAACCAAAAAACTCAGTGGAAATGAGCTCTTTTCCGACAAATTGAGATCTCGGCATTTCAAACTGGGCTCTTTTTCAGGGAGATTTGAGTCTGCCCATAATTTCATTGATTCTAGTAGGGGTCTCTGCCGCTTGTTTTTGTGGAGCTTACTATCAGAACAGAGTGTACATATGGCCTCTCCTTAGAATGAAGTCTAATGAATGGATGGGGCTACGACGATAACCCACGATCGCAAGTCCTCTAGCCGGTGGTGTCACGAACGCCGCACGGCCCGCCGCAATGAGCAAGCCTCTTCCAAACTTGAAATAGACTTCATATTGCGTTCGGCGTTCCAAATATCTTGCCCCTTCTCGTACAGAATTCAGGCTGAAAATATTTTTATTTCTCAAACCCCTGAAAAATCATTCCTGATCTGCCCATTGGCACTAAGAACTTAGCGAAATTCAAATTGTTTCTTTTTAGTTCCCCCACCACAGTACAAAAAGACAAAATTTCGCAACTTCTGTTTATGCTGGTGTCAGTCTCTTGTCAGCTCGTTCGTCCGTAATGTGAAAAAGAGAGGCCGAGTCTGCAGGGCTGCTCTGCAATTTTTATTTTCTTGATCAAAAGTAGATTTTTTTAGAAAATTGAAAAAACTAAAAAAATCCATATTCCCACCCTATTCCTTGTACTTAACGGTCTATATCCGCATTTGACGACGGGCCGTCAATCGCTTAAGCCAGACTTTTCGTTTAGGAGATTAATCAATGCGGTGACGCGCCGCGGCCGCGCGCGCTGGCTGCTGGGTGGTCTGACTCGTCAGTCCATCCTCGCTGCGCGATTTCAATCCTTTTTTCCTTTTTTCTCCTCCTCCTCTCCGTCATTCTCCCTTTTGTGACACTTCTTTTCCTACTACTTCTTTTCCTTCGCATAATTCTTCGTCTTCCTCTTTTTTCTGTTCTTCTTCTCCTTCCTGATTTTTTTCCTTTTACTTGTTATGTCTGTCCTTTTTTCTTGTTTTTCTTTTCTCTAGCTTAGTCATTTCACTTATTGTTAGGTGACGGTATAGAGGATATTTTTCATTTTTGTGATACAAATTTAATTTAACATTCAAAGTCAAGAACGAAGGGATAAAGAAAATATGAAGAAGTCATAGGAACAAGAGCGGAAAACAAAAAGAGAGCCTTGGAAAAGAGGAAAAGAAAGAAAGATAGAGAAAAGGAGTAGATACGATAAAGAAATTGAAGGCTTAAAAAAGATGCAGTAGAGAAAGAAGATAAGGAGGGAAAAGAGGAAAAACGAAACAATTCAAGAGAAATGACGAAGAGGGGATGAAATGGGTAAAAACGAAGAAAAAAAGGAAGTGATGGAGGAAAAAACGTAGATGAAGTAAAGAGGACTAGAAAGAAGTCGAATAGAAGAATAGGAAGAGAACGGAGAAAAAGATGATGATGGAGCAGAGAAGGAAGAGGAAGTAACGAGATGAAAGTGAAGGAAAGAACACTATGTAAGTGGAATGAATGAATGGATGAATGATTGAAGGAATGAATGAATGATTGAAGGAATGAATGAATGAATGAATGAATGAATGAATGAATGAGTGAATGAAGGGAGGGAGGAAGGAAGGAAGGGAGGAAGGAAGGAAGGAAGGAAGGAAGGAAGGAAGAGAGGGAGGAAGGAAGGAAGGAAGGAAGGAAGGAAGGAAGGAGGGAGGAAGAGAAGAAGGAAAAGAAGAAAGAAAGAAAGAAAGAAAGAAAGAAAGAAAGAAAGAAAGAAAGAACGAAAGAAAGAACGAAAGAAAGAAAGAAAAAGAAAGAAGAAAGAAAGAAAGAAAGAAAAAGCGAAAGAAAGAGAGAAAGAGCGAAAGAAAGAGCGAAAGAGTGAAAGAAAGACCGAAAGAAAGAAAGAAAGAAAGAAAGAAAGAAAGAAAGAAAGAAAGAAAGAGAGAAAGAAAGAAAGAGAGAGAGAAAGAAAGAGAGAAAGAAAGAAAAAAAGAAGGAAAGAAAGAAAGAAAGAAAGAAAGAAAGAAAGAGGAAAGAAAGAAAGAAAGAAAGAGAAGAGAAAGAAAGAAAGAAAGAAAGAAAGAAAGAAAGAAAGAAAGAAAGAAAGAAAGAAAGAAAGAGAAAGAGTTGTTGTTGTTAAGAAAGAGAGAGAAAGAGAAAGAAAGAAAGAGAGAAAGAAAGAGAGAGAGAAAGAAAGAGAGAAAGAAAGAGAGAAAGAAAGAAAGAGAGAAAGAAAGAGAGAAAGAAAAGAAAGAAAGAAAGAAAGAAAGAAAGAAAGAAAGAGAGAAAGCAAGAGAGAAAGCAAGAAGAAATTGATGACACGAAAAAAAAGAAGAGAAAAGGAAACACCAGAAACAAGGGAAAATAAATTGAATTTGGTAAATAAGGGGTAAAGACGGAAAAAAAGAGAAAAAGAATTCTGTTCTTCATTATTAATTAAGGTTGAAGATGGAGAAGAAACTTTCGTTAAACTTGAATGTTCATCTTGTTCTAACCTTGCAATTTTTTCAAATGCTATCTCCATTTATTTACTGTGAATACTGGTTTAGATTTATACCCACATACTAGATATGTTTTAATTTTGATCCCACTTTTTTTGTTTTAACATCGTCATCAATTTCATGAATCACTTCTTCATCATCTTTTCCCTTTCCTCTTCCTTTCTTTCTCCACATTTTCTTTTTTGTTCTTCTTTCATTTTCTTCAACATCTCCTTTTCCGTTACTCATCCTTTCATTCAACCTCTTCATCTTTTCCTCTTTGCTTCAGTCGTTTTTACTCATCTCCTTCTCTCTTTCGATTTTCCATCTCTTTCCTCAACCTTCATCCTCTTCATCTTATTCTTTACTCCTCTTCATCTTATTTCTGCTCATCCCTTCTTTTTTTTGGTCCCATTATTTTTCTCTTATTTTTAGTTTTCTGGCTTTTTTCCCTCTAATTATGTAATCTCGCATGAACCACGGAGACATTCCTTTAATGAAAAGATATAACTTAACATCCCGTGATAGTTGAAACGAGGGGGGGGGGGGTGAGACTCCTTTGAAATTTCGGTTTGAAGAGGTCTTGGAATATACGATTATATTGTATGGAAGAATCCAAGCAAAAAAAAGGGTTACAATGGATATAAAAAAAGTCAAAATAAATAAGTATAAAACTACATTTATCGATGATTTTAAACGACTAAAATCTTGTCAACCTAGTTGCTATGGATATGAGTTGCTTGAGAATAAACGCTAAAAGAATTCGTATCTAATATTATTTCATTTTGCAAATAAAAATAAAATTTTCAATTATTTGCTATTTTACATACAAATTTTTGGCACATGGCTCATTTTTTAGCGTGGAAGTCTCGCTTCACGTTGAAGATATAAGCGTTAGATTCATGGAATGAATACTTGATTAAAATATAAATGCTGCCACCTCAATCGATCAAAACGACCGTATCACTAACTGAATGAATAAATCGATTCCAATATTATAATCTTCGAAATGCGTGGAAAAGAGAAGTTTTTTAGTCACGCTACGAGGGGAGGAGCTATCTAACATACATACCTTTCGGGAGACGCTGTAAACTCCTAAGTAGAAAGGAACATCGGGATCTCTTCTCTGTAGACCGAAACTCAGAATAACAAAACCCTTCGACCAACACAGTGTTTTCAAAAAATTACACTTCTTCTAGGGACATTTCAGAACACTTGTTTCAAGAAAATTCAAGTATTCATTCTATCAAAGAGGGGTCTTCCAAGCAAAAGAGGTTTGGTTGGCGTCAGAAACGTTCCAACAAAAAGGGAGCAATAGGCAAGTAGGATGAGGAGAGTCTACAAAAATTGAACAATATTTTCTGAGACTGATTTTCTTGGCCGAAACTTCTTAACAGCGAAAACAAACCGTTGTGGCATTTCACGAGGAAGAGTTCAATGGTTTCCAAGAATGGACTTCTATTCTTGACGAGATTATAAGAAAATACTCTTATTTCATGCTGCACTTTGAGTTCACTTTTCGTAGCAGCTGGAGCTAGCCGTCTGTGTAGGTAAAGTTGAAATCATTTTCTCTTCTAATGATAACTATTAGGTGCACATAATTATACATTTTTATCGTTACTCGCATAATCGGAGACTATTTGGAACGACAGAGTGCTTCCGTGTGAAACACGATGCCCATTATTCGTCCCAGCCTACTGCGAACTGCGCCTGCGTCGCGTGTCGACACATCTCACTGGGGCGCGACAGCAGCTCCCCACATCTGACTCGAGGAGCCTTGAATTATGGTTAAAGTGTGAGGGCTTTCAACCCAAGCAATTCCAGCAATCGATTTGGGGTCTAACAGGAACTAGACAAATTTGTTATGCCGGTTTGGATTTGTTTCATTTTACTTAGCGCCGACGATGGTTTTAGAAATACATCCATATCTTAAAGACACATTTTAGTTACCAGAACTCTGGAGCCATGTCTCAATTGGGGGAAATTTCGATTAGCTGTGCACTTCTGCACAGTGCTATATGTATGAGACTCTTATGACTCTTCTCAAGTTGATGTTCGCCATGTATAAATTAGCGTATTCGATCCAAAAAAGCTCGAATCTTTGTGGAGGCTCACGCCATGCAGAACCTTTTGAAGGAACTCAGGAAATGACAACGTTGTACTGGTCGGCAACGCCGTTTTCAAATAACAGTATTGTTCTTCCGATGACATTTTCAAATCCATCTTCGAGACTGCTGAAGGCTCCTCTGAACCAGTTCATAGGGGTTCTCTCATTTGAGCGCTAAAGTAAGGGTGCACCAACCAAAAAAAAAATTTCTGAACACCCTAAAGATAGCATGATGCCCCCCTTACCTTGTTGCCCAATTGAGAAAACCAGCCACGCCTCATTTTATTGGAAGTTTAGTAACGGGTATGATTTTGATTTGATTTGATTTATTACACGGTAGAACCGTGTCAAAGACAACAACAGAATAATAAAAGCACTAAAATCAGTCGAACAACAATAAACAAATGGATCAACTGACTATTAGGCATACATCGGCACCATCAAGAAAAGAGATCTTACAAACATTACTCCTGGGACAACAGATAACACTCAAGTGTCTTTTGAATTCACTTAGTTTCCCCACTATCAAACCTGACCGAAGTAGTTTATTGAATTCAGACCCCGCTCTATTGACAAAGAAGTGCTGTCGTACGTTCCGCCTGGCCCCAATGAGGCCCAATTTCACCGATGCTCCCCTAGTGGTTGATGGTCTAAGGTTGAACAGCCGGCTAGCCTTGATACCAGCACTCCCATGAATGACCTTTATACATCATTATCATATCAAACCTTCTTCTCCTGCGCTCTAGAGTGGTTAGCCCAGTTTGGCGTTTCTGGTGACATGACACACGTTGCGATTCGTCTGAAACCACGATGTCCGGAAGTAAACTCTACGTGTGAAAGTATTCTGACTTTCTCCAGCGCATCGATGGATCCCTTTTGTATGGGTTAAAAACTACCGTACCATACTCCATTAGTGGACGTACGTACGTTTTATACACCTCGGTCAGCACGGTTGTATTTGTAGTTGATAGTGCTCGAAACGCGCAGTGCATCATCCTATTAGCCGTGGACGCAACCTGGAGGCAGTGATCATCGAAATTAAGATCATCCTTGATAAGAAAACCAAGGTCCTTAATCTCGCTGACCTCGCTCAACTGCAAACCGTCGATAGTATAGAAGCCACTAACTCGCCTCTTACCAAGCTTCATCACTTTAGTCTTTTCGCTGGAAAGCGGCAATTTCCATTCATTCGACCATTTGGCTACATCATTGAGAGCTTTTTGCAAACACTCCGAATCCTTCATTCTCAAAATAGGTTTATACAACTTAAAGTCATCAGCGAATGCCGAACAGCCGACGTTGTTCAAGGATATGATCGAGGGAAGTTCATACGTATAGATATTAAAGAGAATTGGTGAAAGCACTCCCCCTCTGGGGAACACCACTAAGGACTGCAAAGGGAGAGGAGAACGTACTATTAGGCCTGACCCTGAAAGTTCTACCCGTGAGAAAAGCACGAATCCAAGCCACTATACGTGGATGGATACCCACTATTTCCAGTTTGTTTACTAATTTGCGATGAGAAACTCTGTCAAATGCCTTGGAAAAATCAAGGTAAATAACATCCACATCTATATCTTTGTCCAGCGCACGCGTCCAATCATCAAGTGACTGCAGCATAGCCGAAATTGTCGATTTACCCTTTTGAAAACCATGTTGGTATTCCGAGATGATGGAGTGCTCCTCTAGATGAGCCATAATTCTTTTTTTTATTACTTCTTCTTCTTCTTCTTTGCAGCCACATTGAGGGTTTTGTCATAGGTTGAGGAACTGGGCGACCAGTAACGGATTTGTCCATAAGTCCATTACGGTCAGCGTGGTAGGTCTCTCCGGACAGTTGAATAAATGTGCGGTATCGTGGCCGATGGTACCGCAGTCCGGGCACACATCAGATTTACTGCTGTCAATCCTGCTGACATAAGACATTAGCATTGTAGAGTGACCACAGCGTAATGATGCGAGCGTGCACCTGGCCCTTCTTCCGAGTTGAGCCTCGGATGTGCAGACTTGGGGCGGCACTACCCCAGTATGGGATTAATGACCGCCTTTTCCAGATGACACCGTACAAACTGAGTATGCTCCTCGCGCAATAGACGGAGTCGTTCTTGCTGTGAGTCGTGCCATCTCTGCAGATTGACTTTGCTGGGAGCATCGGCGAATGGCTTTCTGATCTTTCTTTCTCTGACGGGGTTTAGCACTCTCCAAGAGGGGTGATTTGGTTGTTTGACAATGTTGATGAAAAATTGTTGGGCCTGGAGCTCACAGTGCTCCCTTACTGGTAATAAGCGGGTCTCAGCATGCAAGTGATCGACCGGGGAACTTCTTGCACATCCGGTGGCGATTCGAAGAGCCGCATTCTGTATGCATTGCATCTTAGTCCAAGAGGATTCCGAAACCAGATGCTGCCAAACTGGTGCGCCGTATCCTAGTGCAGGCTGGAGAATAGCCTTATACGTTGTAATAATGGTTTCTTTGCTACTACCCCATGTTGTACCGCCCAGGGCTCTAAGCACGTTAAGCTTTGCTTTATCGATAGCCTGCTTCTGTTCCGTGTTCTTATGGAACTTGAGCGATGGATCGAGCACGAGTCCGAGAAGTTTTGGGAAGCGGGCGGCAGGCAAACGATCTCCATTCCATACGACATACGGATGTGCGCTGTGTTCAGATGGGTCCGTTGTGAGTACGGATACCGATGACTTTGACGCAGAAATCTTCAGCATTTTGCGGTCGAAGAAGCTTTTCAGTGCGGTCAAGTACCCGTTAATCTTAGCGGCGGCCACATTTATGTCCCGATCACGACACAAGACAGTCATATCATCAGCGTAAGCGACCACCTTGATATCTTGGGGTGGGGCGGGCATATCTTCGAGGTACAGACTGAAGAGAGCAGGCGACAATACAACCGCCCTGTGGGACTCCAGCTGCAATCGGAATGCTGTTTGAGACATGATTCTGGAACATCACTCTAGCCCGTCTTCCCTTAGTGAATGCAGCTATCCAGCGCTTTTGCCATGGCGGGATTGATGACTCCAGTAAGTTGTTTGATAAGATACCAAGATTCACTGTGTCAGAAAGCCTTAGTGAGATCCAAGGCAACTGCTACAGTTCTTTCCGGCTTATACGCGTTGAAACCATCAATTGCATAGCTCGTAATTTCTAACAAAGCTGTCGTGCTGGAATGCATTTTTTCTTGAATCCATGCTGAAACACCTGTCTCTCGTTGTGCTCGGCCAGGTCTTTGACGATCAGCTTTTCAGCTACTTTAGCAAAAAGAAGACAACAAGCTAATGGGCCGATATCCCTTGACTGGAAGCTTGGGGCTTGCCAGGCTTGGGCAGCGGAACGACGTTTGCCATCTTCCAATTCTGCGGGATAGTACACGACATGAACGAGGAGTTTATCACATCAGTGAGGAGCGGTAGTAAGTCAGTGGGCATCTTCTTCAAGACAGCAGGACATATCCCATCAGGACCAATAGCTCTAGAGTTTCGCATTTCCTTTATAATCTTCTCAATTTGCGTCGTAGTAAACGCTTCGGCCGTGCTCATAAGCGGAGGCGGCACAGCTCTCTTACAGTCACTCTATTCTGCGGACCTCGTTTAGCACTGGTGGATGAAAAAACTTTTCCCGAGCGCATAAGCGGCTTCCTTTCCTGATTTGAATACGCCGTTGTCGAATTCGATAGTGGAGACGGTGGCGGGTGAGCTTTACCCGAAAGCTTCCGTAAAACCTTCCAAGTAGCTGCACTGTCCGTCTTAAAGTCCATCTGTCCGGTGAACTTCTCCCACTCTTTCTTTTCTTGTGTCTGTCCAAATCCTTTTTGATCTCACTGTCAAGCTCAGCAAACCACGGGGTCCAGATGATTAACCGCTCTCCTCGCATCTCTCGTTCTAATTTTGTCGAGGATTTCCTGTTGACATTTGGATAGAACGTCTTGACGCGACCGATAGGGATAGCCGCATTCATGGCCTTGCGGATTGCGTCTGATAGATGGCACTCCTTCTGGTGCACGCTTCCATTCCACGGGTAATTCTGCCGATAGGCGAAGCGCAACTTCACTGAACAGGCGCCAGTCTGCTCGGCCTAAATTAAGATAAGAACGTTGGCGAACACCAGAAAAGGGAGCGAGAGAATTGGATAGGATCGATGTGGACAAAGACAGGAACGTGGTCACTTGGCAGAGTAGTCGAGGTAGACCATGAGCAGCAGCTAGAAAGGTTGGACGAGACAAGAGAGATATGTCTGGGCTAGAAGATCGGCCGCTGGCAGGGAGACGAGTGGGCTGATCATCGTTTAGAATGACCAGGTCGCACTCATCTGCCCATTCTTCGACGTCATTTCCTCTAACATCAGGACCGAGAGACGAGCAAAAGGTGTGAGCGTTGAAATCACCCGCGAAAACGACCGAGGATGAGAGGGAGCAGTCGCTCAGCTGCTTGAGAAGTGGGATAGGATTGTAAGATGAAGGGCATGAAGTTGGAGGTGGAATGTATATGTTGAAAAGAGAAAGGGGTGTTTTTAGGGGAGATGGATTGGGAGGTACTCGAGAGTACCGTCCGTGGGGGGTGCTGGGAATGAGGTGTGAGGGAAGTGAAGAAAGACCGAAGGTAGAGACTCCGCCGCCGAGAGATGACCTTGGAGCATGGTAAGAAGTATAGCCTGGGATATTGGGATGAGGATAGGTAGGGGATGGAGAGAGCTTGGTTTCTTGAACCATGATCACGTCTGGATGGTAAGTACGTGCAAAGAGGGAGGGTTCAGAAAGGTTGGCACGAAGGCCGTTTAGATTGATATGCACAATGGAAAGGGGCGATTTGAGATAGAGGAATCTGAGATGGAAGGTGAGGAGCATAACACACAACGAAAAGATGAGTTATGATGCCTCACAGAACTGAGACCCGAACAGGAGAGATGCACCCACCTTTGGCATCCGAAGCACTGGACGCTGGTATGTCTCCAGTTTACATCCTCTCCGCACGTGGCGCATTGGTACTTCTGAGCGGGTCCAGGATTCCTCTCCACGCCGGCCCTTTGTAGGAGAATCCGAAGGAGAGTTGCGGCCGGCCAGCACCTCTCCCATGACAAAAACCCTCTTTGTGGAGGGGATGACGTCGGTTTGCACGGAGGCGATCTTCTTTCCTCCACACTGCCACGGCACGAACGTACGACATCTCGGCAGCTTTTTTATTACTTTTTCGAAAAAGCCTTGCAAAGATAGACGTAATACTGATGGGACGGTAATTGTTGGGATCAGAAAATGGCTTCTTCTTTGGTATAGGAGTAACAAGGGATGTACGCCATCTACTCGGAACATCTCCACGCATAAAACTCAGGTTGAAAATATGTGCAAGTGGGCTAACTATGATATCAATCACCTTTTTAATGAAACATAATGGTATTTTCGTTGGAAACGGCATTTTGACCGAATGTGCTTACTTAGTCAGATGAGAATCAGAAACGGAATTGTTGCATACCAAATAACCCATTATATGTTCGGTCGAAAATAATATTGCGACCACTAGAATTCGAAATGTGAAATATTCTGAATTCCTCTAAAGCATAAAGGAGCAGAACATTCCGAACGTTACCTATAGGAAGTATTGTTTCGAAATTCTGGACATCATCTCCTGATCATCGGTTAAATAGTGTTTGCTCCAAATATTTGAAATTTCCTCATTTTCGTCTTTTCAAGTGGCATTTATGTGCATTGTGCCATCTATTTGTTAATTACATACTGCGGATTGCATTCCATGGCAGTATTTCTCCGCTAATCGTTACCTCGTGAACAAAGAGACCGGCTTAGTTGACTACTTAGTTGTTTATGAGCGCGACCCAATGAGAAATGGCGCGCGCGAAGAGTTAACCGCCGCGTTCGACACGTCTTGCCGCTCGCGCGGCAATTTTCGCCGCGCAGTAGGCTGGGACGGATAATCAGGATCCTTCTCCGCAGACCGACGTCAGCTGTGTTGTTACGATTCGAATGCAGTTCTATGTGTCTCTCTGTGTGTCTGTTCATCATCAACGAGTCTTTGGGGCAGCCTTTTAAGCGATGTGGGCGGCCTTGAAGAAGCCGGCCGCGTCGCGATTTATTAGCAGCGAGATGCCCGAATTATTCTGAAGGTTTTTACCTATACTTGACTGACTTTTATTTGTTGCTGTTTACCCTTTGTTTTATACTTCGATTCATATTCCGGAAATGTTCCACCTCTAGATTCTAATACTGGTTTGCTAACGCGTCTCCAACACTGGCTGTGCTGCGTCCCCTGTTACACTTTATGCGCCCCCCCCCGCCATCAGATGGATCCGAACGCTCAGAACCCGTTTGGACTCCACACCTCTGCTGCTTTTTGTGAACTCCCTCATGTTGGTTACTCTCCTCAGGAAGCGAATCTGTGTCAAGCGAAGGCGGCTAATTTGATTTCATCGCCTCTGCCAATACCTAAGTCTAGGCAAATCACGGCCCCACTCCTACTTTCTTGTTGATCCTATTTGCTACCATCCTCAGTTTTTTCATTTAATGTATTTCCATTGTACACTTCCACTGCCGCTCTGGCGAAGCAGTGTTGCCTCGACGCGGCTCAGTGGCCTTGGAGCGCGTTTTGGGTTTGTAGTGCGCATCGCATTTATCCAAATTCTTTCCTTTCAAGCCTTTTTTTCTTCTCACATGTGAATAACATCTGGTGCTATCGCAGCCGGATAGGGGCTTTGCGGTATTGCACTTCGTTATGCCCTTATTTCCGTGGTCGCGCAATTTATGCACCAACCCAGGGTTCTTCTCCTCTCCCGAAATCAGGAGGGTCCTTGCGGCGCGGAAGAATCTATTTTTGCGATGCCATACTACCCCCCCCCCTGCTGCGTAAAGCCATTGATGGTAGGACTTCGGCGTACTCTGGCAATTGAGGGCGTCGACGCGCCCCAGAAATTTGGGTGCGTTGGGTGCATTTACTATAGCGCGCGTCTACCCCACTCCGATTTTCTGACCAAAACTCGAATCGGGCGACGCGCGGGGGCAAAAATAGTGGCTTCGCGTTGGTTGTGCAGTGTGCTCCTGCACACACTGTTTTTAACCAGACATCAAAACTTTCTGAACAGTTGCTGTTCCACACAACCTACACCATTGCATTGGATATTGTATTTATTTATCTTCTGACTTTTCTCTCACACTATCGTCTGTGATTTCTATCCTATAAAGTATTTCTTGATACAAGGTATTCGGCGTGCCTTTCACAGATGCATTTAGATTCATCACTCTAACTACAGAGCAGTTCTAATTATTCGGAGGTTCAAGTAACAATACCAGTTGTGTGATTGGATCCAATTTTACTACTTTCAGTGGGTAATGTGCCTCTATATTTCAAAGCTATGCATCTCAGGGTAAGATGTGCTCATTTCTCTTTAGCGAAACGGGAACGCTCGATAACTGTATAGCACGTACGTATTAATTTATTAACTTTTTTGAGTAACACATTACCAATGTTGGAATTATTCTGTTGTTCAAATACATACCCGTATCAAAAAAACATTTTTAGGCAGGATGTGAACTCGTACATGCAGGAAGTCAACAAACAGGTTTTGATGGGCAACTCCTTATGTAAGTGCTGATTTTGCTTTGTGATGTCTAGTCTATAATGTTCAGTTTCACGTTGGTTAACTTTCAATTTACTTACAGTGCCGAGAGCGATCTTGATTGTACCACAAACACGAAGACGGCCAAGCCCTGCCCAGCTTCTGATGGATTGTAAATGAGGCAAATACTCGCGACATCGCCGTTTCCATTTTTATTCTAGTCAAATACGTGTTCAATTACTCAGGTAATGGTGTGTTGTTTTTGTATTTTTTTCCATTTGTCGCCATTCCTTCCTCCTTTTCCATGACAAGTGATTCCTACTTTTTTTTACTGTGAACCGTAATACTGTTAATTAAAATGCTGCTTGCTAATATTTCCATCGAAACTCATTGTGACATCCATTCCCTGATTATTAACTCTGATGGATGTAACGATAGTAAGATCTACGTAAGTATATAAAGGATTTCTGGTGAGCCCTCGATTTCGATTGTCATCATCGGCGGAGCGATGGGCCTCGGTGAACTATAACTGGTGATAAATATGCGATGTTACGTAAATCTACATCACCTCGCCTCCGTCGGGGGCGCGCGCTCGCGTCACGGCGTAGCATTGGAGCGCTCTTTCTCACCGTAGAGTGCAGTTCCTCGCCCGTACACTACTCCAGCTAGGTGAATTGCGATATTTAGTGCATGTAAGGAGTACACCGACCTCCATACAGTGTCTATTGCTTCTTCTTCTTCTTCTTCTGCAGCCTCAAAGTGGTTTTTGTCATAGGTTGAGGAACTGGGCGGCCTTCACAGGATTCGTCCAAAGGTCCATTGTTGTTAAGGAGGTAGGTCTCTTCGGGCACATGAACAAGTGCGCCGTGTCGTGTCCGGGAGCACCACAGTCCGGGCATGCGTCTGGTCGGCTGCTGTCGATCTTGTTGACGTAAGACATGAGCAGAATAGAGTGACCACAGCGCAGCGATGCAAGAGCACATCTGGCTCGTCTGCCGAGTTGAGACTCGGACTCGCAAACCCGAGGCGGCACCGTTCCCAAGATAGGGTTCACAGCCGCCTTTGCTAGATATCCTCGAACAAACTGGGTGTGCTCCTCACGCAGAAGACGAAGCCTTTCCATGTTGGAGTCGGCCCATCTCTGTACATCAACTTTACGAGGAGCATCGGCGAACGGCGTCCTAATCGACCTCTCTCTTATGGGCTTCATGATTCTCTTTGACGGATGATTCGGCTGCCTCAGAACATTAATATACATCTGCTGTGCCTGGAGTTCACAATGCTCCTTGACCGGCAATATGCAGGCCTCCGCGTGAAGATGCTCCACCGGGGAGCTCCTTGCACAACCGGTAGCAATTCTAAGCGCAGCATTCTGTACACGCTGCAGCTTATTCCAGGAGCTGTCAGACACCAGGTGCTGCCACACTGGTGCCGCATATTCCAGAGCCGGCTGAAGTATTGCTCTGTAGGTTCTCAATATAGTCTCTCGGCTGCTTCCCCATGATGTTCCTTCGAGAGCTCTCAAGATATTAAGTCTAGCCTTGACGACTGTTTGTTTCTGTTCCGCGTTTTTGTGGAACTTCAGTGAGGGATTTGATTTGATTTATTACACGGTAGAACCGTGTGATAGACAAACAACAAAACGAAACACCTAAACGGCAACTGAAAAAGATCAAAGATAGAGGACAATAATAAAGCAGATCGATAAACTGACTACGAGGCAACACCGGCACCATGAAGGGATGAGATCTTACAAACATCGCTCCTGGGAGAACAGATAAATCTCAAGCGCCTTTTTGAATTCAGTGAACTTCCCAACTACCAAGCCTGACCGAAGAAATTTGTTGAATTCAGACCCCGCCCTATTGACAAAAGAGTGCTGTCTTACATTCCGCCTGGCCCCAACGAGGCCCAATTTCACCGGCGCTCCCCTGGTGGTTGACGATCTCAGGTTGAACAGCCGGCTAGCCTTGATACCAGCACTCCCATGAATGATTTTATACATCATTATCATATCAAACCTTCTTCTCCTGTGCTCTAGAGTGGTTAGGCCCAACTTGGCATTTCTGGTGACATGACACACGTTGCGATTAGTCTGAAACCACGATGTCCTGAAGTAAACTCTACGTGTGAAAGTATTCTGGACTTTCTCCAGCGCATCGATGGATCCCTTTTTGTATGGATTGAATACCACCGTGCCATACTCCATAAGTGGACGTATGTACGTTTTATACACCTCAGTCAGGACATTTGCGTTAGTAGTTGAAAGTGCTCGAAACGCGCTGTGCATCATCCTGTTGGCCATGGACGCGACCTGGAGGCAGTGATCATCGAAACTAAGATCATCCTTGACAAGAAAACCAAGGTCCTTAATCTCGCTGACCTCGCTCAACTGCACACCGTCAATAGTATAGAAGCCATTAACTCGCCCCTTACCAATCTTCATCACCTTAGTTTTTTCGCTGGAAAGCGGCAATTTCCATTCAGACGACCATTTGGCTACATCATTAAGGGCTTTTTGCAAACACTCTGAATCTTCCCTGGTCCGAATAGGATTATACAACTTAAAATCGTCAGCGAATGCCGAACAGCCAACGTTGTTCAAGGATATAATCGAGGGAAGCTCATACGTATAAATATTAAAGAGAATAGGTGATAGCACTCCACCCTGGGGAACACCACTAAGGACTGCAAAGGGAGAGGAAAACGTACTGGTAAGGCGGACTCTGAAAGATCTGCCCGGGAGAAAGCACGAATCCAAGCCGTTATACGCGGATGGATACCCACTATTTCTAGTTTGTTTACTAATTTGCGATGAGAAACTCTGTCAAACGCCTTGGAAAATCGAGGTAAATAACATCCACACCAGCATCATTGTCCAGCGCACGAGTCCAGTCTTCAAGTGATTGCAGCATCGCCGAAATTGTGGATTTACCCTTTTGGAAACCATGTTGGTGCTCCGAGATGATGGAGTGCTCCTCCAGATGGGTCATAATTCTTTTCTTCAATACTTTTTCAAAAAGTCTTGCAAAAATAGATGTGATACTGATAGGCCGGTAATTGTTGGGATCAGAAAATGGCTTCTTCTTTGGTATAGGAGTAACAAAGGATGTACGCCATCTACTCGGAACATCTCCACGCATAAAACTCAGGTTGAAAATGTGTGCAAGCGGGCTAACTATGATATCAATCACCTTTTTAATGAAACATAATGGTATGTGATCCGGCGTGTCAGAAAACGAATTAGGCCATTTGGCTAATAGCTCCGACAATTCCCCGGGGTGAAACCATACAGAGTCAGGCATAACAGGAAAAAGAGAAGGACTAACACTCTCATCCAAGTCAGTATCCTCAAGGAATGATTCCTTAAACATATTTGCCAGAAGTTGAACTTTTTGGCCATCTTCCACTGCACTGGAACCATCCTCTCTCACAAGACATCCCACCTGAGATTTATTTTTGAGTTTCGAATTAAGTAATCTGTAGAATGAATTTTTATTTTTAGACTCGATAACTTTCCTTTCCTTATTACTATTATACTTCTTCAAACGTTTTTCAAACAGTGTCGCAACTCTTTTATATTCGCACCAATCCTCAGCCCTGTTACTATTAGGTCTAGAAGTTAATTTCCGCGTTTTTTTACGCTTTTTACACTATTGAAAACTGGACATACTTAAACAAAATTTTTATTCAAAATAATTTCCGTCATTAATAACAACCATTTCCCAGAGTTTGGGTAACTTATGGATTCCATCATAATAAAATTTTTCTGGTTTGGCCTCCACCCATTCATCGAGCCATTTTTTGACATCTTGACGATCTTGAAAGCGCTGCTCCGCTAGACCATGCGCCATTGACCGGAAAAGGTGATAATCCGACGGGGCGATGTCTGGAGAGTACGGCGGGTGCGGTAAGACTTCCCATTTGAACTCTTTTTAGCGTATCCTTTACCGTTCGAGCAACATGAGGTCGAGCGTTATCATGAAGCAATATGACTTTTTCGTGTCGACTCGCCCATTCTGGTCTCTTTGCTTCGATTTCATGCCGCAATTGCGCTAGTTGATGTTGATAGCGATTCGCAGTAACTGTTTCGCCAGGTTGAAGAAGTTCATAGTACAGTATACCGCGTTGATCCCACCATATGCACAGTAAGACCTTCTTCCCGTGGATGTTTGGTTTGCGGTCGAAGTTGTTGTTTCACCAGGACTAACCCACGATTTTCTTCGCTCTGGATTGTCGTAGTACACCCCTTTTTCATCGCCAGTTATGATGCGGTGTAAAAAAGACTTTCTTTGGAATCGGTCCAACAAGATTTGTGAAGTTGTTTTTCTCTGCTCTTTGTTGCGTTCTGAGAGCTCATAGGGGATCCATTTTCCTTCCTTTTGAATCTTCCCCATTGCCTTCAATCGAATAGAAATTGCTTTTTGGGTGACGCCGAGAGATGCCGCGAGCTGTTCTTGCGTTTGAGCCGAATCTTGATCCAACAAAGCCTGAAGTTCTTCGTCTTCGAACCTTTTTGCCCGCCCTGGGCGATCTTTGTCCTTAAGGGCAAAATCACCCGATTTGAAACGCTGAAACCATTCTTGGCAGGTTCTTATGGATGGAGCAGCATCCCCGTAAGCTTGGGCAAGCATTTGGTGCGCGTCAGTGGCTTTCTTCTTGAGATGAAAAGGAAAAGGAGAGCTTCCCGCAAATGGCGTTTTTCCGGCACAAAAGTTGACATATTCTGAAACTAAAATAATACTTTTTATAAGGTACGTGAAGCAAGTTATATATCAATAGAAAGCTGATAATACAGTGAGCATTATAACATAAAATTCGTTATATAAAAATAATTTTATTTTTTACAAAATATCAATAACAACAAAACGCGGAAATTAACTTCTAGACCTAATATTATTTGCCATGTTCCAGGCTTGAGATTTCCTGTGAGAGAGATTTTCCAAGTGCTCAGGGAGGTATGCCTTCTTCGTAGACACCAGACTAATCGGTACAAATAAATCAATGGTGTGGTCAAGAATAGAAAGAAAGAGTTCATATTTAGCTTCCACAGTATCCACGGTACTCAGTGAGCCGTACCAATCCACACTATCCAGGTATTCATTAATACAAGCAAAATCCGCTTTACTGTATACTCTATTGTAAATTTTTGTATCAGAGGCCTCAGTATGAACGTTTAGCTCGAAAACTATAGAAGCATGGTCACTAGTGCCCAATGGAGCCATAGTATCCACTTCTGCAATCAACCCTTCCTCATTGGACAGTAACAGATCCAAAACATTGCTACCTCGTGTAGCCATAAAGTTATTCTGTGTGAGATTATGCGAAGCGCACATATTTAGGAATAGCTTACTACTCAGGTTTACAGCCGTAGGAACTAGCTGCGTCCATGATATATCTGGTAAATTGAAATCGCCCGTGATAACACAAGACTGACTACAGGAAAGCAAATCACCTAAGGTTTTAATAAAAGTTTCAAAAGAGTCAGCAGAGCATGAGGGCGCCCTGTACGCAATAACTATTCTCAGCGTCCTATCACTAACAACAATGTCAGCACAAAGTAGTTCGTAACTTTCAGAACAAGACTCCTCGTACACTAACCTTGGACAAAGAGACTCACTCAACAAAAGAGCCACTCCCCGCCCTCTTGTGCGGTCGGTCACATCTAAGCAGATCAAACTGAGAACATAAACCACCAAATAAAGAAGCATCAGTGACGTGAGGCGTCAACCACGTTTCAGACAGCGCTATAATGCCAAAATCAAATTGTTGAATATATCCTATAAGACTATTAATATTTTTGGGAAGGGAACGTATGTTCGAAGAGAGACATTTGAGATTGCTATCCGAGGTCCAGGGAGGATTTACAAGTTTAAATTAACACCCGAAAGACCGGAGGCAACGTTATTACTGACGTGCTGACCGGGAATACAATTCGAACTCGTACTAGGCTCTTGGGAAGAAGCGGGATCGTTACTGATATTGATACAATTCACCCTAACAGGAGCATTAACGTTTACACTAGGAGTAATGACATTAACAGGAGTGATTACACCATGATTGACAGCCGGAGAATTCACTATAACAGGGGTAGTACCACCAACGGGAGAACTTACAATCGCACCCGCATGATTCACATTGACAATGGCAGGACTGCGACGAGCTCTTCGCTCAGTACCTCGCCGCTCACGTTCCTCCCGAGGGAGGGAGGCTCTGATGAACAGGCCATTGGTGAACGGGAAACGCTTAAGCTGAGGAGCGCGCCTCAGTACTGTCTTGGCAATGCTCGATGCAGGAAAGATCACTTTGAGCAACCTATTATGAGAAGAGTCATCGCGGCCCATACGATGTATCGATGCAGGCAAGCAATCAATAGACAGGAAATTCAATATATCAAAAACACATAAATGGTCATTAATAGCTCTATCACGCGGGCATTTGCTACGATTCTCTGGAACTCCTATGATCACGACTGAGCGACTACGCTCAATCTCTCTGAAGTCATTCGACTTCTCTAACCCTACAGAAGGAGATGACGGCACAACTGAATCAGGAACAGCACTAGCACAAGGAACATCACTGATATTATCTGGAACATTCTCACTACTAAGGGCTTCCTCAATGTAGCATTCAACCTATCGTTCACCTGGCTTAGCTCCGTATTAGCCTTAACCATATCTCGGACCATCTCGGCTAACTCACAGTTTTTCTTACATAATGATTCAACTTGACTCCTTTCATTCAGGAGATAAGCGATAATTGTCCGAATATGCATCGGCAGTGACTCGTCGTCCACCAGCGCCTTCGCGGCTTTACCAAAGTCCATTGTTGGCGACAGCTCTTCTACCAGGTTTTTGCGGATCTTGCTGCCCTGAAGTGTTGGAGGGCAGACCGGAGTTTCGCTCGTCATCGCGGCACAACCAATTAAAAAAATAGACCTGATGTGGTGGCACAGAAGATAAAAAAGACTTTCACACTCGGCCACAAGAGTGCTCGCCTGTTCTTGAAGTGACGTCGGTGTCCAGATCGTACCAGTTACCACAGACGATATAATAACGCAACCAGTGTAGACCACGCCAACAATACCAGACGCAGATTACCACAGACGCAGATTACACCAACGATGTCAGTTATCATATACCATATACCTCAAACTTGGGTAATTAAACCGGATCAAGAATAAGGCCAAGCAGCTTGGGGAATTTCGCTGCTGGCAACAGGTCACCATCCCATTTGACATCTGGATGGGCACTGTGTTCCTTGGTGTTCGTTGAGAACACTGAAACAGAGGATTTTGCGGCAGAGACTGTGAGCATCATTTTATCGAGGAAGAGCTTCAACTCGACGAGATAGGCGCTGATCTTGTTAGCGGCTATTTGCAGGTCACGATCCTGGCACATGATGGTAATGTCGTCGGCATACATAACAATCCTTACATCATTGAGAGGCTCGGGAATGCCCTCAAGATACAGGCTGAATAGGGCAGGGGACAACACTCCGCCTTGCGGAACACCGGCTGCTATTGGAATGCTATCGGATACATGATTCTGGAACAGAACCTTAGCACGGCGGCCTTAAGTGAACGCTGCAATCCATCGCTTCTGCCATGATGGTAGCGACGACTTGAGCAGTTTCTCGGACAGCAGTCCCAAGTTAAGAGTCAAACGCTTTGCTCAGGTCGAGGGCGACGGCCACCGTTCTCAGGGGCTTTCTCATGTTGAACCCATCGACCGCAAAGCTCACGATCTCCAATAGAGTTGTAGTAGTGGAGTGAAGTTTCCTGAACCCATGCTGATGCTGCTGTCGCTCATTTTGATCAGCCAGGTCCGTCACGATCAAGTTTTCAGCTAATTTAGCGACGGGCGATAACAGGCTTATTGGTCGAAAGCCCCTTGCCGTGCTTTGGGACTTGCCTGGCTTTGGCAACGGTACCACATTGGCTGTCTTCCAAGCTTGGGGTAGAGTGCAGGTCCGGAAAGAAGTGTTAATGATATCTGCAAGCATCGGTAGAAGTTCCGTGGGAAGCTTCTTCAGGATGGCTGGGGAGATACCGTCAGGTCCGATAGCCTTAGGATTCCGCATTTCTTTGATAGCCTTCTCTACTTGCGTGAGAGTAAAGGCCTCAGAAGCGTTCATGAGCGGCAACCGGCTCAGTTCTCTAACCGTGACTCTGTTTTGCACGCCTCGCTTGGCACGTGTGATGAAGAAGTTCTTGCCGAGCGCATAAGCAGCCGCTTTCCCTGATTTGAAGACGTTCTCCTCGAACTCAATAGCGGAGCTCATCGAGGGAGCGGACTTGCCGGAAATTTTCCTCAACACTTTCCACGTCGTAGTTCCGCCAGCCTTGAAATTCAGCTTTTCAGTGAAGTTCTCCCAGCATTCCTTCTTGTTCTTATCCAGATCCTGCTTGATCTCGTTATCCAGCACAGCTATGTCCGGGTCTAGATGGTCTGCGGCTCTCATCTCATCTCTGGTTCTTATCTTCTGCAGTATTTCCCTGCTGACATTTGGAAAAAAGGTCTTGACACGACCCTCAGGAATTGCTGCTTTCATGGCCTTGCGGATGGCACTTGTTAGATGGCGCTCTTTCTGATGAACATCACCATTCCATGGGTAGTCGACCGCATGGCGAAGTGCAACATCTCTGAACAGGCTCCAGTCTGCTAGGTCTAAATTGAGATAAGTACGATGACGAAAACCAGATTAAGGGGCAAGAGAGCCAGAGAGATCAATATAGACAAAGACGGGAATGTGATCACTGGAGAGAGTTGTGGATGTGGACCACGTGCAAGCATTAGAGAGATTGGATGACACAAGAGAGATGTCTGGGCTAGAAGGTCGGCCGTTGGCAGGGAGACGAGTGGGCTGGTCATCATTGAGGATAACCAGGTCACACTCCTCAGCCCATTCTTCGACATCTTCCCTCTGGCGTCAGAATCAAGAGCGGAACAGAACGTGTGAGCATTGAAGTCACCTGCAAAGACAGCTGAAGGGGAGAGTGAGCAGTCGTACAACTGCTTAAGGAGGGAATAAGATTATAAGAGGGGGACAAGATGATATAAGAGGAATATATATGTTAAATAGAGATAAAGGGGTTTTGAGGGAGGTGGACAGGAATGTACTCGAGAGTACCGTCCTTAGGAGTATTAGGGATAATATGAGAAGGCAAGGCAGATTGAACGAAAGTAGACACTCCGCCCCCAAGAGCTGTCCTTGGCATGTGATAGGCGGTGTAGCCCGGAATGTTAGGTTGGGGATAAGTGGTAGATGGAGAGAGCTTGGTTTCTTGAACCATGATAACATCCGGGTGATGAGAACGTGCGAATAGGGAGAGTTCAGATAACTTGTTGCGAAGGCCGTTGAGATTAATGTGAACAATGGAGAGGGGGCGGTTGGTAATTGAGGAATCAGAGTTGTTGGGGGCAGAGCATAGAACACAACGAAAGGATGAGTCATGATGCCTCACAGAACTGAGGCCCGAACAGGAGAAGTGCACCCACCTTTGGCATCCGAAGCACTGGACACTTGTTTTATGCCAGGTAACATCCTCGCCGCAGGTGGCACATGGATACTTCCGTGCTGGACCTGGATTCCTCTCGACGCCGGCCCTTTGTAATAAAATCCTCAGGAGAGCTGCGGCCGACCAGCACCTCTCCCATGACAAAAACCCTCTTCTCGGAGGGGTTGACGTCGGTTTGCACGGAGGCGATCTTCTTTCCTCCACACTGCCACGGCACGAACATACGACATCTCGGCAGCTCTATTGCTACTATGCCGGAGGAGACGTCTCTTGAAGGCGCGAATCTCCCAAAAAATACTGAGAAATTGGAATTAATGAAACTTAAAGCGAGTTTGGGATACTAATTGCAATACGTGTGTACCTTCACAGGTTGTTCATGACAATACGATGGTGTAAGGAGGTGGTGCCCCGATATTCATCTCTCAAACGCCGTTTAACGATATGGTTTGAAAATTTTCTAGAGTAATCTGCAAGCCAGAAAGAATAATCTACATTCTAGAAGTGTAGAACATCTAAGCATTTGCCTCCTGTAATTGCTCATGAAGGTCATTGACGTTGTTAGGCTTCGCTCTGTTTTTCGTGTTTCCCTGTCTGAATGTGTACATATATCTTCCATGAACATACAGGAGCAAAATTGTACCCTATTTGCCCTTACAGGATACAGTTTAACCATCTGAAGACGTGGTTTCGCTCCAATGTTTGTCAATTCTTGACGCGGCGCCGACTGAAATTTATGACTTGCAGACCCAGTAGGGCAAGTTTCATCAATTCCATTTCCTCAGTATTTTTTGCGAGAATCGCGTCCTTAAGCGAGGTCTCTTCCGGCATAGTAGCATTAAACGTTGTTTGGAGACCGGTGTACTCCTCACATACACTAAATATCGCAATTCACCTAGCTGGAGTAGTGTACGGGCGAGGAACTGCAATCTACGGTGAGAAAGAGCGCTCCAATGCTACGCCGCGGCGCGAGCGCGCGCCCTCGACGGAGGCGAGGTGATGTAGATTTACGTATCATCATAAATATGCTTTGATGAAGAAGCGATCGCTCGCAACTGGTGATGAGCGACATCGAGAGCCCTTTAAAGATGACCAAGACCATAGTATGAATAGGTAATACCTCGTCGACGCCCTCACCTATTAGCTATACATACATATTATAGCGAATAAGTAGCAAATGTTCCTTCATAATTATTGTGAATAGCTGTATATACATTTCTTCCATCTGCATACATTTGATTTGCCTACTCTATATCTGTGAATTTCACTACTTCATGTATTGTGAGTCTTCCTTCTGCCCCATTATCATGGGAATAGCAAATGATCGCAACAATAATAACCATCTTGTATATTCACCTTTGCGCTTATGCACTCATCTCGTATATAATAATAATGCAGATGAGCGAATTGTAGTGAACATTTGAAAGCGTTTTCAAAGGGACAATAAAGAATTAATTATATTATACGCTGTTTTCGCAGCAGCAAATTGAGCTGGAGAATTAAAGTGAATGGAAAGCTATATTGCAGTTCATGGTGTCTGCACGGGTGCAGTATATATAACAGAAGTCGATTAGATCACGAAATAACCAATTTGAAAAGCCTAGGTATGTAACTAGCCTACGGCGGCTTCAGAATCTTCGGGTCACCCGCGATAGCCACTGGGATGCTCCGCAAATATCGGGTCTCCCGCGCTACCATCGCGTTTCGGATGTCCCGCGGGACCTTAATGGGGACGACGCCTTGGAGCAGATTCGGATGACACCGCAATTGGTCGTCGCGTCGACGCCCTCAATTGCCAGGGTGGTGGCCATCGTGTATCAACACCCCTGAGGAGGCGGGAGAAACGTGGGAGGAGCGAGGTTCCTGATTGGACGCAACAGCCGGAGGCCAGGCCTAGCCCGTGTTGCGTCCAATCAGGAACCTCGCTCCTCCCCCGTTTCTCCCGCCTCCTCAGGGGTGTTGATACACGATGGCCACCACCCCAATTGCCAGAGTATTTCGGCTACCGTAATCTAATCCGGCTATCGCTTCAGGACCCAAAGCCCGATTTCCCTCCGCCCTTTAGATTGGCCGTTTCACGATGCCCATTATTCGTCCCAGCCTACTGCGAACTGCGCCTGCGTCGCGTGTCGACACATCTCACTGGGGCGCGACAGCAGCTCCCCACATCTGACTCGAGGAGCCTTGAATTATGGTTAAAGTGTGAGGGCTTTCAACCCAAGCAATTCCAGCAATCGATTTGGGGTCTAACAGGAACTAGACAAATTTGTTATGCCGGTTTGGATTTGTTTCATTTTACTTAGCGCCGACGATGGTTTTAGAAATACATCCATATCTTAAAGACACATTTTAGTTACCAGAACTCTGGAGCCATGTCTCAATTGGGGGAAATTTCGATTAGCTGTGCACTTCTGCACAGTGCTATATGTATGAGACTCTTATGACTCTTCTCAAGTTGATGTTCGCCATGTATAAATTAGCGTATTCGATCCAAAAAAGCTCGAATCTTTGTGGAGGCTTACGCCATGCAGAACCTTTTGAAGGAACTCAGGAAATGACAACGTTGTACTGGTCGGCAACGCCGTTTTCAAATAACAGTATTGTTCTTCCGATGACATTTTCAAATCCATCTTCGAGACTGCTGAAGGCTCCTCTGAACCAGTTCATAGGGGTTCTCTCATTTGAGCGCTAAAGTAAGGGTGCACCAACCAAAAAAAAATTTCTGAACACCCTAAAGATAGCATGATGCCCCCCTTACCTTGTTGCCCAATTGAGAAAACCAGCCACGCCTCATTTTATTGGAAGTTTAGTAACGGGTATGATTTTGATTTGATTTGATTTATTACACGGTAGAACCGTGTCAAAGACAACAACAGAATAATAAAAGCACTAAAATCAGTCGAACAACAATAAACAAATGGATCAACTGACTATTAGGCATACATCGGCACCATCAAGAAAAGAGATCTTACAAACATTACTCCTGGGACAACAGATAACACTCAAGTGTCTTTTTGAATTCACTTAGTTTCCCCACTATCAAACCTGACCGAAGTAGTTTATTGAATTCAGACCCCGCTCTATTGACAAAGAAGTGCTGTCGTACGTTCCGCCTGGCCCCAATGAGGCCCAATTTCACCGATGCTCCCCTAGTGGTTGATGGTCTAAGGTTGAACAGCCGGCTAGCCTTGATACCAGCACTCCCATGAATGACCTTATACATCATTATCATATCAAACCTTCTTCTCCTGCGCTCTAGAGTGGTTAGGCCCAGTTTGGCGTTTCTGGTGACATGACACACGTTGCGATTCGTCTGAAACCACGATGTCCGGAAGTAAACTCTACGTGTGAAAGTATTCTGGACTTTCTCCAGCGCATCGATGGATCCCTTTTTGTATGGGTTAAAAACTACCGTACCATACTCCATTAGTGGACGTACGTACGTTTTATACACCTCGGTCAGCACGGTTGTATTTGTAGTTGATAGTGCTCGAAACGCGCAGTGCATCATCCTATTAGCCGTGGACGCAACCTGGAGGCAGTGATCATCGAAATTAAGATCATCCTTGATAAGAAAACCAAGGTCCTTAATCTCGCTGACCTCGCTCAACTGCAAACCGTCGATAGTATAGAAGCC
Source organism: Aplectana chamaeleonis (assembly GCA_029168955.1). Lineage (NCBI taxonomy): Eukaryota > Metazoa > Nematoda > Chromadorea > Rhabditida > Cosmocercidae > Aplectana > Aplectana chamaeleonis. The sequence continues at coordinate 231,616 of JAPDOI010000522.1, forward strand.
ACTAACTCGCCTCTTACCAAGCTTCATCACTTTAGTCTTTTCGCTGGAAAGCGGCAATTTCCATTCATTCGACCATTTGGCTACATCATTGAGAGCTTTTTGCAAACACTCCGAATCCTTCATTCTCAAAATAGGTTTATACAACTTAAAGTCATCAGCGAATGCCGAACAGCCGACGTTGTTCAAGGATATGATCGAGGGAAGTTCATACGTATAGATATTAAAGAGAATTGGTGAAAGCACTCCCCCTCTGGGGAACACCACTAAGGACTGCAAAGGAGAGGAGAACGTACTATTAGGCCTGACCCTGAAAGTTCTACCCGTGAGAAAAGCACGAATCCAAGCCACTATACGTGGATGGATACCCACTATTTCCAGTTTGTTTACTAATTTGCGATGAGAAACTCTGTCAAATGCCTTGGAAAAATCAAGGTAAATAACATCCACATCTATATCTTTGTCCAGCGCACGCGTCCAATCATCAAGTGACTGCAGCATAGCCGAAATTGTCGATTTACCCTTTTGAAAACCATGTTGGTATTCCGAGATGATGGAGTGCTCCTCTAGATGAGCCATAATTCTTTTTTTTATTACTTCTTCTTCTTCTTCTTCTTTGCAGCCACATTGAGGGTTTTGTCATAGGTTGAGGAACTGGGCGACCAGTAACGGATTTGTCCATAAGTCCATTACGGTCAGCGTGGTAGGTCTCTCCGGACAGTTGAATAAATGTGCGGTATCGTGGCCGATGGTACCGCAGTCCGGGCACACATCAGATTTACTGCTGTCAATCCTGCTGACATAAGACATTAGCATTGTAGAGTGACCACAGCGTAATGATGCGAGCGTGCACCTGGCCCTTCTTCCGAGTTGAGCCTCGGATGTGCAGACTTGGGGCGGCACTACCCCAATATGGGATTAATGACCGCCTTTTCCAGATGACACCGTACAAACTGAGTATGCTCCTCGCGCAATAGACGGAGTCGTTCTTGCTGTGAGTCGTGCCATCTCTGCAGATTGACTTTGCTGGGAGCATCGGCGAATGGCTTTCTGATCTTTCTTTCTCTGACGGGGTTTAGCACTCTCCAAGAGGGGTGATTTGGTTGTTTGACAATGTTGATGAAAAATTGTTGGGCCTGGAGCTCACAGTGCTCCCTTACTGGTAATAAGCGGGTCTCAGCATGCAAGTGATCGACCGGGGAACTTCTTGCACACCCGGTGGCGATTCGAAGAGCCGCATTCTGTATGCGTTGCATCTTAGTCCAAGAGGATTCCGAAACTAGATGCTGCCAAACTGGGGCGCCGTATTCCAGTGCAGGCTGGAGAATAGCCTTATACGTTGTAATAATGGTTTCTTTGCTACTACCCCATGTTGTACCGCCCAGGGCTCTAAGCACGTTAAGCTTCGCTTTAACGATAGCCTGCTTCTGTTCCGTGTTCTTATGGAACTTGAGCGATGGATCGAGCACGAGTCCGAGAAGTTTTGGGAAGCGGGCGGCAGGCAAACGATCTCCATTCCATACGACATACGGATGTGCGCTGTGTTCAGATGGGTCCGTTGTGAGTACGGATACCGATGACTTTGACGCAGAAATCTTCAGCATTTTGCGGTCGAAGAAGCTTTTCAGTGCGGTCAAGTACCCGTTAATCTTAGCGGCGGCCACATTTATGTCCCGATCACGACACAAGACAGTCATATCATCAGCGTAAGCGACCACCTTGATATCTTGGGGTGGGGCGGGCATATCTTCGAGGTACAGACTGAAGAGAGCAGGCGACAATACACCGCCCTGTGGGACTCCAGCTGCAATCGGAATGCTGTTTGAGACATGATTCTGGAACATCACTCTAGCCCGTCTTCCCTTAGTGAATGCAGCTATCCAGCGCTTTTTGCCATGGCGGGATTGATGACTCCAGTAAGTTGTTTGATAAGATACCAAGATTCACTGTGTCGAAAGCCTTAGTGAGATCCAAGGCAACTGCTACAGTTCTTTCCGGCTTATACGCGTTGAAACCATCAATTGCATAGCTCGTAATTTCTAACAAAGCTGTCGTGGTGGAATGCATTTTTCTGAATCCATGCTGAAACACCTGTCTCTCGTTGTGCTCGGCCAGGTCTTTGACGATCAGCTTTTCAGCTACTTTAGCAAAAGAAGACAACAAGCTAATGGGCCGATATCCCTTGACTGAAGCTTGGGGCTTGCCAGGCTTGGGCAGCGGAACGACGTTTGCCATCTTCCAATTCTGCGGGATAGTACACGACATGAACGAGGAGTTTATCACATCAGTGAGGAGCGGTAGTAAGTCAGTGGGTATCTTCTTCAAGACAGCAGGACATATCCCATCAGGACCAATAGCTCTAGAGTTTCGCATTTCCTTTATAATCTTCTCAATTTGCGTCGTAGTAAACGCTTCGGCCGTGCTCATAAGCGGGAGGCGGCACAGCTCTCTTACAGTCACTCTATTCTGCGGACCTCGTTTAGCACTGGTGATGAAAAAACTTTTCCCGAGCGCATAAGCGGCTTCCTTTCCTGATTTGAATACGCCGTTGTCGAATTCGATAGTGGAGACGGTGGCGGGTGAGCTTTACCCGAAAGCTTCCGTAAAACCTTCCAAGTAGCTGCACTGTCCGTCTTAAAGTCCATCTGTCCGGTGAACTTCTCCCACTCTTCTTTCTTGTGTCTGTCCAAATCCTTTTTGATCTCACTGTCAAGCTCAGCAACCACGGGGTCCAGATGATTAACCGCTCTCCTCGCATCTCTCGTTCTAATTTTGTCGAGGATTTCCCTGTTGACATTTGGATAGAACGTCTTGACGCGACCGATAGGATAGCCGCATTCATGGCCTTGCGGATTGCGTCTGATAGATGGCACTCCTTCTGGTGCACGCTTCCATTCCACGGGTAATCTGCCGATAGGCGAAGCGCAACTTCACTGAACAGGCGCCAGTCTGCTCGGCCTAAATTAAGATAAGAACGTTGGCGAACACCAGAAAAGGGAGCGAGAGAATTGGATAGATCGATGTGGACAAAGACAGGAACGTGGTCACTTGGCAGAGTAGTCGAGGTAGACCATGAGCAGCAGCTAGAAAGGTTGGACGAGACAAGAGATATGTCTGGGCTAGAAGATCGGCCGCTGGCAGGGAGACGAGTGGGCTGATCATCGTTTAGAATGACCAGGTCGCACTCATCTGCCCATTCTTCTTCTTCTTCTGCAGCCACAGAGAGGGTCCTGTCATAGACTGAGGAACTGAGCCACAAGCGTCGGATTCGTCCACAGATCTACTGTTGTTAACGATGTCGGTCTCATCGGGCAGTTGAAAAGGTGCGCAGTAGTATGCCCTTTATTACCACAATCCGGGCACTCGTCAGGTCTGCTGCTATCGATCTTATGTAAATAAGACATAAGCATGGGGGAGTGCCCGCAGCGCAACGAGGCAAGGGTGCACCTGGCACGCCTACCGAGTTCCATCTCGGTTTCGCTGACCTCAGGCGGCACGACTCCGAGAATGGAGTTTACGGCGGTCTTGCATAAGTGATCCTTGACGAATTGGGTATGCTCAGCACGTAAGAGACGGAGGCGTTCTTGTTGTGCGTTAGTCCATCTCTGTATATTGATTTTCGTGGGAGCATCAGCAAACGGCTTTCTTATACCTCTCTCTCACGGGGTCTAATACTCTTCGCGACGGATGATTTGGCTGCTTCAGAATGTTTATGTACAGCTGTTGTGCGTGGAGTTGGCAGTGGTCCTTAACTGGCAGGATGCGAGCTTCGGCATGTAGGTGCTCTATTGGAGAGCTTTTAGAACAGCCTGTTGCGATTCGCAATGCTCCATTTTGGATGCGCTGCAGCTTGGACCAGGATGTGTCCGACACGATATGCTGCCAGACTGGTGCAGCATACTCCAGGGCGGGCTGTACGATGGCCTTGTACGTGGTCAGGATCGTTTCTTTACTGCATCCCCAGGACGTTCCGCCGAGAGCACGTAGGACGTTAAGTCTTGTTTTCACTGCAGCTTGCTTCTGCTCAGTGTTCTTATGAAACCTCAGCGAAGGGTCCAACACGAGTCCGAGCAGCTTAGGGAATCGGGCGGCCGGCAGGCGAGTTTCGTCCCATTTCACCATGGGATGAGCACCAGTGCTCCGCAGGAACAGTGGAAAAGACTGTGACGGATGATTTAGCGGCAGAGACCGTAAGCATCTTGCTATCGAGAAAACATTTCAACTCGATCAAGTAGTCATTGATCTTACTGGCAGCTACATTTATGTCGCGATCCCGGCATAGTATAGTAATATCATCCGCATATGCAACGACCTTGATGTCTTGGGATGGAACGGGTAGATCTTCAATATACAGACTAAAAAGAGCAGGCGATAAAACTCCTCCTTGAGGTACGCCGGCGGCGATTGGGATGCTATTGGTGACGTGCCCTTGAAATAGCACATTTGCCCGACGTCCTTTGGTGAATGCGGTTATCCACCGCTTCTGCCAGGGCGGAATGGTAGACCTTAACTGGCTCTCCGACAAAATGCCCAAGTTTACAGTGTCAAAAGCCTTCGTTAGATCGAGGGCTACACCTACGGTTCGCTGAGGTTTCATGGCATTGAAGCCGTCCAAAACATAGCTCACAATTTCCAGTAGGGCCGTAGTGGTGGAATGTAGCTTACGGAAACCATGTTGATGCTTTTGTTTGCTATTGTGTTCGGAGAGCTCCTCCACAGCCAATTTTTCCGCAACTTTGGCAATAGGTGAGAGAAGACTGATTGGCCTGTAACCTTTGCCGTGGATGGTGATTTACCCGGCTTAGGCAATGGGATGACGCGTGCTACTTTCCAATCTTGAGGTAATGTACAGGTCCGAAACGATGTATTAATGACGTCAGCGAGCAGGGGTAGTAGTTCACTTGGCAGTCTCTTTAGAACTGCTGGGCTCAAGCCATCTGGCCCTACTGCCTTCGAGTTACTCATTTCCTTGATAACCTTCTCGACCTGAGCGGGCGTGACTGCATCATCTTCAGCCATAAGTGGCAATTTACAGAGTTCCCGAACAGTTATTCTATTCTGCTTCTCTCTTTTTGTTTTAGTTATGAAAAAATGCTTCCCAAGAGCATTTGCGGCCTCTTTCCCTGACTTAAAGACTCCGCCGTCGAATTCAATCGTGGAATTGTTGGCGGAGGTGAACTTTCCGGAGATCCTTTTCAAAGCCTTCCACGTTGCTGCAGCATCACTCCTGAAGTTCATCTTCTCAGTGAACTTTTCCCAAGATTCTTTCTTGTGCCTATCAAGGTCCATCCTGATCTCATTATCCAGCTCGGCAAATGTCTGGGTCAAGATGATCAGCAGCTCTCTTTGCGTCCCTTGTCCTTATCTTCTGCAGTGTCTCCCTGGTGACATTGGGAAAGAAGGTCTTGACACGACCTTCAGGGATCGCAGCTTTCATCGCCTTCCGGATGGCATCAGAGAAGTGGCGCTCCTTCTGGTGTACATTGCCATTCCACGGATATTCGGCCGCTTGGCGGAGTGCAACCTCCCTGAACAGGCTCCAGTCTGCAAGGCCTAAATTGAGATAAGAACGATGACGAACACCTGTATAGGGAGCAAGAGAGTTAGAGAGATCGATATTGACAAAGACCGGAATGTGATCACTGGAAAGAGTTGTGGATGTAGACCAAGAGCAGGCATTAGAGAGATTAGAAGAGACAAGGGAGATGTCTGGGCTGGAAGATCAGCCGTATGCAGGGAGACGAGTGGGCTGGTCGTCGTTTAGGATAACCAGATCGCACTCCGCCCATTCTTCGACGTCATTTACTCTAGCATCAGAGTCAAGCGACGAGCAGAACGTGTGAGCATTGAAGTCACCCGCAAAGACAATTGAGGGAGATAGAGAGCAGTCATACAGCTGCTTGAGTAGAGGGATAGGGTTGTAGGTTGGTGGACAGGATGTAGGAGGAGGAATGTATATATTGAAAAGAGAAAGTGGAGTTTTTAGAGGTAGATGGATGGGGATGTACTCGAGAGTGCCATCCACTGGAGTGTTTGGAATGATGTGAGAGGGATGAGACGACAGAACAAAAGTAGAGACTCCGCCTCCCTGAGATGACCTAGGAGTATGATAAGCAGTATAGCCCGGGATGTTTGGATGTCGAGAGGTAGCAGAGGGAGAGAGTTTGGTTTCCTGAACCATGATAACATCCGGGTGATGAGTACGGGCAAAGAGAGATAATTCAGAAAGCTTGGCGCGAAGGCCGTTGAGATTGATATGTACAATAGAGAGGGGGCGGTTGGTAGATGAGGAATTTGAGTTACTGGAGGCGGAGCACACAATACAACGAAAGGAAGAATCGTGGTGCCTCACAGAGCTGAGACCCGAACAAGAGAAGTGCACCCACCTTTCGCATCCAAAACATTGGACGCTGGTTCCATACCAATTGACATCTCTGTCGCATGTGGCACATGGGTACTTCTTCTTCGCGGGTCCTGGGTTCCTCTCGACGCCGGCTCTTTGCAGTAAGATCTTCAGGAGAGCTGCGGCCAGCCAGCACCTCTCCCATGACAAAACCCTCTCCGCGGAGGGATTGACGTCGGTTTGCACGGAGGTGGTCTTCTTTCCTCCACACTGCCACGGCACGAACGTACGACATCTCGGCAGCGCCCATTCTTCGACGTCATTTCCTCTAACATCAGGACCGAGAGACGAGCAAAAGGTGTGAGCGTTGAAATCACCCGCGAAAACGACCGAGGATGAGAGGGAGCAGTCGCTCAGCTGCTTGAGAAGTGGGATAGGATTGTAAGATGAAGGGGATGAAGCTGTAGGTGGAATGTATATGTTGAAAAGAGAAAGGGGTGTTTTTAGGGGAGATGGATTGGGAGGTACTCGAGAGTACCGTCCGTGGGGTGCTGGGAATGAGGTGTGAGGGAAGTGAAGATAGAACGAAAGTAGAGACTCCACCGCCGAGAGATGACCTTGGAGCATGGTAAGAAGTATAGCCTGGGATATTGGGATGAGGATAGGTAGGGGATGGAGAGAGCTTGGTTTCTTGAACCATGATCACGTCTGGATGGTAAGTACGTGCAAAGAGAGAGAGTTCAGAAAGCTTGGCACGAAGGCCGTTTAGATTGATATGCACAATGGAAAGGGGGCGATTTGAGATAGAGGAATCTGAGATGGAAGGTGAGGAGCATAACACACAACGAAAAGATGAGTTAAGAGGAATCTGAGATGGAAGGTGAGGAGCATAACACACAACGAAAAGATGAGTTATGATGCCTCACAGAACTGAGACCCGAACAGGAGAGATGCACCCACCTTTGGCATCCGAAGCACTGGACGCTGGTATGTCTCCAGTTTACATCCTCTCCGCACGTGGCGCATTGGTACTTCTGAGCGGGTCCAGGATTCCTCTCCACGCCGGCCCTTTGTAGGAGAATCCGAAGGAGAGTTGCGGCCGGCCAGCACCTCTCCCATGACAAAAACCCTCTTTGTGGAGGGGATGACGTCGGTTTGCACGGAGGCGATCTTCTTTCCTCCACACTGCCACGGCACGAACGTACGACATCTCGGCAGCTTTTTTTATTACTTTTTCGAAAAGCCTTGCAAAGATAGACGTAATACTGATGGGACGGTAATTGTTGGGATCAGAAAATGGCTTCTTCTTTGGTATAGGAGTAACAAGGGATGTACGCCATCTACTCGGAACATCTCCAAGCATAAAACTCAGGTTGAAAATATGTGCAAGTGGGCTAACTATGATATCAATCACCTTTTTAATGAAACATAATGGTATTTTCGTTGGAAACGGCATTTTGACCGAATGTGCTTACTTAGTCAGATGAGAATCAGAAACGGAATTGTTGCATACCAAATAACCCATTATATGTTCGGTCGAAAATAATATTGCGACCACTAGAATTCGAAATGTGAAATATTCTGAATTCCTCTAAAGCATAAAGGAGCAGAACATTCCGAACGTTACCTATAGGAAGTATTGTTTCGAAATTCTGGACATCATCTCCTGATCATCGGTTAAATAGTGTTTGCTCCAAATATTTGAAATTTCCTCATTTTCGTCTTTTCAAGTGGCATTTATGTGTATTGTGCCATCTATTTGTTAATTACATACTGCGGATTGCATTCCATGGCAGTATTTCTCCGCTAATCGTTACCTCGTGAACAAAGAGACCGGCTTAGTTGACTACTTAGTTGTTTATGAGCGCGACCCAATGAGAAATGGCGCGCGCGAAGAGTTAACCGCCGCGTTCGACACGTCTTGCCGCTCGCGCGGCAATTTTCGCCGCGCAGTAGGCTGGGACGGATAATCAGGATCCCGTTTCACTACTCTCCGACGAAATTCTTCGAAAACCTCCCGCTTCAGTTGTTGACCTTTCGTTATATATCGATTAGCTTTTCTGTTACCCTCCATCACAACTGAAGCGGGAGGTTTTCGAAGAATTTCCTCGGAGAATAGGAACATCATTCTGAACTGTGCTGGAAGAGTTTTGAGATGAAGAGCTCTGCCATGCCAATATTTCTTGCAAAAGCTTTAATTTTTATTTACTTCAAGTTGTTTAAACTGCAGTCAGCACTACAACGCTCTTCGATTTATCTGAATACGACTTTTCGATATTTGAGAATGAAAAAATCCTTTTCGTATTAAGCATTTTCTTGCTTTCCCGCGAATGCTTGATTTTCCAAATTTCGGAGCCCAGGGATTTCTCTGCCGAATGAGTGAAATCAGACAATAGAGGTAGAAGAATAAATTCGCAAAGGCATGTGAATCACACCTAAACAGTGACGCTCCCTAGCTTGAATACTTCTAGTTGATTTTGTGGAAAATTTTCCGTGCGCCTTATGAGTAGAGCAGGCACTGAAAAAATTCCCTTTCAAAATTTCTTCGCGAAAATAGAAATCATGGGAATTCTTGTTAGGTTCCCATTTATGACTCCACCCAAGAAAAATTTGCGAAGTAGTTCATTGCATAAACTTCTGAAGGAACGATATCTATGTTCTCTCCGGTCTTGTCACTTCCTGTGGCACCGGTTTCAGTGCATTTGCGGATGATATCAAGATCTATAGGGATGTTTCCCAACCGGAGAACTGTATCCCGCTACAACAGTCTATTGACATTGTTAGTACTTGGTCTCGCGATTGGAATCTCCCGTTCGCAAAAGAAAAAACGAAGGTTCTCCACTTGGGTAATAGCAATGCTAACAGTAAATATACTGTCAGTGGCTGTCAGATCCAAGAAGTTGACCAAATAACTGAGTTAGGTTTCACTATTTTCTACAAGTCTGAGTTTCGATAAGCACTGTGAATCTATCTCGAATAAAGCAACTTTTGCTATGAATAATATTTTCAGGGGTTTGTCAACTTGCAATCCCTCTGTGCTTATCAGAGCTTACGCCACGTATGTAAGGCCTCTACGCGAGTACGGTACCCCGGTATTCAACCCTGCCAAACTCAAGAACATTAATAGATTGGAAAAGATACAGAACAATTTTACTAGAAGAGTTCTTATCAGACAGCATGGCTTCATTTATGGGCAATTGCCCTCCGCTGCTGACAGAAATGCACTCTTTGGCCTTGAGCCTTTGGCTCTCAGAAAGAAGAAGGATGATTTATTTCTGTTCCATCATATCCTTTTCAATGGCAAGTTTGGTTTAAGGCCTGGGGATTTCGTGAGAACGAGAGATTCGGTAACCCGGGCTGGGGGTCCGATTAAATTCCACCGTACCGTGTCAAATCTTGAGTGTCGGCGCTGCTTTTTCACTAATAGAATTGTTCCGGTATTCGAAGATCTCAGTAGGAACGATACTATTCCTATAAACTTCGGCGCCTATAAGAACTTAGTGCACATGAAACTGGCTTCCGGGGAGCGGCGGAGTGACCCTCCGTCTCTGAGAGAATCCTCCGCGATCATTCACGGATAGAATCCCCTCGGTTTCTGGTAGGGCCCGAGAGGATACTAGCATGGGACTATCGCGAAACGATCGCGAAATTCTGCCGGTCTCAAATCGAGAGCGTACCGCGTTCGTTCATCGATGCTCCCACGTTGCTCCATTGCGGAACCGCGAGGAATCGAGCCTGGGCCTATCACGGAACGATCGCGAGACCCTACCAGTTTCAACCTGAGGGCGAATCGCGTCTATACATTGAAGTATTCGGGGCGTTACATCGCGGATCCGCGATGAACCGAGCCCGCAACTATCGCGGTGGCCTCTCGATGTTTAACCTGAGCTAGTGTTGTCTATCAGTTCAACCCAAAGCTACAAGGTATTGCCCTCGCCGTATTTCACGCTGCTTTACAAATCTGCACATCATGAGAACGCGGGACCAGGGGGAAACCATCACGGTACCATCGCGGATCGCGAGTGCACCACGGTACTAGCGCGGTAAACGTCTCAACGATCGCGGTACCATCACGGTACGAGAACGAAAATGCCAACGGATGAGTCAATTGGGTAACTATCGCGGAACGAACGCGGATTGCGGGACTAGGGGGAGACGAACACGGTACTATAGCGGATCACGGGAGCATCACGGTACTAGCGCGGAAGATTCTCTCAGAGGTAGTGCTGGGTGGCTCGTTTCCCTGTGCTATTCTTCGGACTGATCCATCTTTGTTCTCGTTTCATTGGTTTACAGTACCTTTGCTTTGAATATCCCGTTTGAGGTTGATAGTTTGTTTTCCTGTTTTCTCTTTTTTTCCACACGAGTGTAAACTTGTGTATGTATATATATATATATATATATATATATATATATATATATATATATATATATATATGTATATATATATATATATATATATATATATAACGTCGGCGTGGATCTGAAGAGACTTCGCGTTCACTGTTGAGGTTGGCGCAAACTCGGTGCCATATGCTATAACATATGTGGACCGAGTTTGCGCCAACCATCAACAGTGAACGCGAAGCCTCTTCCGGATCCACGCCGACGTTATATATATATATATATATATATATATATATATATATATATATATATATATATATATATATATATATATATATATATATGTATATATATATATATATATATATATATATATATATATATATATGGGGGTGTGTATACAAGTCTGTTGGTACCTGCTCGTTTGTGCCCCTGCTTCTACTGAACCCAGCAGACGTTTGAGTGTACACAGGGAACGTTCGAGCGATATAGCGTGCACAACTACATCGCGAAAGTATCCCGCACATTGCATAAAGGTGTCGCCGTCCGGCACACCAAGGCCTCTGGTCCATAACACCTTAGGATCCGTACCTAAGGAGTCTTGGAGTCTTTGGCCACAAGCCACAATTTCGCCACCCTGAACTGTCGATCGCTGTCGAGTGATATCCAAAAAACTGCGCTATCCAGACTTCTGAGCTATTTCCATGCACCGTTTGCTGCTTTGCAGGAAACCCGCCTCAAGGATAGACCCGTCATCAGCGTCGGAGAGTACACCATCTACTAAACGCTGACGATAGGAGAGTGGGAGGCTGTGCGGTAGCTGTAAGGAAGGATTTCAATGGTATGGTCAAGGAGTTTGGCTCAACGTCGTGCCGGAATGCATTCGTACGACTGCGGGATCACAGAGGATTCAATCTGTGGATAGTGAGTGCTCATGCGCCCACTGAAACCGCCGAAGACAATTCGAAGGATGCGTTCTATGAGGAACTCAATACGTTGCTGGCCAGGATACCTTGTCAACATGCTGTTGTCGTGGGGATTGATGCAAATGCGAAGATGGGACTTGATCAGGAATCCGAAGTACTCGGTAAATGGTTCTAACCAGTGGAGCAAACATCGGACAATGGCCACCGCCTTGTCGACTTTTGTGAACGCACTGGTCTGATTATTGCATCGACATTCAAGAGGAATCATCTGCGCCATCAGCTTACGTGGCAGGGACCAACCCAGCTATCTCCAGAAGAGCAGCGAAAGCGGAAGATGACAACTTTGAAACTACAGCTTGACTATGTCCTGACGAGGAATATTCCAGTATCGGACATTCGAAGATCTAGAGCTGTGTGGGATGTCGCATTCGATTCGGATCACCGTCCAGTTCTGTTGAACTTCCTTCGAGGATTCATAAGAGGAAGCGAGGGGCTCAGCCTCTCCAGAGGATTGCCATGACAAGTCTCAGAGATGAAGAGTGCAGAAGGAATTTTCGACAACGCATTTCTATTCACATCGGAGTACGGACTAAGAAGAAACTTTGCGACGCGGATTCTTTTGTCAAGTGCATCCAGGACGCTTCGAAAGAGGCACTCCCGGTTGTGCAGCCTAAGAAGAAGTTCGCCTACGTCTCAGAAGAAACAACATCTACCTGCAACAGAGTATGTGCACTCCGAACTGCAGGAAATTTCATGGAGGAGAAGCGTCTGAGGAGGAAGTTGCGTCGGCAGCTTCAAAGTGACCGCGAACGAAAGTGGACGTGTAGAGCTAAGGAGTTCAAGAAGGCTTGGGAGGAGAAGAATTCGAGGAAAGCCTACACGTTGCTGCGACAGTATAGCGGGAAGATGAAGAGATGTTCTCCTGTCTTGAACACTACCAATGGAGTTGCAGTTGGTGATGCGACGCTGCCAATATGGAGGGATTACTTCAGTTCACTACTGAATCGTCCAGCGCCATCAGTACCTGAGCTCCCGCATGTTCAGAGAGCACATTACGATGTCAGTGAGGAACCGCCGACTGAGTCTGAAGTTTTGGATTGTGTCCGGAAAATGAAGAATGGAAAGGCAGGTGGAGATGACAACATCACTGCTGAAATGCTGAAAGCTCTTCCTCCGTCTGGGATTCGTGAAATGACCAACACCATCCGTACCATATGGATGAGCGAAAGGATACCCAATTCGTGGAGACATGCGATCATCGTACCTCTTCACAAGAAGCTATCCGTCACGGATCCTAAGAACTACAGAGGAATCTCTCTACTTCGTGTCATGTACAAGGTTTTAGAACGTATCATTCTCGAGCGACTTATCAAACATTCGGTTAATCGAGGACATGAACAAAGGAACAACAGCAGCAGTTCGTACACCTGTCGGATTTACGTCAGCTTTCGAGGTGAAAACAGGAGTAAGGCAAGGAGCCGTTGCAGGACCTTTTCTTTCCAACTTCGCCGTTGATGACATCATGCGTAGAGTTGCAGAACAGTTTCCTGCGGATGTGATCCTAACACCATTAGGACGCTCCCTTGTCGACCTGGAGTACGCCGACGACATTGTGTTATTCGCTGAAAACTACGCAAAACTGCAAAGGATTGTGAACCTCGTTTCGTAGTATGCCGCAGCCTATGGACTTCGTCTTCGTCCCGACAAATGCAAGCAGATGTGGGTCTCTCAGAGGCCTTCAACGGGAGTTTGTGTGGACGGACAACGTATCGAACTGGTGGACGATTTCTGTTATTTGGGCTGTTTGCTGAAGAACGATGGTAGTTATGCAGCGGATATTCGACAACGATGTGCGAAAGCTACGTCTGCATTTAATTCTCTAGCCAAGTGTTTGTGGTCTACCACCATCGCGAAGGAAGTCAAGTTGCGCGTCTACCTATCCGCTATTCGCCCTATCATGATGTACAGATCGGAGACGTGGGCAGCACCGAAGACGCAGATGGAAAGGTTGGATCGCACGGAGAGGAAGCTTTTTAGGCGTTTGCTTGGATATTTCTGGCCGCGTGTATGCCATAACGAAGACCTTTACAAGGAAATCGACGCAGTACATCAACGCTTGACACGAGGGAGGTGCCTGCATCTCCTAAAGCCATCTCAAGCAGCAATGGAAAGTCGACTTCGACTGCTCGGGCATATACTAAGAAGAACGCCGGATCGTCTCGTACAACACGCTCCAAGAATGCTTCCAAATCCTGTCTGGAAACGGCCACCTGGGCGTAGGCGAAAGTTCTGGACGGATGTGGTTAAAGAGGATTTGAAGTCACTCGGCATCGAAAGACAGTTCAGGCGCGATGTTTCGTTTCGCAGGAAATGGAATAGTGACAGCTGGATGGAATGTGTTCAAATTGTGGCTGAAGACCGTGAAAATTGGACACGGCTGACTACTAGGACGGCACACCTCGGTGAAGATGCGGAATGACCGCGTCAGGCGAAAGCCAACCGATTAAGTCAAGTAAGTCAAATATATATATATATATATATATATATATATATATATATATATATATATATATATATATATATATATATATATATATATATATATATATATATATATATATATATATATATATGTATAGTGGAGTCCACCAAAAGTGTCTCATTTACTTATCAATAAGAAGCGGTCGGCTGGGGATCAATGTGCATGAATCCCATGCCAGCACGCTCGATACCGATTGAGCGAGAGCGGTTGTGCTGCAACGAGTTTCATGTTCATTGATCTCCAATCGACCGCTCCTCATTGATAAGTAAATGAGACACTCTTGGTGGACTCCACTGTGCACACCGTAGTTTTTCCCACTCCGCAATGTTCTCACCAACCCGGGGTCTTCCTTCCCTTGCAAAATCAGGAGAGTCAGGAGGCCTATGAAGTTAATAATGAACACAGACTCGATGGTTGAGTGCATTCTGAGTGAAAACGGCCACAATACAACACACGTGTACTCTTGGAGACCTCATACCACTGCAGATGGTATTTCGGTGGTATTGCCTTACGTGAATGAAGACGTGGCACAAAGAGTGAACCGTGTCGTAAAAGCCTCATCGCTTCCGGTGCGTCTCATAATCAGTCCACCTCCAGATCTGAAAACCTTGCTCGCTTTCTCAAGACCTTACAAAGAAAGGTGTGGGAGGCGAGGCTGTATGTACTGTGGGGATACCAAAGGTCAACTCAGGGGGCCAGTTTATCAAATAGAATGCGAAGGGTGTGGAGAAAAGTATATCGGAGAAACAATGAGACCTCTTTTTCCAACGCATGGACGAACACCGGAGGGCGTTGTATAACCCTGCATCCTATCCAAATAACAGCTTCTCTAGGCATAGAAACTTGAGGCATGCGCAGGAAGCTCCCCCTCGATTGATTATCACAGTACTACACCGACCGCTGAACAATTTAGTGGATAGAAAAATTATGGAGGCTCTTGAGATAAGACGTTTATCACCGGAAATTGATAACAGAGAGGAATTACGTGATGTGCTCCAACTTATTTCATGAATGAAGAGCGTTTATGGTTACTGTAGACTGTAGGGTGATAACATGATACTACTGTACGTCACAATATTTAAGAGCGGGGTTTGGGTAAGACCACGACGATCTAGTGGCTACTAGCCCATCTTTTGGGCTATTCACCAAGGCGAGTTGGTTCATCAACAGTACATTGCTCAAGTCTAATGCTTGTGTTTCAGGTCTAAAGAAGGCTCTAAGAGCCGAAAGCTAACCAGGAAGGTTTCAACTTTTGAGAGAAGTTTTGAAAGACTTTTCGAGACGTTTGGAACCTTAATGAACTTTTGCAGCCTCTCTGTCTATGTACATTGTAATTGAACACAACGTAAGATTTTCAGTTTGAGTGCCCATTTCTAAGCTATCACGCCTAGACTTCGAGGACATTAGGCGTGAAAGTTTGAAAAAATCGCTGCGCTGACAAGTTCTGATGTCATCCAACCTCTGCATGGATGACCTAGTACGCTCCAGAGCGAAATCGTACCGGAAATGCTCGCAATTGATTTGAATGAAGCTGCGAAGTGGTTCCGATGTTGAGGGAAATCGGGCTTTGGGTCCTGAAGCGATTGCTGGATTACGGTAGCCGAAATACGCCGATGTCCTACCATCAATGGCTTTACCTGCTGCGATAGCACCGAACATCTCACATGCAGGCTTCGATCCTCACAATGAAAGTCAATGCGTTGAATTTTTGTTGCGATCCGGCCCCGATCAGCTGATCAGGTTAGTTTTCTTCATTTTCATTAGTTTTCTTGCCTTTGTATGACTTCATCGCATTGACTTTAACGTTAGGAATAGATTTTATTCAGTTTTAATCTGTTCTCAGATGGTTTTTCTAAAAAGGAGCCCAATGTTTAGAAAAGTCTTTTTTGTGGCTGGCTTTTAATTGTGGTGCGCGCGAAGCGCGCACCTGATTTGGAAAAGGATTGCTTCTGCGCACACCCCTCATTCCAGAATCTTGGTTCGGGAGAAACCTTGAAACAATGGACTTTCACAAAAGATAGAGCTGCAAGGGTTCTCAACACTGCCCAAATTTCAGAAAAATTCCCGCAGTGGGTCTCGAGATATCAAAAAAGTTGCGAATTTTAAAATGTGTGTGTGTGTGTCTGAAGGAATTTAGTGATAAGAAGTTTGGTTGGTCTTTCAATAGAAATGGAGTGATAACGTGATAAGACTTGCTAGAGTTCGAGAAACGTTGTGCCTCAGGTCCATCAGGGACCATATGCTCCGTGTGCGGAACACGAATCGAAGTGCGCCAAGCGCTTTATAAAAAGGGCGGTTCTCAACTGGGAGTGCGTAGAGGGCCGTAAAAAGTGGACGGGGCAAAAGTGGGTGTGCGTAGAGCGCGGGGAAAAGTGGACGTGACCCAAAAGGGAGTGCAAAGTGCGCCGCGAAGAATGGTCGGGGCCTAAATGGGAGTGCATAAGGCGCCGAAAGAAGTAGGCGGCACCCAACAGGGAGTCCACAGAGCGCCGGGAACTGTGGATGGGACCCAAGTGGGAGTGCACAACGCGCACCTAAAAGTTGGCGGGACCCAACTGGGAGTTCGCAGAGCGCCGGGAACTGTTGACGGGACCCAAGTGGGAGTGCACGATGCGCCGGTAAAAGTGGGCGGGACCAACTGGGAGTCCACAGAGCGCCGGGAACTGTTGACGGGACCCAAGTAGGAGTGAACCACGCGCCGGTAAAAGTGAGCGGGACCCAACTGGGAGTTCACAGAGCGCCGGGAACTGTTGACGGGACCCAAGTGGGAAAGCACAACGCGCCGGTAAAAGTAGGCGGGACCGAACTGGAAGTTCGCAGAGCGCCGGGGAAGGTAACGTGTGTCCTACAGTGCCAAGCAGGTGCGATGGGCAGAAAGGCCATGAACGGCCTGTTTTCGGGTCTATCCTAGACGGGGGGGGGGCACCCAAGACTTATTGATAGAAATGAAGAAAAACTCTGATAAAAGATGCCTGATAGTGCTATCAATCATTGTTTTTATAAAAGCTCTTCAGAAACACTTCGTTTGGTAGCCTTACCACTCGTTGGTTCATTTACTCTGCCAATTCGAGACTTGATGCTTCGGGGAAAGCGGCCTTTATCACGCTCTGTTATCATTAGGCATCAAATTCACCTTTAGCGCCGTCATCAAAGCTTATCCGCGCAAAGGGTGAATTTGCTGAGCGGCTGGATATCAGTCAGCGCAAAGGGTGAAAATACCGCCAGCGCTAACATGTTAATGCATATCAGTTGTTGAGCGGCTGCATATCAATCAGCGCAAAGGGTGAAATTACCGCCGTTGCTGGCATCTCAGAAATTTCTAAACAAGTGAAAACATCTCAGCGAAAACATGATAAAACTATTGATCACGTCTCGATGTGTTTACCATGAGCACAGCCGGTATAAAAGCCGCCTCATCTCACTAGAGTCCTCATTCGGCATTCTGATGCCAGCCCTGAAAGGTGACTTCGGGTCACTCTCCGGAGGCCAGCATAATTTTGGCTGCTGGGAGGATACAGTGGGTATCCTCACGGCGGGGGAGGCGAGTTACGCCGCGGTCCGCAGAGGGTGGCTCCCCACCGCAGACCTCGGCGGAGATTACGCCCATGTTGCGGACAAGGCGGGGCTTCTTGCGCTGTGGACCATCAAATTCGTGAAATTTTCGAGGTAAACTCATCCATTTTTCGAAGTAAATTCACCTCATTTTCGGGGTAATTTGGACCCTCTCTCGCTGCCAGTTCGCACCATTTTCACGGGATATTCACCCCATTCTCACGTATACTAGCTGCGAATTCACCCATACAGTGAATTTAACGCGGCAAATTAAGACTTCATGCCGACTTGTACATGAGCATCAAGTCTCTTTTGCTGAGGCATCAAGTCTCAAATTGGCAGAGTAGTTTGTCTTGAATCGTGGATGGCGCCCTACCCGTCTAGGTGCCATGTTTTCTTCTTCCTATCTCTGAAGGAAACCTTTGTTAAAATGAAATGAAATTATCTAACTGTTTTGCTTCGCCACGAGAGGTTCATGATTTGGCATAAAAAATAATTGTGAGAAACCCGTTAAAAGAAGTGAAATAATTGGTGCATTTGATTTGTAATGGGATTTAACACAGAAGAAACACTGAAAGATCGATGAAATGATGTACCATTGATTTGGATGTGCGCTTTCTTACTAAAAATCGGAAAATTGAGTTTGGTTTTGAGAGGCCAAATCACGCGCGTTTTACAGAGTCCTGACATATGTAAACTCTGGTACCGCCGTAGTGACCTGTTGATTTCGATCAATGCCAGCAGCGGAGCGGTGGGCCTCGGTGAAATATAACTAGTGATAAGGAGGTTCCGACGAAAAAGCCACCGCTCCGCGCTGTGATAATCGAAATCAACAGGTCACTACGGCGGTACCAGAGTTTACGTAGATTCGTCAAAAATGAAATATAGAGTCGGAGCCACAAAATAATATTTCGAGGAGCTCGGACTTGAAAACTTTAACTGTGAGCAATAATTGTTCTCAGGGAGTGCGAGATTAGCCCTTTCACAACCACACTCAATTTTTCTATTTTTAGTAAGAAAGCGCACATCCAAATCAATGGTACATAATTTCATCGATCTTTTAGTGTTTCTTCTGTGTTAAATCCCATGACAAATCAAATGCACCAAGTATTTCACTTCTTTTAACGAGTTTCTCACAATTATTTTTTATGCCAAATCATGAACCTCTCGTGGCGAAGCAAAACAGTTAGATAATGGTATCCTGCTTTCCTTCCGGTTTTATGCCACTTATAGTCTACAGCAATGGAAGTTGGACCTGGTGAGGACTCTTCCTAACATACTGTTTGTTGTCTGATCGTGATATCACCCATTTTTTTCGAAAGAACTGAGATTGGTCGGTGAGTTTTTGTTTCCACTCTCACGTTTTCATTGTGTCCACAGATGTAGTCGTATCGGTGAAAACACCGACTCACCGGTCTATCACAGGTGTTTCGGAAAAATGAGTGATACCACTAACAAACTACCGTATGTTAGGACGAGTCCGCAACCTCACCAGGTCCTACTTCCTTCTTCGTCTTCTTCTGCAGCCACATAGAGGGTCCTGTCATAGATTGAGGAACTGAGCCACAAGCGTCGGATTCGTCCACAGATCTGCTGTTGTTAACGATGTCGGTCTCATCGGGCAGTTGAAAATGTGCGCAGTAGTATGCCCTTTATTACCACAATCCGGGCACTCGTCAGGTCTGCTGCTATCGATCTTATGTAAATACGCATGGGGGAGTGCCCCTAGCGCAACGAGGCAAGGGTGCACCTGACACGTCTACCGAGTTCCATCTCGGTTTCGCTGACCTCGGGCGGCACGACTCCGAGAATGGAGCTTACGGCGGTCTTGCGTAAGTGATCCTTGACGAATTGGGTATGCTCAGCACGTAAGAGGCGGAGGCGTTCTTGTTGTGCGTTGGTCCATCTCTGTATATTGATTTTCGTGGGAGCATCTGCAAACGGCTTTCTTATACCTCTCTCTCTCACGGGGTCTAATACTCTTCGCGACGGATGATTTGGCTGCTTCAGAATGTTTACAACACGAGTCCGAGCAGCTTAGGAAATCGGGCGGCCGGCAAACGAGTTTCGTCTCATTTCACCATGGGATGAGCTCTGTGCTCCGCAGGATCAGTGGAAAATACGGTGGCGGATGATTTAGCGGCAGAGACCGTAAGCATCTTGCTATCGAGAAAACATTTCAACTCAGTCAAGTAGTCATTGATCTTACTGGCAGCTACATTTATGTCGCGATCCCGGCATAGTATCGTAATATCCGCATATGCAACGACCTTGATGTCTTGGGATGGAACGGGTAGATCTTCAATATACCGACTGAAAAGAGCAGGCGATAGAACTCCTCCTTGAGGTACGGCGGCGGCAATTGAGATGCTATTGGAGACGTGCCCTTGAAATAGCACATTGCCCGACGTCCTTTGGTGACTGCGGTTATCCAGCGCTTCTGCCAGGGCGGAATGGTAGACCTTAACAGGCTATCCGACAAAATGCCCAAGTTTACAGTGTCAAAAGCCTTCGTTAGGTCGAGGGCTACACCTACGGTTCGCAGAGGTTTCATGGCATTGAAGCCGTCCAAAACATAGCTCACAATTTCTAGCAGGGCCGTAGTGGTGGAATGTAGCTTACGGAAACCATGTTGACGCTTTTGTTTGCTATCATGTTCGGCAAGCTCCTCCACAGCCAATTTTTCCGCAACTTTGGCAATAGGTGAGAGAAGACTGATTGGCCTGTAACCTTTTGCCGTGGATGGTGATTTACCCGGCTTCGGCAATGGGATGACGCGTGCTAATTTCCAATCATGAGGTAATGTACAGGTGCGAAACTATGTATTAATGACGTCAGCGAGCAGGGGTAGTAGTTCACTTGGCAGTCTCTTTAGAACTGCTGGGGTCAAACCATCTGGCCCTACCGCTTTCGAATTACTCATTTCCATGATCACCTTCTCGACCTGAGCGGGCGTGACTGCATCATCTTCAGCCGTGAGTGGCAATTTACAGAGTTCCCGAACCGTTATTCTATTCTGCTTCTCTCTTTTTGCTCTAGTTACGAAAAAATGCTTCCCAAGAGCATTTGCGACCTCTCTCCCAGACTTGAAGACCCCGCCGTCGATTGCGATCGTGGAATTGTTGGCGGAGGTGTTTTTTTCCGGAGATCCTTTTCAAGGCCATCCACGTGGCTGCAGCATCACTCCTGAAGTTCATCTTCTCAGTGAACTTTCCCCAAGATTCTTTCTTGTTTCGTCAAGGTCCATCCTGATCTCATTATCCAGCTCGGCAATGTCTGGGTCAAGATGATCAGCAGCTCTCTTTGCGTCCCTTGTCCTTATCTTCTGCAGTGTCTCCCTGGTGACATTGGGAAAGAAGGTCTTGACACGACCTTCAGGGATCGCAGCTCTCATCGCCTTCTGGATGGCATCAGAGAGGTTGCGCTCCTTCTGGTGTACATTGCCATTCCACGGATATTCGTCCGCTTGACGGAGTGCAACCTCCCTGAACAGGCTCCAGTCTGCAAGGCCTAAATTGAGATAAGAACGATGACGAACACCTGTATAGGGAGCAAGAGAGTTAGAGAGATCGATATTGACAAAGACCGGACGGAATGTGATCACTGGAAAGATTTGTGGATGTAGACCAAGAGCAGGCATTAGAGAGATTGGAAGAGACAAGGGAGATGTCTGGGCTGGAAGATCGGCCGTAGGCAGGGACACGAGGGGGCTGGTCATCGTTAAGGATAACCAGATCGCACTCCTCCGCCCATTCTTCGACGTCATTTCCTCTAGCATCAGAGTCAAGCGACGAGCAGAACGTGTGAGCATTGAAGTCACCCGCATAGGCAATTGAGGGAGATAGAGAGCAGTCATACAGCTGCTTGAGAAGTGGGACAGGGTTGTAAGTTGATGGACAGGATGTAGAGGGAGGAATGTATATATTAAAAAGAGAAAGTGATGTTTTTAGAGGTAGATGGATGGGGATGTACTTGAGAGTGCCATCCACTGGAGTGTTTGGAATTATGTAAGAGGAAAGAGAGGACAGAACAGAAGTAGAGACTCCGCTTCCCTGAGATGACCTAGGAGTATGATAAGCAGTATAGCCCGGGATGTTTGGATGTCGAGAGGTAGCAGAGGGAGAGAGATTGGTTTCCTGAACCATGATAACATCCGGGTGATGAGCACGGGCAAAGAGAGATAATTCAGAAAGCTTGGCGCGAAGGCCGTCGAGATTGATATGTACAATAGAGGGGGCGGTTGGTAGATGAGGAATTGGAGTTATTGGAGGCGGAGCACACAATACAACGAAAGGAAGAATCGTGGTTCCTCACAGAACTGAGACCCGAACAGGAGAAGTGCACCCACCTTTGGCATCCAAAACATTGGACGCTGGTTCCATTCCAAGTGACATCTCTGTCGCATGTGGCACATGGGTACTTCTTCTTCTTCGCGGATCCTGGGCTCCTCTCGACGCCGGCTCTTTGCAGTAGGATCTTCAGGAGAGCTGCGGCCAGCCAGCACTTCTCCCATGACAAAAAACACTCTCCTCGGAGGGGTTGACGTCGGTTTGCACGGAGGCGATCTTCTTTCCTCCACACTGCCACGGCACGAACGTACGACATCTCGGCAGCGTCCTACTTCCATTGCTGTAGACTATACCTCATCCTCAGGCAGAAAATTTTCACTCAACCGGTCACTTTATGGGTGCATTTCGCTGCAAATCATAGTGATCGGTTGAGTCCCCGACAAGTTTTGGGAGCTGAGCTCGATTTCCACCACCCGATCAGCCGAACCGAGGTTTGGAACGCAGTGTTCGCGCGAGCGCGCGGTTTGAATTTGCATGCTGTGTTCCTTATGACCCGGGCATCTTCTAAACATGGCACATTGAACCCTCAATCAAATGTTACATTGAACCCTGTTATTAGTCGGAGAACCGGTCAGTCCCAACTTTTTTCGCTCACCAAAGATTTCGTACTAGGCTGGATTTACTTCATCCATCAAAATCAGAAGAGTTGAACAGCCTAACGCGTGGCATTTACACACGAAGGTAGAATTTCAATTTGAGTTAAGTCCTAGTTATCAGGACCGTACCCAGATTCACGCCTGAACTTAGGTCCCCCGTCTTCTTCTTCTTATCGGCCACAGCGAGCTTCTTCTCATAGGCGCAGGAAGGCGGCAACATCACGCGGCTTTTTCCACATATCCAGAGCTGTCAGAGAAGTTGGTCGAATTGGGCATGAAAATAAATGTAATGAATCATGCCCTGTGCCGTGGCAATCAGGACATTCGTCGGGGACCGATGGATCGATCCTATGGACATAGGCCTTGAGGAATGAGGAATGTCCACAGCGCAGACCTGCCAGAATTACACGGGCGCGTCTTGGTAGGTCCTTCTCACTATCATCGACCCTGGGCGGTACACCGTCGAGTATAGAATTATGAGGGGCACAGGAGAGGTATTCATTGACGAATCTGGTGTGCTCCATCTGCAGGAGCCTCTTCCGGTTGAGCTCTGAGGTTGCCCAACGTTGACGGTCATTAACAGAGACAGCGGCATACAATGGTGCACGGATGTGACGGGAATGAGGGGGGTCGGATGATAGCAGGGGGTAATTGGGGTGTGTGGCATTCCTGACTCTGCCGATATGGAACTGTTGCATCTGCAATTGGCAATGCTGCTTTACTGGAAGAAGGGCGCATTCTTGATGTAGGTGGGATACAGGAGTGGATTTAGGGCATCCAGCGATGACACGTAGAGCAGCGTTTTGTGTTCGCTAAAGTTTGTTCCAGGACGTTTCCGTCAAGTGCCTTGACCAGACTGGAGCTCCATATTCCAGTACGGGCTGTATCATTGCCTTGTAAGTGACACGCAATACTTCCTTTGAGCTACCCCATGTAGTTCCTGCCAGAGCACGGAGTATATTATTACGCGCACTGGCCGTAGCAGCTCGAATACGTGAGTTTTCATGGAAACGCAATGAAGGGTCCAGGAACACACCGAGTAGACGAGGGTGCGTAGATAAGGGCAGCAGATTTCCTTCCCAGAGAACCTGGGGATGCAGTTTGTGCTCAGCCGTTGCAGTGGTGCACAGAGTAACGCTGGACTTCGTAGGAGAGACCTTTAACTGTTTCGATTCCAGGAATTTGGCCAGACTGCTAATGTATTTGTTCATCTCCACAGTGGCGTGATCAATAACAGGGTCAGTGCACACAATAGTGATGTCATCCGCATACAGACATAAATGGATGTTGGGCGGTGGCTTCGGAATATCAGATAGATACAGAGAGAATAGACTCGGTGACAATACTCCGCTTCGGGGAACGCCTGCCTTCAAGGGAACAGACTTCGACAAGTGCCAATCGAACTTCACACGTATAGAGCGATCTTTGACAAAGTTGTCGGTCCATCGTTTACACCATTCCGGCATATCACAGTCCAGTATCGATTTAGACAGCAATGACGTAACGTAGGCATGGATCATGAAGAGACTTCGCCTTCTCTGTTGAAGGTTGGCGTAAACTCGGTGCCATGTGCTATAACGTAGGTGTACCGAGTTTGCGCCAACCTCCAATGGGGAACGCAAAGTCTCTTCAGGATCCATGCCGGTGTTACTGACATTGTCGAAGGCGGCAGTTAGATCAATTGCCACGACCAGACTTCTACCAGCAGGAGTTTTCTGGTTGAAACCGGCAATAATGTGCTCCGTGATCGACGTGAGTACAGTTATGGTGGAGTGAGCCTTCTTAAAGCCATGTTGATATACGTTATGTTGGAGTGCAGTTTGGAGATGCGGACAGATGATCTTCTTCTTCTTCTTCTTCTTCTGCAGCCTCAAAGTGGTTTTTGTCATAGGTTGAGGAACTGAGCGGCCTTCACAGGATTCGTCCAGAGGTCCATTGTTGTTAAGGAGGTAGGTCTCTTCGGGCACATGAACAAGTGCGCCGTGTCTTGTCCGGAAGCACCACAATCCGGGCATGCGTCTGGTCGGCTGCTGTCGATCTTGTTGGCGTAAGACATTAGTAGAATAGAGTGACCACAGCGAGGCGAGAGCACATCTGGCTCGCCTGCCGAGTTGAGACTCGGTCTCGCAAACCCGAGGCGGTACTGCTCCTAAAATAGGGTTCACAGCCGCCTTCTTTAGATATCCTAGAACAAACTGGGTGTGCTCCTCGCGCAGAAGACGAAGCCTTTCCATGTTGGAGTCGGCCCATCTCTGTACATCAACTTTACGAGGAGCATCTGCGAACGGCGTCCTAATCGACCTCTCTCTAATGGGCTTCATAATTCTCATGCCGGATGATTTGGCTGTCTCAGAACATTAATTTACATCTGCTGTGCCTGGAGTTCACAATGCTCCTTAACTGGCAATATGCAGGCCTCCGCGTGAAGATGTTCTATTGGAGAGCTCCTTGCACAACCGATAGCGATTCTAAGCGCAGCATTCTGTATACGCTGCAGCTTATTCCAGGAGCTGTCTGCCACCAGGTGCTGCCACACTGGTGCCGCATATTCCAGAGCCGGCTGAAGTATTGCTCTGTAGGTTCTCAGTATAGTCTCTCCGCTGCTTCCCATGATGTTCCTCCGAGAGCTCTCAGAATATTAAGCTTTGCCTTGACGACTGTCTGTTTCTGTTCCGCGTTTTTGTGGAACTTCAGTGACGGATCGAGTATAAGACCAAGCAGCTTAGGGAATCTTACTGCTGGCAAACGATTACCATCCCATCTGACATCTGGGTGGGCACTGTGTTCCTTGGTGCTTGTTGTGAACGCTGATACAGAAGACTTTGCAGCAGAGACTGTGAGCATCATATTATAGAGGAAAAGCTTCAACTCGATGAGATAGGCGCTGATCTTGTTAGCGGCTACTTGCGGATCACGGTCCTGGCACATGATGGTGATGTCGTCGGCGTACAAAACAATCTTTATATCCTGTGGTGGCTCGGGAAGATCCTCAAGATACAGGCTGAATAGGGCAGGGGACAACACTCCGCCTTGCGGAACACCGGCTGCTATTAGAATGCTATCGGATACGTGATTCTGGAACAGAACCTTAGCCCGGCGGCCTTTAGTAAACGCTGCAATCCATCGCTTCTGCCAGGATGGCAGCGAGGACTTCAGCAGTTTGTCGGACAGCAGTCCCAAGTTAACAGAGTCAAACGCTTTGGTCAGGTCGAGGTCGACGGCCACCGTTCTTAGGGGCTTTCTCATGTTGAATCCGTCGACCGCAAAGCTCACGATCTCCAATAGAGCTGTAGTAGTAGAGTGAAGTTTCCTGAACCCATGCTGATGCTGCTGTCGCTCATTTTGATCAGCCAGGTCCCTCACGATCAACTTTTCAGCTAATTTGGCAACGGGAGATAAAAGGCTAATAGGTCGAAAGCCTTTTGCCGTACTATGGGACTTGCCTGGCTTTGGCAACGGTATCACATTAGCTGTCTTCCAAGCTTGGGGTAGAATGCAGGTCCGGAAAGAAGTGTTAATGATATCTGCAAGCATCGGTAGAAGTTCCATGGGAAGCTTCTTCAGTATGGCTGGGGAGATACCGTCAGGTCCGATAGCCTTCGAATTCCGCATTTCTTTGATAGCCTTCTCTACTTGTGTGAGAGTAAAGGCCTCAGAAGCGTTCATGAGCGGCAACCGGCTCAGTTCTCTAACCGTGACTCTGTTTTGCACGCCTCGCTTGGCACGTGTGATGAAGAAGTTCTTGCCGAGCGCATAAGCAGCCGCTTTCCCTGATTTGAAGACGTTCTCCTCGAACTCAATAGCGGAGCTCATCGAGGGAGCGGACTTGCCGGAAATTTTCTTCAACACTTTCCACGTCGTAGTTCCGTCAGCCTTGAAATTCAGCTTTTCAGTGAACTTCTCCCAGCATTCCTTCTTGTTCTTATCCAGATCCTGCTTGATCTCATTATCCAGCACAGCTATGTCCGGGTCTAGATGATCAGCGGCTCTCTTCTCATCTCTTGTTCTTATCTTCTGCAGTATTTCCCTGCTGACATTTGGAAAAAAGGTCTTGACGCGACCCTCAGGAATTGCTGCTTTCATGGCCTTGCGGATGGCACTTGTTAAATGACGTTCTTTCTGATGGACATCACCATTCCATGGGTAGTCGACCGCATGGCGGAGTACAACATCTCTGAGCAGGGTCCAGTCTGCTAGGCCTAAGTTAAGATAAGTACGATAACTAAAACCAGAGTAAGGGGCAAGAGAGTCAGAGAGATCAATATAGACAAAGACGGGAATGTGATCACTGGAGAGAGTGGTGGATGTGGACCACGTGCAAGCATTAGAAAGATTGGATGACACAAAAGAGATATCTGGGCTAGAAGGTCGGCCGTTGGCAGGGAGACGAGTGGGCTGGTCATCATTGAGGATAACCAGATCGCACTCCTCAGCCCATTCCTCGACGTCATCCCCTCTGGCGTCAGAGTCAAGAGCAGAACAGAACGTGTGAGCATTGAAGTCACCCGCAAAGACAGCTGAGGGAGAGAGTGAGCAGTCGTGCAACTGCTTAAGGAGAGGTATAGGATTATAAGACGGGGGGCAAGATGTTACAGGGGGATATAGATGTTGAATAGAGATAAAGGGGTTTTGAGGGGGAGGTGGACAGGAACGTACTCAAGAGTACCGTCCTTAGGAGTATTAGGAATAATATGAGAAGGTAAGGCAGATTGCACAAAAGTAGACACTCCGCCCCCAAGAGCAGACCTTGGCATGTGATAGGCGGTGTAGCCCGGAATGTTAGGTTGGGGATAAGTGGTAGATGGAGAGAGCTTGGTTTCTTGAACCATGATAACATCCGGGTGATGAGAACGTGCGAATAGAGAGAGTTCAGATAACTTGTTGCGAAGGCCGTTGAGATTAATGTGAACAATGGAGAGGGGGCGGTTGGTAATTGAGGAATCAGAGTTGCTGGGGGCAGAGCATGGAACACAACGAAAGGATGAGTCATGATGCCTCACAGAACTGAGGCCCGAACAGGAGAAGTGCACCCACCTTTGGCATCCGAAGCACTGGACGCTGGTATGTCTCCAGTTAACATCCATGCCGCACGTGGCGCATAGGTACTTCTGCGCTGGACCAGGATTCCTCTCGACGCCGGCCCTCTGTAGTAAAATCCTCAGGAGAGCTGCGGCCGACCAGCACCTCTCCCATGACAAAAACCCTCTTCTCGGAGGGGTTGACGTCGGTTTGCACGGAGGCGATCTTCTTTCCTCCACACTGCCACGGCACGAATGTACGACATCTCGGCAACACTGATGATCTTCTCCGCTAACTTAGCGATGGGGGACAAAAGGGAAATGGGTCGATGAGAAGTTGCCTTGTCCTCAGGCTTTCCTGGCTTCGGGATCGGTAGGACGATTGCTTGCTTCCACCTCGCAGGAATCACACCAGTACTGAATGACGAATAGACAAGATCGCTGAGCAACTCAAGGAACTGGTCCGGTAGATGCTTCAGATGGATAGCTGAAATGCCGTCTGGTCCCTCAGCCCTGGAGTTCTTCAATGATTTGATGAGGGCAGACACAGCTGAAGCAGTTATTGCAGGAGTATCGTGACGACTGAGTTTCCTTATAGACCGGAGAGTTCTTCTGTGAGAACGATCACGGCGCGAAGTCGCCGAGGCAAAGAGCTTCCCAAGTCGACAAGCAGCACCATATCCAGACTCGAATCTACCCGAAGGGAACTCCAGCATGTTTCGGTCCGTTGATATTGTCTTTCCTGACAGCTTCTTCAGGACACTCCATGTTTTCTTGGCGTCAGTCTTGAAGTTTATGGACTCTGTGAACTCCTGCCATCGCTTTTGCTTGTGCATGTTAAGCAGGTTAGTTATCTCGTCTGACAGTTGCTGTATGCTCGAGTCAGCATGATCAGTTCGTCGCTTCTCATCCCGTAGTTCGATCAGCTCCAGAACTTCCTTCGGAACATTAGGGTGAAACGTTCTCACTCGTCCTGTTGGAATGGCCGCTCTAGAGGCCCTGCATATGGCATCAACGACGAACTTCTCTTTCTCGTATACAGAGCCGGTGAGCGGATAGTTGGCTACCCGGCTGAGTAACACCTCCTTAAACAGGACCCAATTAGCCTTACGATAATTAGTATACAATTTGCTACGTGAGCCTGAGAAGGGTGCGAGATGACTATTAAGAGACAAATCCAGTGATGCACATATTGGTAGATGATCGCTGGCCATGACAACAGCAGTGGACCAGTTACAACATACAGCGAGAGAGGAGGAGACAAATGTGACATCTGGCGAAGAGGGCCTGCCTGTGCTCGGAAGACGAGTAGGAGCGTCCTCATTAATAGCAACAAGATCACAATCATCCGCAAACTGCTCAAGTAGTTCGCCTCTATCATCGGGCCCTTCTTCTTCTTCTGCAGCCTCAAAGTGGTTTTTGTCATAGGCTGAGGAACTGGGCGGCCTTCACAGGATTCGTCCAAAGGTCCATTGTTGTTAAGGAGGTAGGTCTCTTCGGGCACATGAACAAGTGCGCCGTGTCGTGTCCGGGAGCACCACAGTCCGGGCATGCGTCTGGTCGGCTGCTGTCGATCTTGTTGACGTAAGACATGAGCAGAATAGAGTGACCACAGCGCAGCGATGCAAGAGCACATCTGGCTCGTCTGCCGAGTTGAGACTCGGACTCGCAAACCCGAGGCGGCACCGTTCCCAAGATAGGGTTCACAGCCGCCTTTGCTAGATATCCTCGAACAAATTGCGTGTGCTCCTCACGCAGAAGACGAAGCCTTTCCATGTTGGAGTCGGCCCATCTCTGTACATCAACTTTACGAGGAGCATCGGCGAACGGCGTCCTAATCGACCTCTCTCTTATGGGCTTCATGATTCTCTTTGACGGATGATTCGGCTGCCTCAGAACATTAATATACATCTGCTGTGCCTGGAGTTCACAATGCTCCTTGACCGGCAATATGCAGGCCTCCGCGTGAAGATGCTCCACCGGGGAGCTCCTTGCACAACCGGTAGCAATTCTAAGCGCAGCATTCTGTACACGCTGCAGCTTATTCCAGGAGCTGTCAGACACCAGGTGCTGCCACACTGGTGCCGCATATTCCAGAGCCGGCTGAAGTATTGCTCTGTAGGTTCTCAATATAGTCTCTCGGCTGCTTCCCCATGATGTTCCTCCGAGAGCTCTCAAGATATTAAGTCTAGCCTTGACGACTGTTTGTTTCTGTTCCGCGTTTTTGTGGAACTTCAGTGAGGATCAAGAATAAGGCCAAGCAGCTTGGGAATTTTGCTGCTGGCAACAGGTCACCATCCCATTTGACATCTGGATGGGCACTGTGTTCCTTGGTGTTCGTTGTGAACACTGAAACAGAGGATTTTGCGGCAGAGACTGTGAGCATCATTTTATCGAGGAAGAGCTTCAACTCGACGAGATAGGCGCTGATCTTGTTAGCGGCTATCTGCAGGTCACGATCCTGGCACATGATGGTGATGTCGTCGGCATACATAACAATCCTTACATCATTGGGAGGCTCGGGAATGTCCTCAAGATACAGGCTGAATAGGGCAGGGGACAACACTCCGCCTTGCGGAACACCGGCTGCTATTGGAATGCTATCGGATACATGATTCTGGAACAGAACCTTAGCACGGCGGCCCTTAGTGAACGCTGCAATCCATCGCTTCTGCCATGATGGTAGCGACGACTTGAGCAGTTTCTCGGACAGCAGTCCCAAGTTAACAGAGTCAAACGCTTTGCTCAGGTCGAGGGCGACGGCCACCGTTCTCAGGGGCTTTCTCATGTTGAACCCATCGACCGCAAAGCTCACGATCTCTAATAGAGCTGTAGTAGTGGAGTGAAGTTTCCTGAACCCATGCTGATGCTGCTGTCGCTCATTTTGATCAGCCAGGTCCGTCACGATCAACTTTTCAGCTAATTTAGCGACGGGCGATAACAGGCTTATTGGTCGAAAGCCCTTTGCCGTGCTTTGGGACTTGCCTGGCTTTGGCAACGGTATCACATTGGCTGTCTTCCAAGCTTGGGGTAGAGTGCAGGTCCGGAAAGAAGTGTTAATGATATCTGCAAGCATCGGTAGAAGTTCCGTGGGAAGCTTCTTCAGGATGGCTGGGGAGATACCGTCAGGTCCGATAGCCTTCGAATTCCGCATTTCTTTGATAGCCTTCTCTACTTGCGTGAGAGTAAAGGCCTCAGAAGCGTTCATGAGCGGCAACCGGCTCAGTTCTCTAACCGTGACTCTGTTCTGCACGCCTCGCTTGGCACGTGTGATGAAGAAGTTCTTGCCGAGCGCATAAGCAGCCGCTTTCCCTGATTTGAAGACGTTCTCCTCGAACTCAATAGCGGAGCTCATCGAGGGAGCGGACTTGCCGGAAATTTTCCTCAACACTTTCCACGTCGTAGTTCCGTCAGCCTTGAAATTCAGCTTTGCAGTGAACTTCTCCCAGCATTCCTTCTTGTTCTTATCCAGATCCTGCTTGATCTCGTTATCCAGCACAGCTATGTCCGGGTCTAGATGGTCTGCGGCTCTCTTCTCATCTCTGGTTCTTATCTTCTGCAGTATTTCCCTGCTGACATTTGGAAAAAAGGTCTTGACACGACCCTCAGGAATTGCAGCTTTCATGGCCTTGCGGATGGCACTTGTTAGATGGCGCTCTTTCTGATGAACATCACCATTCCATGGGAAGTCGACCGCATGGCGGAGTGCAACATCTCTGAACAGGGTCCAGTCTGCTAGGCCTAAATTAAGATAAGTACGATGACGAAAACCAGAGTAAGGGGCAAGAGAGTCATCGGGCCCTAGAGAGGAGAACCAGGACGATCAGTGTGCATTAAAATCACCAGCCATAATAACTGAGGAAGATGGGAGGGAAGAGTGTACAGTAAGCAAAAATGGTGTAGGATCAAACGAATTGGGACAGGAGGTGGTTGGGGGGATATAAACATTAACAACATCTAATGGGCAACTTTGCAATACAATATGGACACCAATACACTCAACAACGTTATCAGCGGGGAGCGCAATGAGGTGTGAGGGAATAGAAGATCTTACAAAAGTAGAGACGCCACCACCATGAGAAGTACGGGGGAGGTGGTAAGACGTGTAATCGGGGAGGCGGGGGAGAGAAGAGGATGCGCTAAGTTTTGTCTCCTGCAAGAGGATGACATCAGGATGAAAGCGTTCAACGTACAATGTCAGTTCAACAAGTTTGGCACGCAGGCCATTAATGTTAAGTTGAAAAATGTCCAGAGTATTAAGAGGAACACTAGGGGGAGAATTAGTGCAAGATATACAACAATAAGCATCAGTGTAGTCATTATAGCTAGCTAACCCCGAACATTTGAGGTGTACCCAGCCAAGGCAACCACCGCACTGAACGCTCGCATGTTGAGCCGATAATCCACAGTGACGACAGGGATATCGCGGAGTCTTGCTGCGTGGCGCTGGGTTCCTCTCAATGCCAGCTCGTAGTAGTAGAATACGGAGTGCGGCAGCCAGCCATTCGCACTCCCACACAGAAAAAAGCTCCTCGTGGAGTTGTTTATGCCCGTTTGATGAGTCTCCTTGATCTTGGTAGTCGACTCCACAGATCCACCACGCGTAGGTTGAGCATCTCGGATCCAGGTCCCCCGTCATAGGCGGCCGACAAGCTGGGGCCAGCCCGGTTAATAGGCATGTAATACATTGCCACTTTAGGTCGAAAGACCTCCCTGGTGCGTCCGCACTGCGTCCGCCTGGTTCGTCCCGTTCGATACGCATGTCCCCATCCATCTACCTCTGAAAACGCAACTTTCTCTTTTCAATATATACATTCCTCCCTCCACATCCTGCCCATCAACTTACAACCCTGTCCCACTTCTCAAGCAGCTGTATGACTGCTCTCTATCTCCCTCAATTGTCTTTGCGGGTGACTTAACTGCTCACGCGTTCTGCTCGTCGCTTGACTCTGATGCTAGAGGAAATGACGTCGAAGAATGGGCGGAGTGCGATCTGGTTATCCTTTACATCCTTTCCAGTGATCACATTCCGGTCTTTGTCAATATCGATCTCTCTAACTCTCTTGCTCCCTATACAGGTGTTCGTCATCGTTCGTATCTCAATCTAGGCCTTGCAGACTGGAGCCTGTTCAGGGAGGTTGCACTCCGCCAAGCGGACGAATATCCGTGGAATGGCAATGTACACCAGAAGGAGTGCAACCTCTCTGATGCCATCCGGAAGGCGATGAAAGCTG
Source organism: Aplectana chamaeleonis (assembly GCA_029168955.1). Classification (NCBI taxonomy): domain Eukaryota; kingdom Metazoa; phylum Nematoda; class Chromadorea; order Rhabditida; family Cosmocercidae; genus Aplectana; species Aplectana chamaeleonis. The sequence continues at coordinate 264,520 of JAPDOI010000522.1, forward strand.
CGATCCCTGAAGGTCGTGTCAAGACCTTCTTTCCCAATGTCACCAGGGAGACACTGCAGAAGATAAGGACAAGGGACGCAAAGAGAGCTGCTGATCATCTTGACCCAGACATCGCCGAGCTGGATAATGAGATCAGGATGGACCTTGACGAAACAAGAAAGAATCTTGGGGAAAGTTCACTGAGAAGATGAACTTCAGGAGTGATGCTGCAGCCACGTGGATGGCCTTGAAAAGGATCTCCGGAAAAAAACACCTCCGCTAACAATTCCACTATTGACTTCGACGGCGGGGTCTTCAAGTCTGGGAGAGAGGCCGCAAATGCTCTTGGGAAGCATTTTTTCATAACTAGAACAAAAAGAGAAGCAGAATAGAATAACGGTTCGGGAACTCTGTAAATTGCCACTCATGGCTGAAGATGAAGCAGTCACGCCCGCTCAGGTCGAGAAGGTGATCAAGGAAATGAGTAATTCGAAGGCGGTAGGGCCAGATGGTTTGAGCCCAGCAGTTCTAAAGAGACTGCCAAGTGAACTACTACCCCTGCTCGCTGACGTCATTAATACATAGTTTCGCACCTGTACATTACCTCATGATTGGAAATTAGCACGCGTCATCCCATTGCCGAAGCCGGTTAAATCACCATCCACGGCAAAAGGTTACAGGCCAAGCAGTCTTCTCTCACCTATTGCCAAAGTTGCGGAAAAATTGGCTGTGGAGGAGCTTGCCGAGCATAATAGCAAACAAAAGCATCAACACGGTTTCCGTAAGCTACATTCCACCACTACGGCCCTGCTGGAAATTGTGAGCTATGTTTTGGACGGCTTCAATGCCATGAAACCTCTGCGAACCATAGGTGTAGCCCTCGACCTAACGAAGGCTTTTGACTTTGTAAACTTGGGCATTTTGTCGGAGAGCCTGTTTAGGTCTACCATTCCGCCCTGGCAGAAGCGGTGGATAACCGCATTCACCAAAGGACGTCGGTCAAATGTGCTATTTCAGGGGCACGTCTCCAATAGCATCTCAATTGCCGCCGGCGTACCTCAAGGAGTTCTATCGCCTGCTCTTCTCAGTCAGTATATTGAAGATCTACCCGTTCCATCCCAAGACATCAAGGTCGTTGCATATGCGGATATTACGATACTATGCCGAGATCGCGACATAAATGTAGCTGCCAGTAAGATCAATGACTACTTGACTGAGTTGAAATGTTTTCTCGATAGCAAGATGCTTACGGTCTCTGCCGCTAAATCATCCGCCACCGTCTTTTCCACTGATCCTGCGGAGCACAGAGCTCATCCCATGGTGAAATGGGACGAAACTCGTTTGCCGGCCGCCCGATTTCCTACGCTGCTCGGACTCGTGTTGGACCCTTCGTTGAGGTTTCATAAGAACACTGAGCAGAAGCAAGCTGCAGTGAAAACCAGACTTAACGTCCTACGTGCTCTCGGCGGAATGTTCTGGGGGTGCAGTAAAGAAACGATCCTGACCACGTAGAAGGCCATCGTACTGCCCGCCCTGGAGTATGCTGCACCAGTCTGGCAGCATATCGTGTCGGACACATCCTGGTCCAAGCTGCAGCGCATCCAAAATTGAGCATTGCGAATCGCAACAGGCTGTTCTAAAAGCTCTCCAGTAGAGCACCTACACGCCGAAGCTCGCATCCTGCCAGTTAAGGACCATTGCCAACTCCACGCACAACAGCTGTACATAATCATTCTGAAGCAGCCAAATCATCCGTCGCGAAGAGTATTAGACCCCGTGAGAGAGAGAGGTATAAGAAAGCCGTTTGCTGATGCTCCCACGAAAATCAATATACAGAGATGGACCAACGCACAACAAGAACGCCTCTGTCTCTTACGTGCTGAGCATACCCAATTTGTCAAGGTTCACTTACGCAAGGCCGCCGTAAACTCCATTCTCGGAGTCGTCCCGCTCGAGGTCAGCGAAACCGAGATGGAACTCGGTAGGCGTGTCAGGTGCACCCTTGCCTCGTTGCGCTACGGGCACTCCCCCATCCTTATGTCTTATTTTCACCACTATGGCCCTGCTAGAAATTGTGAGCTATGTTTCGGACGGCTTCAATGCCATGAAACCTCTGCGAACCGTAGGTGTAGCCCTCGACCCAACGAAGGCTTTTAACACTTTAAAGTTGGGCATTTTGTCGGAGAGCCTGTTAAGGTCTACCATTCCGCCCTGGCAGAAGCGGTGGATAACCGCATTCACCAAAGGACGTCGGGCAAATGTGCTATTTCAAGGTCACGTCTCCAATAGCATCCCAATTGCCGCCGGCGTACCTCAAGGAGGAGTTCTATCGCCTGCTCCTTTCAGTCTGTATATTGAAGATCTACCCGTTCCATCCCAAGACATCAAGGTCGTTGTTTATGCGGATATTACGATACTAAGCCGGGATCGCGACATAAATGTAGCTGCCAGTAAGATCAATGACTACTTGATTGAGTTGAAATGTTTTCTCGATAGCAAGATGCTTACGGTCTCTGCCGCTAAATCATCCGCCACCGTCTTTTCCACTGATCTTGCGGAGCACAGAGCTCATCCCATGGTGAAATGAGACGAAACTCGTTTGCCGGCCGCCCGTTTTCCTAAGCTGCTCGGACCGCGAAGAGTATTAGACCCCGTGAGAGAGAGATATAAGAAAGCCGTTTGCTGATGCTCCCACGAAAATCAATATACAGAGATGGACCAACGCACAACAAGAACGCCTCCGTCTCTTACGTGCTGAGCATACCCAATTCGTCAAGGATCACTTACGCAAGGCCGCCGTAAGCTCCATTCTCGGAGTCGTGCCGCCCGAGGTCAGCGAAACCGAGATGGAACTCGGTAGGCGTGTCAGGTGCACCCTTGCCTCGTTGCGCTACGGGCACTCCCCCATCCTTATGTCTTATTTACATAAGATCGATAGCAGCAGACCTGACGAGTGCCCGGATTGTGGTAATAAAGGGCATACTACTGCGCATATTTTCAACTGCCCGATGAGACCGACATCGTTAACAACAGTAGATCTGTGGACGAATCCGACGCTTCTGGCTCAGTTCTTCAATCTATGACAGGACCCTCTCTGTGGCTGCAGAAGAAGAAGGAAGTAGGACCTGGTGAGGTTGCGGACTCGCCCTAACATACGGTAGTTTGTTAGTGGTATCACTCATTTTTCCGAAACACCTGTGATAGACCGGTGAGTCGGTGTTTTCACCGATACGACTACAACTGTGGACACAATGAAAATGTGAGAGTGGAAACAAAAACTCACCGACCAATCTCAGTTCTTTCGAAAAAAAAAATGGGTGATATCACGATCAGACAACAGTATGTTAGGAAGAGTCCTCACCAGGTCCTACTTCCATTGCTGTAGACAATAAGTGGCATAAAACCGGAAGGAAAGCAGGATACCATTAAAAGCCAGCCACAAAAAAACCTTTCTAAACATTGGGCTTAAAAACCATCTGAGAACAGATTAAAACTGAATAAATTCTATTCCTAACGTTTAAGTCAATGCGATGAAGTCATACAAAGGCAAGAAAACTAATGAAAATGAAGAAAACCAACCTGATCAGCTGATCGGGGCCGGATCGCAATTAAAATTCAACGCTTTGACTTTCATTGTGAGGATCGAAGCCTGCATGTGAGATGTTCGGTGCTATCGCAGCAGGTAAAGCCATTGATGGTAGGATCGGCGTATTTCGGCTACAGTAATCCAGCAATCGCTTCAGGACCCAAAGCCCGATTTCCCTCTACATCGGAACCAGTTCGCAGTTTCATTCAGTTCAATTGCGAGCATTTCCGGTACGATTTCGCTCTGGAGCGTATATACTAGGTCATCCATGCAGAGGTTGGATGACATCAGAACTTGTCAGTGCAGCGATTTTTTCCAACTTTCACGCCTAATGTCCTCGAAGTCTAGGCGTGATAGCTTAGAAATGGGCGCTCAAACCGAAAATCTCACGTTGTGTTCATGATTAACTTCATAGGCCTCCTGACTCTCCTGATTTTGCAAGGGAAGGAAAACCCCGGGTTGGTGAGAACATTGCGGAGTGGGAAAAAGCACGGTGTGCACAGTAGAGTGTCTCATTTACTTATCAATGAGAAGCGGTCGATTGGAGATCAATGAACATGAAACTCGTTGCAGCACAACCGCTCTCGCTCAATCGGTATCGAGCGTGCTGGCATGGGATTTATGCACATTGATCCCCAGCCGACCGCTTCTTATTGATAAGTAAATGAGACACTCTTGATGGACTCCACTATACATAGATATCGTTCCTTCAGAAGTTTATGCAATGAACTACTTCGCAATTTTTTCTTGGGTGGAGTCATAAATGGGATCCTAACAAGAATTCCCATGATTTCTTTGGCTCCAGGGCTCGTGAAAGAGTGAAATCTGGGAGGTATGGTCGAGGATCTTTGACTTCGGAAGGATGACGGCATTGTAGACGACTTCTACTTCCGCGTACGCTCCTGCCAACGAGTAGGCGATCCTCCATAAGAGCTCCATATCCTCCATAGTGATTGGATCCGACGGCGCTCCGAATTTTGGATTGCCTGAGAAGTTGCCGCTCAGTTCCGAAAGTGTTGCTAACACATTAATGTCTACCTGCGACCGCAAATTTCAACAGCTTGCGGAAGTCTTCGGTATGTTGTTGAAATTGTTGCTCGCAGCACTAGCAAAATCTTCTGAGGGAATCCCAGACCTCATACGCTCTCTGAGACAATTTGGAAGGTGAGCACGGCTTTAGTGGTCTTCTTCTTTGCAGCCACAGAGAGGGGTTCTGTCATAGGTTCAGAAACTCGGCCACTAGCACTGGGTTCGTCCACAGATCCATTGTCGTCAATGTAGTCGGTCTTTTCGGGCAATTGAACAGGTGCGTAGTAGTATGCCCTTGACTACCGCAATCAGGACACTCGTCAGGTTTGCTGTTGTCAATCCTATGCAAGTATGACATAAGCATGGGGGAGTGTCCACAGCGTAACGATGCAAGGGTGCACCTGGCACGCCTGCCAAGTTCCATCTCTGTCTCGGAGACCTTTGGAGGTGCGACTCCCAGGATGGGGTTTATGGCAACTCTGCTCAAGTGTTCGTTCACGAATCGGGTATGCTCCGCGCGCAAGAGACGGAGGCGTTCTTGTTGTGCTTCGGTCCATCTCTGCACATCTACTTTCGACGGAGCATCAGCGAAAGGCTTTCTGATACATCCCCTCTCTCACCGGGTTTAGTACTCTTCGCGAAGGGTGATTCGGCTGCTTCACGATGTTAATGTACATTTGTTGCGCCTGGAGTTGGCAGTGGTCTCTAACTGGCAATATGCGAGCTTCAGCATGTAAGTGCTCTATTGGAGAGCTTTTGGAACAGCCTGTTGCAATTCGCAGAGCACAATTTTGGACGCGCTGCAGCTTGGACCAAGAGGTGTCCGACACGATGTGCTGCCAGACTGGCGCAGCATACTCCAAGGCAGGTTGCACAATAGCCTTATACGTGGTCAGGATCGTTTCTTTATTGCATCCCCAGGACGTTCCACCGAGAGCACGCAGGACGTTGAGTCTTGTTTTCACTCGTGGCTTGCTTCTGCTCAGTGTTCTTATGAAACTTCAACGAAGGATCCAAACACGAGTCCAAGCAGCTTGGGGAATCGGGTGGCCTGCAATTGAGTTTCGTCCCATTTAACCATAGGATGGGCACTGTGCTCTGCATTATCAGTGGAAAAAGACGGTGACGGACGATTTGGAGGCAGAGACTGTGAGCATTTTGCGATCGAAGAAACATTTCAACTCGATCAAGTAGTCATTGATCTTACTGGTGGCTACCTTAATGTCGCGATCTCGGCACATAATAGTAATATCATCCGCGTATGCAACGACCTTGATGTCTTGAGGGGAACGGGCAGATCTTCTAGATATAAACTGAAAAGTGCAGGCGATAAAACTCCTCCTTGAGGGACACCAGCGGCGATGGGGATGCTATTGGAAACATGTCCCTGGAATAGCACATTTGCCCGACGTCCTTTAGTGAAGGCAGTTATCCACCGCTTCTGCCATGGCTTGATGGTAGACTTCAACAGACTCTCTGATAGTAGGCCTAGATTGACAGTGTCAAATGCCTTTGTTAAGTCGAGGGCCACACCAACAGTACGTTGGGGTTTGATGGCATTGAAGCCGTCCAGCACATAGCTCACAATTTCCAACAAGGCCGTAGTGGTGGAATGTAATTTACGGAAACCATGTTGGTGCTGCTGTTGGCTGTTATGCTCGGCAAGCTCCTCCACAACCAGTTTTTCGGCAATTTTGGCGATGGGTGAGAGCAGACTGATCGGCCGGTACCCTTTAGCCGTGGATGGTGACTTTCCCGGCTTCGGCAGTGGAATAACACGAGCCACTTTCCAATTTTGGGGTAAAATGCATGTACGGAACGATGTATTTATGACGTCAGCAATAAAGGGCAGTAGTTCACTGGGCAGTCTCTTCAGGACTGCAGGGCTCAAACCGTCTGGCCCTAATGCCTTCGAGTTGCTCATCTCCTTTATCGCCTTCTCGACCTGCGCAGGCGTGACTGCATCATCTACATCCATGAGAGGCAACTTACAGAGTTCCCTTACAGTTATTCTGTTCTGTTTCTCTCTTTTGGTTCTAGTGATGAAAAATGCTTCCCAAGAGCATTTGCGGCCTCTTTTCCTGATTTGAAGACTCCGCCGTCGAATTCAATCGTGGAATTGTCGGCGGAGGTGAACTTTCCGGAGATCCTTTTCAAGGCCTTCCACGTTGCTGCTGCATCATTTCTGGAAGTTCATCTTCTCAGTGAACTTTTCCCAAGTTTCCTTCTTGTGCCTGTCAAGGTCGTTCCTGATCTCATCATCCAGCGCAGCGATGTCTGGGTCAAGATGATTTGCGGCTCTCTTTGCGTCCCTTGTCCTTATCTTCTGCAGTGTTTCCCTGGTGACATTGGGAAAGAAGGTCTTTACGCGGCCTTCAGGGATCGCAGCTTTCATAGCCTTCAAGATAGCATCAGATAGGTGGCGCTCCTTCTGGTGTACATCGCCATTCCACGGATAATCAGCCGCTTGGCGGAGCGCAACCTCCCTGAACAGGCTCCAGTCTGCAAGGCCTAAATTAAGATAAGAACGATGACGAACACCTGTATAGGGAGCAAGAGAGTTAGAGAGATCAATATCGACAAAGACAGGGATGTGATCGCTGGAAAGAGTTGTGGATGTCGACCAAGAGCAGGCATTAGAGAGATTGGAAGAGACGAGGGAGATGTCTGGGCTAGATGATCGGCCGTTGGCAGGGAGACGAGTGGGCTGGCCATCGTTTAAGATAACCAGATCGCACTCCTCCGCCCATTCTTCGACGTCACCTCCTCTAGCATCAGAATCAAGCGACGAGCAGAACGTGTGCGCATTGAAGTCACCCGCAAAGACAATTGAGGGAGAAAGAGAGCAGTCATACAGCTGCTTGAGAAGGGGGATAGGATTGTATGTTGAGGGACAAGAGGAAGAAGGAGGGATATATATATTAAAAAGAGAAAGTGGTGTTTTAAGAGGTAGATGGATGGGGATGTACTCGAGAGTGCCATCCACTGGAGTGTTTGGAATAATGTGAGAGGGAAGAGAGGACAGAACAAAAGTAGAGACTCCGCCTCCTTGAGATGACCTGGGAGTATGATATGCAGTATAGCCCGGGATGTTTGGATGTCTAGAGGTAGCAGAGGGAGAGAGTTTGGTCTCCTGGACCATGATAACATCCGGGTGATGAGTACGGGCAAAGAGAGATAATTCAGAAAGCTTGGTCCGAAGGCCGTTTAGATTGATGTGTACAATAGATAGGGGCGGTTGGTAGATGAGGAATTTGAGTTACTGGAGGCGGAGCACACAATACAACGAAAGGAAGAATCGTGGTGCCTCACAGAACTGAGACCCGAACAAGAGAAGTGCACTCCACCTTTCGCATCCAAAACATTGGACGCTGGTTCCATACCAATTGACATCTCTGCCGCATGTGGCACATGGGTACTTCTTCTTCTTCGCGGGTCCTGGATTCCTTTCGACGCCGGCCATTTGTAGAAGAATCCTCAGGAGAGCTGCAGCCAGCCAGCACCTCTCCCATGACAAAACCCCTCTCCGCGGAGGGATTGACGTCGGTTTGCACGGAGGTGATCTTCTTTCCTCCACACTGCCACAGCACGAACGTACGACATTTCGGCAGCACGGCTTTAGTGGTGTTGAGCAAGACGTCGTAGTAAAATGAAATGACCTTACTGGTGGTGTTTATCCTCTTTTTCGGTGTGAAATTCATCGCGTTAGTCTACGCGCGTGTGCGACGTTTTTTCGCTGTCTTTCCCACCACTCCGCACAAGCACAAGCGTAGTGGTGGGAGAGACAGCGAAAAAAGAGTAAATTTGGCTCCGAAACAGAGGACTGGACAACGAAAACAGTGGCAGAGTGTTGTGCTTCGTAGAGTGTGCGATAGCATCTTCCCCAAGATTACCCCCCCCCGGAGTGAAAAAACGACGCGATGGTTGACATATACACATAAGATGCGCACCCACGCCACTTCGCGGCGTACTAGTGGGCGTACTTTAGGATCCATGTATTACTTGAATTGCAGAGCAGTGCCTCGCTGTTCTCAACAGCTTTAACCCCATACAGTATCGAACATTTTTTTTGCAGAAAAAGCGTTTTGCGGAGTTTTTAGCGCTAAGGCTCTGTTCATACGCCGCAAGAGCGTGCGTTCCCGCTGTTGTGCGCCTCTCGACGTTCCTGAACTCTGGAGTAGCCCGTGCCAGCAATTATGCACTGGCGAACTCCCCCACCTCGTTTTGATTCGATTGACAATCTTTGACCGGTGATCAATCGCTCGAATCAGCGCAACGGCTGACCATTTCCTATGGTTTGTGTATTTTGTGGTGGGGTTATGGGGTACAAGGGCAATAGTTCTGCAAAAGGCTTGATGTCACTTACTTTAAAAATTGAGCAGTAAGCTCGAAACTCACTGCTTCCTTCTTTGAGCTGGTGTGGGCGCACGAGAGCGAGCGAGCGTGACCGCGCGAGAGGGAGCGCCCGTGAGCGGCAAGCAAAACGTGTGCCCTTGATGAACATCGATTTTGCGTAATCGCACACTCTCGCCACGTATGGACGATGCCTAACAAAGTCGTGGACCGACTCATCGATCCTATGAACGTAGGCCTTGAGAAAAGAGGATTGGCCTCAATGTAGACCCGCCAGAATGACGCGGGAGCGCCTGGGTAGGTCCATTTCGCTATCATCGGCCTTGGGCGGCACACCGCCGAGAATGGAATTTGAAGGGGCCCAGGACAGGTACTCAGTGGCAAATCTGGTGTGCTCCATTTGCAGCAGCCTCTTCCGAGTGAGCTCTGGGGTAGCCCATCTTTGACGATCGGTGGCAGAGATAGCGGCATGCATCGGTGTGTGAATATTACGAGAATGGGGATCTGATGATAGGAGGGGGAAGTTGGGATCAGGGGTGTGCGGAAATTCTTTGAAAAGATTTCAGAAAATCGAGTTTGTCAGAAAGCAGAAATCAGAAAGGCCAAAACGGACAGAAAACAGAAACAGAGAAATTTTCAGAAAAAAATATTGATTGCGTTTGAACTTTATTTTTTCAGATAAAAGAAAGTGTAATTCTGAACGCCCTTATTATACCTGTAATACAATATCTATGATACTGCACAAATGACCAATAAGACATGGATAGTAGCAATGATACGTCAATGACGACTAGATCATCATTCAAGACCCTTCATCCGGAGAGTTTTAGCCGAGAAATCGCCTACCAGGCTCCACGGGGGTTCCTAATGTGCTATTTATCGGGTACTTTTTGGTTGTTTCTCGAATATTAAGCGACTGAAATCGTGTTGTTTACGAAATAGCCTAAAGGTAGCCGAACAATAACCGAGAAATAACCAAGGCATGACACGCACGCCGGCCCGCGACGCGACCTTCACCGGCTCTCCGAGCAGCCACCAGGGCCTCCAGCTGTTGGGCGGGGCCTCCTGGTGCTAGGCAGGCTCCAAGTACCGCAAACCTGGGTAGTTAAACCGACGGTAGTGTTGACATCTGAATCATGCCTCAGAAGTGCGTCGTGCACATATACACTCCTTGGAGAGCATATATATATATATATTGATTACTCTTATGCCAAACGAGGTTGTTTGATGGAATGATTTATTTTCGGCCTGACGTTTCGACTGACGTCTTCTTCAGTGGCCTAAAAGAGTGCTTCGAGCATTATATTATTTGTGATTTACCCTATCAAGCGCCTCCTCTTCGCCAGCAGTTCTGAGTTGCTGTGAGGAGCCACACAGGCGCGCTCAAATAGGATCAGATCAACCCACCACGTCACTCCGCCGTTGAGCGGGGCTCCGCCACTACCGTTGCGAGTAGACCTAGTGTGCGCGAGTGAACGCCTCTGTGAGTCTGATGGTGGCTATAGCTCACAGTGCTGTGCAAACGGCAAGAGATCACTCGTGATTGCGGGACGCTCAGATCTGTTATTCATCAACGGGTCATTTGCATGTATCCATAGGGCCTCTAATGACTTTCTCGCTGATATTTCGCGTTCACAAGCCAGAATCCTACTAGCCACATCGTAATCGGCACCGTTGTGCTCCTCCACTTTATGTCTCCCGACCGGTGTTCGTGGATTGTTGCGCCTTTTCCCTGCCAGTTGTTCCTTTAGACGTACCGCTAATGATCTTCCAGTTTCTCCTATGTATACTGCATTGCATTTTCGGCATTTAATTTCGTATATCACCCCATCCTGACTGCAGTCACCAATTTTTCCGTTAGGAAAAATGATGCAGTTCTCCGAGATGCAGGTTGTATCATACATTCTGTTTCTCACCAACTGACGCTTGAAGTTACTGTTTGGGATGTTTACTAGAACAACATCCTGGTCAAGCTGGGCACGGGCGATGCTTTGCCGGATAGCATAGGATACTGTATCAGAGAAAAACGGAATGCTTAGCGGTATTTTGCCTTGATGTTGATTTGCCGGTTGTTCATTGCGAGATCTGTGCTGATACTGCGGTATCAAATAACCATTCATCAATGCTATATTTGAAGCCATTCTGCGACACTCCTCCCGCTCTGCTTCACCCGTACACACCCTCCTAGCCGTATTGAACATATTCCTGACGACGGCAAATTTCATGGCTCTCGGGTGAGAAGAGGTGGCATGAATCAGAATATTCTTCGAGCTGGGCTTCCTATACCACTTGACGTTAAATGCGCTACTAGTTATCCTCACTTGGGTTTTAAGATAAGGCAGCCAACCTTCACGAGGCGTCTCTCGTGTGAGCCTTATGTTTTGAGACTGCACATTCATTATCCGGAAGCACTCATCCATTTCAGTCTGCGTTGACGTTATGATCAAACAATCGTCGATGTATCTGCAGTAGACTACTGGATGGCGTTCCAATATCGGTGCTTCTATTCTGCTCATGAAACAGACTGCTAGCACCGGTGCTAGTCTTAGGCCCATGGCCAGCCCTCTTATTTGGGAGAAGTATGTGCCTGCCCACTTGAAGATATTACATCTGAGGCATTTTTTGTTCATAGTCATGACGAATGATTTACCAAGTCCGAAAGTATCTATGTTTCTGCTATGCCTATCCAGCAGTTCGGATAAGGCCTGTAGCGATTCTTCGTTTTGGACGTTTGTATATAATGACGTTACGTCAAAAGACTCCATAACGCAGTCGCTACTGATGTTTTAACTGCTCAACGCAGCAAGGTATCTGTTGGTGTTAAGCAGGTGAGCGGGGATAAAGGCTAACAACTGATTCACGATGATGTTGAGGAACCACGATATATATATATATATATATATATATATATATATATATATATATATATATATATGTATATATATATATATATATATATATATATATATATATATATATATATATATATATATATAACATCGGCATGGATCGGGAAGAGACTTCGCGTGCATTGTCGAAAGGTTGGCGCCAACCCGGCGCACCTATGCTATAGCACATGGCACCGAGTTTGCGCCAACCCTCAACAGTGAACGCGAAGTCTCTTCGCGATCCATGCCGACGTATATATATATATATATATATATATATATATATATATATATATATATATATATATATATATATATATATATATATATATATATATATATATATATATATATATATATATATATTGTGATGTAGATCAGGTATCGGTTTTCGCGAACGACCGATTACCAAGTGGGTGGGTTTTTGATCGGCCAATCACAGGCGCCGCCGACGCACATATAAACCCTGCCGCCGCACTGTTGAGACATTCGACTCGACTCGACGACTACCTGCCAGCCGTTCCTGCACCAGCCGCCACCACCGCCTCCTGCACTCCACCGGGCCGCCGCCGTCATCGACCAGCCACCGCCACGACGAAGACGACGACGCCACGATTGCACTGCACCTAACAACTATTCTGCTGTACTAATAAACCAATTGTTTCACATCTGTGTACCCCACAGACGTAACAATTGGCGATCAGATATTGAAGTCAGCGTCGGTGACCTGAGAACTCAGCGTTTAAAAACTTGAGTGAAATCGACCGCGGTATTAATCCCGGTCTTGAGAAATTTCACCGACGATCGAGTCCGGTGTTGAACTAGTGGATCGCACTTCAAGGTGCTTGTATCCTAGTGAAACAGTTGGAGAGCTCGCGCTTGAGACGCTTGTGCAAGTTTTGAGCAAAAGCTGCGTGCTTGACTGACTAATCGCCGCTGATAATGGATGCCGAGACTGTTCAGATGATTCTGGAACAGAACGCTCATCAAATGAAGTTGATGATGGAGGAAAATGCTCAAAGACAAAAGGAATTTGTACAGCAGATGGTGCAAAGTATGATGAAAAGTGAGGCAAATTAAAAGGAAGTGGTGGCAAATCGATCGACATTGATGTCGGACTTGAGCGGTCTAATAACCGTGTTTACATTTGACCCCGAGATGGATCGTTGCTTCTCTCGGTGGTATGAAAGGTACGTAGACACACTGGTAAAGGATGGGGCATCCCTTGCAGAAGACGCAAGATTGAGATTGTTACTTGGGAAACTGGACATTGAGGTATTTGAAAGGTACAAGAGACAGATTCTCCCAAAAGCACCGTCAGATGTATCATACGATGAGACAGTATCGACCCTGAAGGACATGTTTGATGTCAAGAAATCCTTGTTCACATTGCGATACCAGTGCATGGAAGTTGAGAAGGAAGACACTGAGGATTATATGCAGTACACTGGCAGAGTAAATGAAATGTGCGAACGTGCTTGTTTTGACAAGCTGGACGACGAGGGTTTGACAGCCTTACTATGGATTTATGGGCTCAAGTCTTACAGGGATCGAGAAATTCGACCGAGGTTGCTTGCCTTCTTGGAAAAGGAAGCAAAAGATAGCAGGAAGCCTACACTTTATGAAGTGTACAAAGAATGTGACCGGATCACGACGTTATTGAGTACGTCGAAGATGATTGAAGAAGATTCAGTCAATGTGAGAGAGGTTAAGAAAGAACCCAGTCGCAAAAAGAGAACAACAGAATGTTGGAACTGTGGCAAAGCCGGTCACACAATTCGAGAGTGCCGAAGCAAGCCATGGGTATGTAACTCATGCAAGGGTAAAGGGCACAAAGAAAAATTTTGTGAGAGAGCATCACAATACCGGAGCAGGTCCAAGTCGAGGAATGCTGCAAAACCTCATAAAAAACGCTGCGGGCGAGTCGTTCTCGCAGGAAGTGCCGAAGCTGAGGTAAATGCAGTTCGACAGTACGTCACCGCCGATGTCAATGGGCACCAAACAGAGTTTCAGTTGGACACAGGCTCAGACATCACGCTGTTGAGTGTGGATGATTGGAAGAAAATGGGCAGTCCTGAACTCAGAAACACTAGCCTGATTGTAAAAGATGCTAGTGGGAACCGGATGAAGGTTCATGGTGAGCTGAAGAGTCAGTTCAAACTGAGAGGTGCTATTGGTGAGGGATGTTGTTACGTAACCCCTCATAGAAGTCTAGTCGGGCTCGACTGGATAAAACAAAACGCTGAAATGGCATATCACATGGAAAGAATGGTAGCTCGTGTGAGTACCGTAGATGATGCCAAGTTAGTGGAAGAATTGAAACAAAGATTCGAAAGTGTGTTTCAAGACGGCTTAGGCACGTGTACAAAAGAGAAGGCAGCACTGAAGCTGTTACCTGATGCTAAGCCGATTTCCAGAATGAAAAGACCTGTGGCGCACGCATTGTTGGAAACAGTTGAAAAAGAGCTTGATCGACTCGAAGAAATGGGTGTGATCGAACCGATAATCCATAGTGAATGGGCCGCTCCTAAAGTTTGCGTTCGTAAAGCGAATGGCAAAATGCGAGTTTGCGCCGATTTTTCAACTGGTTTCAACAAAGCCTTGGAGGCATATGAGTGTCCCATCCCCATTCCGGATGATATTTTCGCGTCGTTGAATGGTGGGACGATTTTCTCCCAGATAGATTTTTCGGATGCCTACCTTCAAGTGCAACTGACGGATGAGGCCCAAAAGTTGGTTGTGATCAATACACATAAGGGTCTATATCGATACAAAAGTTTGCCTTTTGGTATCAAGACAGCGCCAGGAATTTTTCAAAGCATCATGAATAAAATGATATCGGGTCTGGAAGGAGTAGCAGCCTACCTGGATGATATTCTGGTAGTCGGAAAGACACCTGAAGAGCATACAAAGAACATTTATGCTTTATTAGAACGAATAAAGGAATACGGGTTTCGAGTGGGACTGGAAAAGTGCTCCTTTGCGAAACCAGAGATTCACTTCCTCGGATTCATTGTTGATAAAGAGGGTCGTCGTCCGAATCCTGAAAAGGTTGCTGCTATTGCCAAAATGCCAGCACCACAGAATGTGGCACAGTTGCGCGCATTCCTAGGCATGGTTACATATTACCCGTCCTTCATACCGAATATGAAGGAGATGCGTGGACCACTGGATGCTTTGCTGAAAAAAGATGTTAAATGGATATGGAAACACACACAGCGTTCAAAAACTGAAGAGAATGTTGACGTCAGATCTGAACCTGACACATTACGATCCTAAGAAGAAGCTAATCGTGGCTGCTGACGCGTGCGATTATGGGACCGGATACGTGATCTCTCACAAAATGCCTGATGGTACTGAGAAGCCGATTGCCCACGGCTCGAGATCACTAACAGTAGCAGAAAAGAACTACGCCCAAATCGCAAAAGAGGCCTTGGGTCTTGTGGAGGCAATAAAGAAGTTCCACAAGTACGTGTACGGGAGGCGTTTCACGCTCCGCACGGACCATAAGCCGTTGCTGGCCATATTTGGTAGCAAGAAGGGCATACCGGTCCATTCAGCCAACCGTTTGATGCGTTGGGCAACAATGCTGATGGGCTATGACTTCGAAATCGAGTACATCAAGTCGGATGCGTTTGGACAAGCTGATGGTTTGTCAAGGCTGATACAGAGGCATCCCCTTGTTGAGGAGGATTGCGTAGTCGCCTCAGTAGAGGGTGACGTGAACCAAGTGCTAGTCAGTGCTGTACGTAGATTGCCCGTAACAGCAAATATGATTCGTGAGCACACGGAAAAGGATGTTCTGTTGCGAAAGCTGAAGAATTTCATTGATACAGGAAAATGGCCAAAAGTTGTCAAAGCTGGCTTGAAGCAGTTTTACAATAAACGTGAATCGTTGTCGATAGTGCAAGGCTGCGTGATGGTAGGCGATAGAGTTGTCGTGCCAGAGACGCTGAGATAACAAGTTCTCAGAGAGCTGCACAATGGTCATCCTGGAATCGTCAGGATGAAAGGACTAGCGCGAAGGTATGTCTATTGGCCGAATATCGATGAAGACTGCGAAAAAGCGGTGAAAAGTTGTGCTGATTGCAAACTGCAATCAAAATCTCCGACTTAAGTACCTTTGCAAACCTGGAATACGCCAGAAAATGTATGGGAGCGAGTTCATGTTGATTTCGCTGGTTCCATTGGATGGAGTGTACTACATGGTCGTTGTAGACACCTTGAGTAAATGGCCGGAGATGTTCGAAATGAAGAATATCACAGCGGGCACAACGGTAAAGCTGTTCGCAAAATACGGAAATCCAAAGACGCTAGTGAGCGATAATGGAACACAATTCACATCGGAGTTTTTTCAGGCAGATGTGCGAAGAACGAGGTGTTAAGCATGTGAGAACACCGCCGTACCATCCTCAGTCGAATGGTCAAGCAGAAAGATTTGTCGATATCCTGAAACGAGGGATTAAGAAGCTAAAAGGGGAGGGGAGGCCGGCTGCTCGCTCTGAAGATGACTGTCTGAACACGGTGTTGTTGGCGTACCGCACAACACCTAATTCTGCTCTGCAAGGTAAATGCCCAGCCGAGGTTTTTCTAGGAAGGAAGTTAAGGACCCGGTTAAGCATGCTAAGACGATCAGAAGCGCACGGAGAAACAGATAATGCCGCTGATTATAGGAGAAAAACTGAGGAGCAATTCAATCGCAAACATGGTGCGAAAAGACGAGACTTCTCCACTGGAGACACAGTCCTAGTAAAAGAATTCGATGGAGCATCGAACATCAAATGGACACAGGGGAAAGTTTTAAGAAGTTTTGGAAACGTCATGTACGAGGTAGATATCGGAGGTAAAAAGGTTCGTAAACACGGGAACCAGATGCGAGGAAGCATACTGAGTCGTGAATATGATAAGGCATACTCGCGAGACCTACTCTTGGACTTGTTCGAAACCGATCCGATTAGCGCTGGAACAGTGCCAGAACAGAGAAGCCAAGATGCGCCGGATATAGAGCTAGAGCCTGTGGTAATGTCTGGTAATGATACCTCCAATGCACCTCCTCAGGACGACGATGCGCAACCCGGCACGAGTCGCGCAACTCATGGAGAAGTTGAAGGCCGAGCTCGTAAACCCCAAACTGTTGGTTTCGCTCCGGCAACGTTACGCAGGTCAACCCGACAGCGCCGCAGGCCAAAGCGGTATGAGCTTTAGTCGGTTGATTTCAAATTGTTTTCTCCTGTAACGTAGTACACCTTTTAAAAGGGGAGGTGTTGTGATGTAGATCAGGTATCGGTTTTCGCGAACGACCGATCACCAAGTGGGCGGGTTTTTGATCGGCCAATCACAGGCGCCGCCGATGCACATATAAACCCTGCCGCCGCACTGTTGAGAGACATTCGATTCGACTCGACTACTACCTGCCAGCCGTTCCTGCACGTAATTGTATTACTTTGTAAAGTATTGTTACTTGCCCTGTATTGCTGCTTTTGGCTTGTTTTCTGCTGTCCTTCGCCGAAGTGTTGGAAAAGCCACCGACCAGAGGCGATTAAATGAGGAGGCGGGGCTGCCCCCGCTGGCTAGTGGGCGGGAAAGCCCTCACGCGCCAGTGGGCGGGGCAGGCCTCGCGAGACCCCGCCACAGCGTACATAAAGCGCCATTTCGGAGCGAATTGGTCTTCGGGCGTGTGCCGGCAGCTTGTGCTGATGTCTGGCTGATCTGGTGGTTGGCGGCTCTGGTGTCTGGCGGTCTGGTGTCTAGCGGTGTGGTGTCTGGCGGTTTGGTGTCTGGCGATCTGGTGTCTGGCGGTCTGGTGTCTCGTGGCTGGTGTAAGGCAGTCTGGTGTCTGGTCAGTTGCTGGTCCGATGCGTCGATAGTGGCAGTGACGCAGAGGGACTGAAGATCCACCCGGAATTCCATATTACTATTTACGCCAGTGTAAGGGTGAAACTCCCCAGGTTCGAGAAGGAGTTGGCAGACTGGTTCCGTCGTGAGAGACGGAAGGTCCACGCACCCACCTAGCAGACGGGATCCGTCGAGAAGAACGAAAAGTCATGCACCTAGGCATAGGGCTTGCAGATTAGTCAGAAGTAGCAGTGGGCGTGCTTCCTCAGTTGTTATCTTCTTTTCGTTGTAATTTCTTGTAATAAAGAGTATAACCTACGGTGTCTGCTTAGTCAATAGTTGTTGTGTTCGTACTGGGAAATTAAATAGCAGGGTGTGACTTGGAAGAGGTCAAGCTCAGCCGTGGTAGTCATTCAACCCCAAGTGGCATGGATGCGTTGATGAACCTAGGCGGAAGGCCTACCCGAGCCCCAACAACATCTGACATGGGGACCAAGCCGGTGACACCATCTGACATGGGGGCCAAGCCACCACAACATTTATTGATTGCGAACATACGCAGCACTCACAACACTAACATGGTCAACAACGCAGTGGAAGTCGACGCGGATTGCGGAACAGTCGCGACTGGAAGAAGTTACCGGAAGAATCTCATCACTTGTATTCCCAAACAGGTCGATGATGAACTTCAAGAACAGATAAAGGGTGTATCTGAAAAGAAGCGCGGTACTGTACGTTCACTTGTGCAGACGACAGTCGATGCAGCAGTTGCTGCGATCGATTCCACGCTGGAGCAGAGTGCACATCAACTGTTCTATACCCAGTCGTTACTCAGGCAAAAGGTGGAGCAGATTGCTTTGCTGCGATCACAATTGTGTTCTTTGCAAGCACTGCTGTCATCAAGTACTCCGCCCAAGTTTTTTTTTGTTAGCACCGCTAGTCGAACCAATGGATCGGCATGACGATAGAGAGTACAGAGCTGCCGCGGGCACGTCCAGTAGACCCGGAGGACTTCCAGGCGGGTTGCACTGGACATCAAGGTGCAGGGGGCCCAGGAAGCCACGGCTGAGTTGCATGTCATGCACTCCTGTGACGAAACAATCTTGCTGGAGACTAACGTATTGGCTGCGTTAGGGATAGAGGTCAGATTGAACCCAGCATCGACAAAGAGATATGCCGAGAGAATTGAGCAGGCGGAGGGCAGCAGACCTAGCAGCGCCATCACGAAGGTAGTGAGAGGGGCGCGAAGACGGACTGCGATCCCGCCATCCTCTGAGGTTGTCGGAGAGTCTTCGTCGTCAGGAGAAGTGGCTGCGGCCAAGAGCTATGTCTTGTCGAGCAATGACAGTCTGGAGTTAGGAGTTCGCCGTGTGTGGGATGGTTCCGGTTGTGTACCTGTCGTAAATAGAGATGTTGAGCCGAGGGTTATCCGTGATGGAGACGGACCCAGCAAACGGTCGGTGTACCGTGGGTGCAACCCAAGGATGGTTAACATACCTGAAGATGTGCAGAAGCTGCATAGGGTGGACAGGGTGCAGACGGAGGAGAAAAAAGCGGAGTTGACCAGGTCACGGAGGTTGACAAAGCAACCCGCTGAGCTCCCGGAACTTGGCACAAGCAACTACAGCGAGGTGTTCGCTGCTTGCAAGGCAGAACACTCACATGTGTCCTGTCGGTTGCGAAGGACAAGAGAATTCACAGGAGTCCGAAGTTTGTGGCAAGGGTGATCGAGTTGATGCTAGAGTACCTGAAAAGCGGGGAAAATCCTCTCACCCTGAGCAGGCGATGGACTCGCGTAGTTCACTCCATGTTGCGAAAGCATGTGCGAAACGTGCACTTGTAAGACTTTTCGCAAAGAAAGTGGAGCCAGTTTGTGAACCGAACGGTGAGCTAATGAAGACACCGGCTGTGATGGTTGAATCCCCGGTTATGAGAAACACTAGTCGAAGACGCAGAGGACGACCGCCTGATAAGATAGCAGTCAAACGTTGTTGGACACGCTGTTCTGGGGTCAGTGCTGACCATGAGGAGATGCGGCGGTGTGCCAAATCCCAACGATGGCCGGATGTGATTCGTGCTAAAGGACGCGCTATAGGTGGTGTACCTCGCGAAGACGATAGTAGCTGCACCGGTAGACGTTCTGAACGTGGTCGACGCCATGATTTCATTAGACGTCAAGGTGGTGCTTGCGATGATCGAAACGAATGCAGTCGACGTGGTCGACGCTATGGTCTCTCGGGACGAGCTGAACGTCACTCCGTCAACAGATACGAAGGTTTCGAAGTACGAGCTGAATGCGGTAGATGCTATGGTTCCAATGGACAAGCTGAACGCGGTAGATGTGATGGTTCGAAAGGACGAGCTGAACGCGGTAGATGCGATGGTTCCAACGGACGAGCTGAGCGCGATAGATGCGATGGCTTCGATGAACGTGCTACGTGCGATCTCCCGTATAGATGCGATGGTTCCTGCATGCGTGTTGGACGTGATGGCGAGGTGCCGACGACATCTGGGGGGAGGAGTTGAGTGGAACAACCCAATTTGTGGAGGAGGGACGTGTCAGTGATCTATAGAGCTCCATTGTTGTAATTGTGTTGTTTCTAGACTATTAGTAATTGTATTACTTTGTAAAGTATTGTTACTTACCCTGTATTGCTGCTTTTGGCTTGTATTCTGCTGTCCTTCGCCGAAGTGTTGGAAAAGCCACCGACCAGAGGCGATTCAATGAGGAGGCGGGGCTGCCCCCGCTGGCTAGTGGGCGGGGAAGCCCTCACGCGCCAGTGGGCGGGGCAGGCCCCGCGAGAACCCGCCACAGCGTACATAAGGCGCCATTTCGGAGCGAATTGGTCTTCGGGCGTGTGCCGGCAGCTTGTGCTGATGTCTGGCTGATCTGGTGGTTGGCGGCTCTGGTGTCTGGTGAACTGGTGTCTGGCGGTCCTGTGTCTGGTGTCTAGCGGTGTGGTGTCTGGCGGTTTGGTGTCTGGCGATCTGGTGTCTCGTGGCTGGTGTATGGCAGTCTGGTGTCTGGCCAATTGCTGGTCCGATGCGTCGATAGTGGCAGTGACGCAGAGGAACTGAAGATCCACCCGGAATTCCATATTACTATTTACGCCAGTGTAAGGGTGAAACTCCTCAGGTTCGAGAAGGAGTTGGCATACGGGTTCCGTCTAGAGAGACGGAAAGTCCGCATACGCACCTAGCAGACTGGTTCCGTCGTAAGAGACGGAAGGTCCACGCACCCACCTAGCAGACGGGTTCCGTCGAGAAGAACGAAAAGTCATGCACCTAGGCATAGGGCTTGCAGATTAGTCAGAAGTAGCAGTGGGCGTGCTTCCTCAGTTGTTATCTTCTGTTCGTTGTTATTTCTTGTAATAAAGAGTATAACCTACGGTGTCTGCACAGTCAATAGTTGTTGTGTTCGTACTGGGAAATTAAATAGCAGGGTGTGACTTGGAAGAGGTCAAGCTCAGCCGTGGTAATCATTCAACCCCAAGTGGCATGGATGCGTTGATGAACCTAGGCGGAAGGCCTACCCAAGCCCCAACAACATATATATATATATATATTGTGGCTTGTGGCCAAAGACTCCATGACTCCCTAGGTACGGATCCTAAGGTGTTATGGACCAGAGGCCTTAGTGTGCCGGACGGCGACACCTTTATGCAATGTGCGGGATACTTTCGCGATATAGTTGTGCACGCTATATCGCTCGAACGTTCCCTGTGTACACTCAAACGTCTGCTGGGTTCAGTAGAAGCAGGGGCACCAACGAGCAGGTACCAACAGACTTGTATACACACCCCCATATATATATATATATATATATATATATATATATATATATATATATATATATATATATATATATATATATATATATATATATATTATATATATATTTATTTATTTATTCTTCTTCTTCTTTGCAGCCACATTGAGGGTTTTGTCATAGGTTGAGGAACTGGGCGACCAGTAACGGATTCGTCCATAAGTCCATTACGGTCAGCGTGGTAGGTCTCTCCGGACAGTTGAATAAATGTGCGGTATCGTGGCCGATGGTACCGCAGTCCGGGCACACATCAGATTTACTGCTGTCAATCCTGCTGACATAAGACATTAGCATTGTAGAGTGACCACAGCGTAATGATGCGAGCGTGCACCTGGCCCTTCTTCCGAGTTGAGCCTCGGATGTGCAGACTTGGGGCGGCACTACCCCAATATGGGATTAATGACCGCCTTTTCCAGATGACACCGTACAAACTGAGTATGCTCCTCGCGCAATAGACGGAGTCGTTCTTGCTGTGAGTCGTGCCATCTCTGCAGATTGACTTTGCTGGGAGCATAGGCGAATGGCTTTCTGATCTTTCTTTCTCTGACGGGGTTTAGCACTCTCCAAGAGGGGTGATTTGGTTGTTTGACAATGTTGATGAAAATTGTTGGGCCTGGAGCTCACAGTGCTCCCTTACTGGTGATAAGCGGGTCTCAGCATGCAAGTGATCGACCGGGGAACTTCTTGCACACCCGGTGGCGATTCGAAGAAGCCGCATTCTGTATGCGTTGCATCTTAGTCCAAGAGGATTCCGAAACTAGATGCTGCCAAACTGGGGCGCCGTATTCCAGTGCAGGCTGGAGAATAACCTTATACGTTGTAATAATGGTTTCTTTGCTACTACCCCATGTTGTACCGCCCAGGGCTCTAAGCACGTTAAGCTTCGCTTTAACGATAGCCTGCTTCTGTTCCGTGTTCTTATGGAATTTGAGCGATGGATCGAGTACGAGTCCGAGAAGTTTTGGGAAGCGGGCGGCAGGCAAACGGTCTCCATTCCATACGACATACGGATGTGCGCTGTGTTCAGATGGGTCCGTTGTGAGTACGGATACCGATGACTTTGACGCAGAAATCTTCAGCATTTTGCGGTCGAAGAAGCTTTTCAGTGCGGTCAAGTACCCGTTGATCTTAGCGGCGGCCACATTTATGTCCCGATCACGACACAAGACAGTCATATCATCAGCGTAAGCGACCACCTTGATATCTTGGGGTGGGGCGGGCATATCTTCGAGGTACAGACTGAAGAGAGCAGGCGACAATACACACCGCCCTGTGGGACTCCAGCTGCAATCGGAATGCTGTTTGAGACATGATTCTGGAACATCACTCTAGCCCGTCTTCCCTTAGTGAATGCAGCTATCCAGCGCTTTTGCCATGGCAGGATTGATGACTCAGTAAGTTGTTTGATAAGATACCAAGATTCACTGTGTCGAAAGCCTTAGTGAGATCCAAGGCAACTGCTACAGTTCTTTCCGGCTTATACGCGTTGAAACCATCAATTGCATAGCTCGTAATTTCTAACAAAGCTGTCGTGGTGGAATGCATTTTTCTGAATCCATGCTGAAACACCTGTCTCTCGTTGTGCTCGGCCAGGTCTTTGACGATCAGCTTTTCAGCTACTTTAGCAAAAGAAGACAACAAGCTAATGGGCCGATATCCCTTGACTGAAGCTTGGGGCTTGCCAGGCTTGGGAAGCGGAACGACGTTTGCCATCTTCCAATTCTGCGGGATAGTACACGACATGAACGAGGAGTTTATTACATCAGTGAGGAGCGGTAGTAAGTCAGTGGGTGTGTTCTTCAAGACAGCAGGACATATCCCATCAGGACCAATAGCTCTAGAGTTCCGCATTTCCTTTATAATCTTCTCAATTTGCGTCGTAGTAAACGCTTCGGCCGTGCTCATAAGCGGGAGGCGGCACAGCTCTCTTACAGTCACTCTATTCTGCGGACCTCGTTTAGCACTGGTGATGAAAAAACTTTTCCCGAGCGCATAAGCGGCTTCCTTTCCTGATTTGAATACGCCGTTGTCGAATTCGATAGTGGAACGGTGGCAGGTGAGCTTTTACCCGAAAGCTTCCGTAAAACCTTCCAAGTAGCTGCACTGTCCGTCTTAAAGTCCATCTGTCAGTGAACTTCTCCCACTCTTCTTTCTTGTGTCTGTCCAAATCCTTTTTGATCTCACTGTCAAGCTCAGCAACCACGGGGTCCAGATGATTAACCGCTCTCCTCGCATCTCTCGTTCTAATTTTGTCGAGGATTTCCCTGTTGACATTTGGATAGAACGTCTTGACGCGACCGATAGGGATAGCCGCATTCATGGCCTTGCGGATTGCGTCAGATAGATGGCACTCCTTCTGGTGCACGCTTCCATTCCACGGGTAATCTGCCGATAGGCGAAGCGCAACTTCACTGAACAGGCGCCAGTCTGCTCGGCCTAAATTAAGATAAGAACGTTGGCGAACACCAGAAAGAGGCGAGAGGTGGATAGATCGATGTGGACAAAGACAGGAACGTGGTCACTTGGCAGAGTAGTCGAGGTAGACCGCGAGCAGCAGCTAGAAAGGTTGGACGAGACAAGAGATATGTCTGGGCTAGAAGATCGGCTGCTGGCAGGGAGACGAGAGTGGGCTGATCATCGTTTAGAATGACCAGGTCGCACTCATCTGCCCATTCTTTCGACGTCATTTCCTCTAACATCAGGACCGAGACGAGCAAAAGGTGTGAGCGTTGAAATCACCCGCGAAAACGACCGAGGATGAGAGGAGCAGTCAGCTCAGCTGCTTGAGAAGTGGGATAGGATTGTAAGATGAAGGGCATGAAGTTGTGGGTGGAATGTATATGTTGAAAAGAGAAAGGGGTGTTTTAGGGGAGATGGATTGGGAGGTACTCGAGAGTACCGTCCGTGGAGGTGCTAGAATGAGGTGTGAGGAAGTGAAGATAGGAACGAAAGTAGAGACTCCACCGCCGAGAGATGACCTTGGAGCATGGTAAAGTATAGCCTGGGATATTGGGATGAGGATAGGTAGGGGATGGAGAGAGCTTGGTTTCTTGAACCATGATCACGTCTGGATGGTAAGTACGTGCAAAGAGAGAGTTCAAAGCTTGGCACGAGGCCGTTTAGATTGATATGCACAATGGAAGGGGCGATTTGAGATAGAGAGATCTGAGATGGAAGGTGAGAGCATAACACACAAACGAAAAGATGAGTTATGATGCCTCACAGAACTGAGATTTCCGAACAGGAGAGATGCACCCACCTTTGGCATCCGAAGCACTGGACGCTGGTATGTCTCCAGTTTACATCCTCTCCGCACGTGGCGCATTGGTACTTCTGAGCGGGTCCAGGATTCCTCTCCACGCCGGCCCTTTGCAGGAGAATCCGAAGGAGAGTTGCGGCCGGCCAGCACCTCTCCCATGACAAAAACCCTCATTGTGGAGGGGATGACGTCGGTTTGCACGGAGGCGATCTTCTTTCCTCCACACTGCCACGGCACGAACGTACGACATCTCGGCAGCATTTATTTATTACATAGGCAAGCCTATGTAGTCAAAAACAATGTTCAAAACGACCGCGAAATACGAATGAACCATAGGAAGTTAGAAGCATGAAAACGATAAAAAACAACGCTCCTGCTGACAGCTAACAGCTGCAGTTGCTGTCGATATCGAGAGGTTCAGCCCCAGGAATCATATACCGCTGTTAGCAGCAACTGCGGCTGATAGCGACGGGTTGAATTCGACGTTTGCCTCCTATTGTGCCGAAGTACTACTCTACGAGTACATGAACAGGGTTCGCGGTAAAATCGATTGTTGAGTTCTCTTCATGAGAAAACATGTCTGGCCATCGCAAAAGCGAGACAAGAGAAAAGTGGCAGGAAAAAGCACTACAAGTTAAAACGGCTAATTGGTGGGTGTGTGCCGGCCCCCCAACTAGCAAGATACTCATAAATGCCGGTTTTTTTGCACACCCTATTTAAGCCTTTGCGGGTGCGGCAAATTCCGCGGAAAATCAGTAGAAAAATGAGAAATCACATGTTTGATACCGTTATCAAACATGTGATCTCTCATTTTCTACTGATGATCCGCGACATTTGCCGGTTCGCAAAAGTATGAATAGGGTATAAGAGCAAAACGAAGGCGGCAAAACATATAGAAATATAGTCAATTTTGGGCAGGCTGACCACCGGGAATATCTTGCTCCTGAGCGTTTTTCCTCCAACTTTTCACCTATAGTCTTTTTTGTGATTACCAGATCTATGTACCTTCTCATGAGGATACCACAACAACCGTTTTTATAGCGAACCCTACCTTTAGTAGCAATCACAAAATTGAACACAAATGAGAGCAAAGCCTCGCGAACTACTAAATAAGCTGTACTGTTCCACAGAGCTGATTTTCGTTGCTTTTTTCTGTTTTTTTTTTCTGATTTTCGCTAATTTTTCAGAAAACAGAAACGAAACGGCCAAAACGGCCAGAAAACAGAAATTTCCGCACACCCCTGGTTGGAATGTGTGGCATTCTTGACTATGCCAATATGGAACTGTTGTGACTGCAGTTAACATTGCTTCTTCACGGGAAGTATTGCACATTCTTGATTCAGGTGTTACACAGGTGTGGATTTAGGGCAGCCGGTGATCACACGTAGAGCAGAGTTTTGTGTTCGTTGTAGCTTGCTCCATGAGGTGTCCGAAAGGTGTCTGGACCAGATCGGGGCTCCATATTCCCGGAGTGGGCTGTATGATTGCCTTAAACGTTGTTCGCAATACTTCCTTTGTGCTACCCCATGTAGTGCCTGCCAGAGCACGGACTATGTTATTACGCGTGTTGGCCGCAGCAGCTCGAATACGTGTTTTCTTGAAAACGCAACGAAGGGTCCAGAAACACGCCAAGTAAACGAGAGTGCTTAGTGGCAGCAAATTTTCTTCCCAGAGAACTTTGGGATGCAGTTTGTGCTCGGCCGTTGCAGTAGTGCACAGAGTAGCATTGGATTTAATAGGAGAGACGTTTAGCTGCTTCGATTCCAGGAACTTGGCCTGGTTGCCAAGGTATTTGTTCATGTCAGCCGTGGTTTGATCGGTAACAGTACAAATAATAGGGATGTCATCTGCATACAAGCATAGGTGTATGTCGGGCGGAGGCTTCGGAATGTCACATAGATACAATCTCAGATGCTCGCGGCTAAGTAAGGCAGCATGAGGAGACTACTAACGCAGTTACTCGTCGAGGAGTGAGCCTTTTTCGTTCCCCCAACTGCTGCCCAGGGCAGCACGTTTTGTCCTCTTGCTCCGCTCACTGTCCCAACTGCTGCTCGTATAGTGGCCCCACGTGCTGCTACAGTCGCCCCAACTGCTCCAGTCGTCTCCCCGACTGCTGCTCTTCATTGTGGCCCCAACTGCTGCTCCTCATTGTGGCCCCAACTGCCGCTGTTCTTTCCCCAAATGCTGCTCATCATGGCCCCGATTGCTGCTCTTCATTTATGATCCTTCCTTTCTTACTCATAACCCTTCTCCCGCAGGGGATATGTCGAGCTCAGCAGCAGCGCTGGGTCGACCTATCAAAAATAGGGACCTCATTGAGGCTCACTCATATCTATAACGGCTGATTTATCCTTGATTATATTCATTGATCTTCGCCACAGTTGAAGGAAATGATGCTTGCACTACGGGCTGTCTCATGCCCACCCTAGGCGGCCTCGTATCTGGCACACTGTTTAGAGAAATGTCGAAGGTTATAAGTAATTCAAATATCAGAGTATTCATCATTTATTGATCTTCCTGTAAATGGTGTTTTTTTTTCTTCCAAGAAACAACGATTTTAGATTTCTTGAAAAAAGTTTCCTTCTTTCTAAATTATTGTCGTGAACATTTTCCGGAGAGGTTCAAATTATTAATTTCATTTGAAAGTTGTTTTTGAGAACTGTCGGCTTTGAATTCTGTGAGCATTGTGCTTTTCGTGAAGAAAAAGTACATATCCCCCATTTTGCTTAATTTTTCGCAAGCCATCGCCGTTCAGCATTTGAAAAATACAAGTCTTCGTCCAAAACCAAAACAATTGGTTTTTCTATGGAAAACGCGAGTAAAGTTTGAGTTCATGGAAACGCATTTCAGAGTGAGAAGGTGATTTTTTAAAATGTCCGACTTGCACCATCCAGATTTAAAAAAAAAACAAAATGTTGCAAATCTGGAAGAACACGCTAAATAAATCATTTCAGAAGAGTCGAACACCTCTCGAATTTTCGGCAGGTTTCACAGAACCACCATCCGATGAGAATGACGAATCATCCCTTTTTCCATAATAATTCGTCAGTTTTTAGCCGAGCTGAACCGTTCAAATTGCTCGCAAAGAACTAGTTTCCTCGAGGGTGCCATTTCAAATTGAAATTTTCTCCAGAGTGAAGCTGCGTTTGATTTATAATCAGTAAAAGACCAAAAGTTTTTTTGAAGACTCGATGCAACGAAAATGTGAATCTTGCATTAAAGTATCACGTTTGAAGAGGTCGCGCGCTGATAAAAGTGAGCTCTCCTCGCAATGGGTTGGCCGCCACCGCACGTTTAGACAGCGATAGAGTCCTAGAAGGGCGACCAGTTGGTGATGAACTGGATGTGTTGAAAAATGGCTTCGAGCAGTTGGCTGTTAGTAGCGTTAGATCGCGGCGATTTGGCGATTGGATGGCAGCGTGTCTTTTTCGACGGCGAGCAGGCGGCGCCTGGTCTTTAACTCGAAGACAAGCTGGCATTAAATTGACAAACTTGCTACAGATTCACGGGAGAGAATCGTTTGACTTCAACCCCCTCTATTGTTTTTTGCGAGCAACACATATTGGTACAGTCGACCTGGTAACAACACTGTCGAAAAGTGTACAGCGGGGAAGGTGTGGAGAAACCATTCAGATGCACTCACTGATCCGGAAATTCGAAAACACGCAATGTCAAAAAAAACCGCTACGAACGAGCACAAAAAGACCTGAGTGTTCCGCTCACGCCACGCCCACTCCTTTCAACCGGTACCGATCCGTAAACTACTGAAAACCCGGCCTTAGGGGTAACAACATACATCCAGGAGGCTAAAATCCACTCCGCTCAACAAAGCTTACTCCATTTGATAATCGCTTGCCTTCTTATGGTTGGGTTTTCAGTAAGACACTTTTATCGGTAGCCTTCTTATGGTCGGGTTTTCAGTAAGGCACTTTTATCGGTAGCCGTTGAGGAAGTGGACATGGCCTGAGCGGACATCAAATTTCAGGGCCGGACAGGGCTATTTTGTGCTCGTTCTTAGCCGTCTTTCTGCATTATTGATGCAGTGGGCATGTTCATGTTCTTAAATGGAAAGAATTCTCCATGTTGATTATGAGTATGGTTGTAGTCACCTAAGGAACCACTTTGACCAGTGTTACCACACTGTGCTTTCCACAACGCAGATCAGCAGCTGAGGCGACGAATGGAGGACGAGGGCAGCACGTGTTCCTCGACCAGCAGATCGTCTCCTTGTGCTGCTCTCGCTATTCCAGTAGAAGTGAGAATTAAATGTGCTCCATGACAGCCCATGATCGTCTGAGATGAAGATGAAGAATGTTTGATTGCTTCAATTATATACACCTTGTTTGGTTAAAAAAGAGAAAAGGCGAATTGACATATAGCTATCCAGATGCTTGTATGTGCAAGTTTGTAACAAAAAGCTCTCCATGCTGATTGTAAATATGCTCGTAGCTGTCAAAATGGACCACTTCGAGCAATGTTACCACACTACCATTGCCACAAAAAAAGAGCAGCAGCTGAGGCGACAAATGGAGGACGAGGGCAGAACGTGCTGCCAAGAGCGGCACAAAGGCAGTACGTACTGCTCGAGCAGCAGCACTTTCCCTCGTGCTGCCCTCGCTATCCTCGTCGAGGTGAAAGTCTATTGTGCTCCATTACGACCCCGCGATTCTCTGAGATGAGAATAGGCTAGGTGATAATACTCCACCGTGAGAGATGCCAGCCTTCAGAGGAACAGACCTTGACAAATGCCCATCAAATTTTTCGCGAATAGAGCGATTCTTAATGAAGTCGTCGGTTCATTTTTTGCACCAGTCAGGCATAATAGAGTCCAGGATCGACTTAGACAGCAAGGAAATGCTGACATTATCAAAGGCCGCAGTTAAGTCAACTGCTACGACCAAACTTCAACCGGCGGGAGTTTTCGTATTGAAACCGGCAATTATGTGTTCCGTGATCGACGTGAGTGCAGTGATGGTGGAGTGAGCCTTCTTGAAGCCATGTTGATGCACGTTATGTTGAAGTACTCTTGGAGATGCGGATTGATGATTTTCCTCCACTAACTTAGCAATAGGGAACAATATCGAAATGGGACCATGCGATGTTGCCTGGTCCTCAGGTTTACCAGGCTTCGGGATCGGTAGGACGACGGCCTGCTTTCACCTCGCGGGAATCACAACAGTACTGAATGACCAGCAGACGAGATCGCTGAGTAGTTCGAAGAACTGATCAGGCAAGTGCTTCAGATGGACAGCTGCTATGCCGTCAGGCTCCTCAGCCCTCGAGTTCTTCATTGACTTGATGAGGGCAGACGCAGTTTATGCTGGTACGTCGCGGCGATAGAGTTTCCTAATGGACTGGAGAGTTCGCCTGTGGGAACGATCCCGACGCGACGATGCAGAGGCAAAAAGTTACCCAAGCCGACAAGCAGCCACATATCCGGACTCGAAATTCCCCAGTGGGAACTCAAACATGTGATCCGCTGCCATTTTCTTTCTGGAACGTTTCTTGAGAACACTCCACGTCTTCTTGGCATCAGGAGTAGAATTCGTGGATTCGGTGAACTCCTTCCACCGCTTCTGCTTGTAGTCATTAAGCAACTTGATGATCTCGTCTGACAGCTGTTGAATACTCGAATCAGCAGGATCAGCTCGCCGCTTCTCACCCCGTAGTTCGCTCAGCTCCAGAACCTAGGAACGTTAGGGTGAAACGTTCTTACACGCCCTGTCGGGATGGCGATTCTAGAAGCATTGCATATGGCTTCAACGACGAGCTTCTCTTTATCGTTTACAGAGCCAGTTAGCGAATAGTTGGCTCCCCGACTGAGTAACACCTTAAAGGCACTGTTCGCAATAAACTTCATTCTCGAATTTTTCATGACAAACGCTTCTCGTGGCTCTCAGGAGCAGAACAGCGTCGAAGAAACGGGACGAAAAGCTACCCAGGAGCCGCAAAACGGCTTAGAAAAGTGGGCAAACCCCGCCGCTGTGGGAAAGTCCGGCCCCTTTCCGCCCTTCGACGTGCAAAAAGGAACACTTGGAATCGTGAGTTGAGCGACGGTTTCCGGTCAAAAGCCCCGTTCTTCCCTTCTTTCTCAACTTCTCTCTTTACTCAGGTCAGCTCGCATACATTGGCTGCAAAAGGCGGAAGTTACAAGTTTCGGACAACTCGTCCACCATGATTCCATAGCTCAGTTTTTGAGGGACCGTAACTCTATTCCCAGAAGGTCTTGTACGATTCCAGAAGCATCATTGGAATCAGAATTTGACCGGTTTCAAGATAGGCAAAAAAACAGAAAAGCGATTTCTATCGAGAACAGTGCCTTTAAACAGGACCCAGTTAGCTTTACGGTAATTAGTATACGATTTGCTACGTTAGCCTGAGAAGGGTGCAAGATGACTATTAAGAGATAAATCCAATGACGCACAGATGGGTACGTGATCGCTGGTCATGGCAACAGCAGTGGACCAGTTGCAAGACACGGCAACAGAAGAGGAGACAAATGTGATATCCGGTGAGGAAGGCGTACCCGTAGATGGAAGACGAGTTGGGTGTCCTCATCAATAGCTACAAGGTCACAATCATGCGCGAAAAGCTCAAGTAGTTCACCTCTGTCATCAGGATCTAGAGAGGAGAACCAGGGTGAAGAGTGAGCATTGAAATCACCAGCCATGACAACTGAGGACGATTTGAGGGTAGAGTGCACAGCAAGTAAGAATGGAGTTGGATCAAAAGAATTTGCACATGAGGTTGTTGGGGGATGTTTATATTGACAACATCTAGAGGGTAACTTTGCAATACAATATGAACACCAATACATTCAACAACATTATCCATGGGGAGGGCAATAAGATGAAAAGGTAGAGAAGGTTTCACAAACGTAGAAATACTACCACCATTGGATGTGCGAGGGAGGTGGTAAGGCGTATAAGCGGGGAGGCGGGGTAGGGAAGATGATGCGCTAAGTTTTGTATCCTGTAGGAGAATGACATCAGGATGAAAGCGTTCAATGTACCATACAATGTCAGTTCAGCAAGTTTGACACGCAGGCCATTAATATTGAGTTGAAAAATGTCAAGACCATGAAGGATCCGAGATGCTCAACCTACGCGTGGTGGATCTGTGGAGTCGACTACCAAGATCAAGAAGACTCATCAAACGAGCGTCAACAACTCCACCATGAGTTTTTTCTGTGTGGGAGTGTAAATGGCTGGCTGCTACACTCCTTGGTATTCTACTGTTACGAGCTGGCATTGAGAAGAATCCTGGACCGCGAAACAAGACTCCGCGATATCCGTGCCGTCATTGTGGATTGTCGGCACAACATGCGAGCATCCAGTGCAGTGGTTGCCTTGGCTGGGTACACCTCAAATGTTCAGAGTTAACTAGTTACAATGATTACACTGATGCCTATTGTTGTGTCTTGTATTAATTCACCTTCTACGGTTCCTCTTCATAGTCTCAACATTTTTCAACTCAATATTAATGGCTTGCGTGCCAAACTTATGGAACTTACATTGTACATTGAACGCTCACAACCTGATGTCATCCTCCTACAGGAGACCAAACTTAGCGTGTCCTCCCCTTCTCAGCCCCGCCTTCCCGGCTATACATCCTATCATATTCCCCGTACATCACATGGCGGTGGCGTGTCAACTTTTGTTAAATCTTCAATTCCATCTCACCTTATTGACCTTCCCAATGACAATGTTGTTGAATGTATAGGAGGTCCTATAGGATTGCAAAGCTGTCCTCCGGATATTGTCAATGTTTACATTCCCCATCCACCTCTTGTCCCAACGCATTTGATCCCACACCATACTTACATGATGTATTTTCAATCCTCTCATCTTCATCTGTTGTCATGGCTGGTGACTTTAATGCTCATTCCCCTTCCTGGTTCTCCTCCTTAGATCCCGATGACAGAGGAGAATTACTTGAGCTTTTTGCGGATGATTGTGACCTAATTCCTATAAACGAAGATTCTCCTACTCGTCTCCCATCGACGGGCAGGCCCTCCTCACCTGATGTCACGTTCGTTTCCTCTTCTCTCGCCATGTCTTGTAACTGGTTCACATCTGTGGCCATGGCCAGTGATCATGTACCCATCAGCACAACATTGGATCTGTCTCTTAATAGTCATCTCGCACCTTTTTCTGGATCCCGTAGCAAATGTTACATTAACTACAATAAGGCTAACTGGGTCCTATTTAAGGAGGTGCTACTCAGCCGGGTAGCCAACTATCCGCTAGCTGGCTCTGTTCATGACAAAGAGAAGTTCGTCGTCGACACCATATGCGAAGCCTCCAGAATAGCCATTCCGACCGGTCGTGTAAGAACGTTCCACCCTAACGTACCAAAGGAAGCACTGGAGCTAATCACACAACGGGACGACAGACGCAGAACTGATCCTTCCGATCCGTGCATTTCACTACTATCAGATGAGATCTCTAAAGTGCTGAACGACTATAAGCAGAAACGCTGGCGAGAGTACACCGAATCCATAAATTTTGCGACTGATAGCAAACAAGCGTGGACCATTCTAAAACGACTATCTGGGAAGAAGATGGCACCTGCGCGCAATACGCTTGAGTTCCCCTCGGGCAGATTTGAATTCGGATACAAGGCTGCCTGTCAACTTGGTAAACTCTATGCTTCTGCTTCATCTCGCCGCAACAAAGAGCACAGATGTACTTTACGTGCGATCAGAAAACTCAGTCGACATGACGTACCTGCCATAACTGCTGCTACCGTCTCTACCATCATCAAGTCGATGAAGAATTCGAGGGCAGAAGGACCAGACGGCATTTCAGCCGTTCATCTCAAGCATTTGCCGGAACAGTACGCAGAGGTACTCAGTGATCTTACCTATTCGTCGTTTACCACTGGTATTATTCCTGCTCGTTGGAAACAAGCGACTGTTCTCCCAGTTCCCAAGCCTGGCAAACCAGAAGATAAAGCAACGTCACACCGTCCCATATCCCTATTGTCCCCTATCGCTAAGTTGGCGGAGAAAATCATAAACCCGCATCTCCAGGGCGCACTACAGCAGAACGTCCATCAGCATGGCTTCAAAAAGGCGCACTCCATCATCACCGCATTAACGTCATTATCTGAACACATCATTGCTGGTTTCAATAGAAATGCTCCCGCCGGTAGAAGTCTAGTCGTCGCAATTGATCTGACTGCCGCTTTTGACAATGTCAGCACTTCCTTACTATCAAAATCGATTCTGGACTGTGAAATGCCCGACTGGTGCAAACGATGGACTAACAACTTCGTCAAAGATCGCTCCATACGTGTGAAATTTGACGGACACCTGTCGAAGTCGGTTCCCTTGAAGGCGGGCGTTCCTCAAGGTGGAGTATTATCACCAAGCCTATTCTCTTTATATCTATCCGATATTCCGAAGCCGCCGCCCAACATCCACTTATGTCTGTATGCAGATGATATCACAATTGTATGCACTGACTCTGTTATCGATCGTGCCACTACGGAGATGAACAAATACCTCTGCAGCCTGGCCAAATTTCTCGAATCGAAGCAGCTAAAGGTCTCTCCTTCAAAGTCTAGCGTCACTCTGTGCACTACTGCAACGGCTGAGCATCAGCTACATCTCAGGGTTCTCTGGGAAGGTAACCAGTTGCCCCTCTCCAAGCACCCTCAGCTACTTGGAATCCTTCTGGATCCTTCACTGCGCTTTAATGAAAACACGCGCATCCGAGCTGCAACTGCCAACACGCGAAATAACATCCTCCGTGCTCTGGCGGGTACTACCTGGGGTAGCACGAAGGTAGTTTTACGCACGACATATAAGGCCATGATACAGCCCACTCTGGAGTATGGAGCCCCGATATGGACTAGACACCTGTCGGACGCCTCTTGGAGCAAGCTACAACGCGTACAAATTACTGCTCTACGTGTCATCACTGGCTGCCCAAAATCAACACCTATATTCCATCTTCACCAAGAATGTGCCCTACTTCCTGTCAAACAGCACTGCCAACTGCAGTCACAACAGTTCCACATCGGCATAGTCAAGAATGCCACACATCCCAACTACCCCCTCTTGTCATCAGACCCCCATCCCCGTAATGCTCGCACACCGCTGCATGCTGCCATTTCTACAGTGGATCGTCAAAGATGGGCCACCTCTGAGCTCACAAGGAAGAGGCTGCAGCAAATCGAACACACCAGATTCGTGTCTGAATACCTGTCCTGTGCCCCTCCTAATCCAGTCCTTGGTAGTGTGCCTCCTACGGTCGATGACAGTGAGAAGACTCTGCCCAGACGCTCCCGCGTCACTCTAGCGGGTCTACGTTGCGGTCATTCTTCGTACCTCAAAGCCTACGTACATAGGATCGACGAATCGGTCCCGGATAAATGTCCTGACTGTCAAAATACTGGTCATGATTCACTACATCTATTTTCATGCTCTGCCAGACCTACTTCTCTGTCTGCTTGTGATATGTGGAACAAGCCGAGTGATGTTGCCGCCTTTCTGCACCTATGAGAAGAAACTCCAATGTGGCTGATAAGAAGAAGAAGAAGAAGACCATGAAGAGGAATGCTAGTGGGGGGGGGGGGGATCAGTGGAAGATATACAACAGTAAGCATCAGTGTAGTCATTTTAGCTAGCTAACCCCGAACACCTGAAGTGTACCCAGCCAAGGCAACCACCGCACTGAAAGCTTGCATGTTGAGCCGATGATCCACAGTGACGACAGGGATAACGCGAAGTCTTGCAGCGTGGCCCTGGGTTTCTCTCAATGCCGGCTCGTAACAGTAGAATGCGAAGGAGTGCAGCAGCCAGCCATTTGCACTCCCATACAGAAAAATTCCTAGTGGACTTGTTGACGCTCGTTTGATGAATCTTCTTGATCTTGGCAGTCGATTCCACAGATCCACCAAGCGTATTGTGAGCATCTCGGATCCTCGAGGTTCTCGTTCAGTGGACATGCTTGTATTACTTGATGTTTCTGTGTGCAGTTCATGGCTTGAGGTCTGATGCTTTTCGAAATATCTGCTAGACTTCACCCTCCCCAGTTCAATTTGTCTCACCCTCCCCTCTCGACCAATTCATGCGTGGTGGCCAGGGTTCACCACGTGGTGTGGTGCACGCAACTTCCGGCCAGACTTCCCTCCCACTAAAATCTTTCCTTGAAGACGCCTCCGTTGATTCTCTCAGTTCCAGAGAAACTGGTGGGCGCTGGTAGTTTGAGCGCTTTTCTCTGATCAGAACCCCTTCTCACAGCCTCAAATCAGCGCTACTTTTCGTTATAAGCTGAAACGCGGTGGTCTGTCGGATGCACCGCATTCCGTACTGAGCCTTGGCTGGAAGATGGTGGTGAGATATTGGCTGTGTCAGAGCGAGATTCTTTTGGTTCCTCCGCGTGCGTGTGCGGAGCGAAGATTAGAGGCAACGAGAGAGCGGAAGGATGATGAACGGAGCAGCGTCGCGTACGCAAGGACGCGCGATGAGTAATGCGATTTTCGTTTTGACCCTAACGATAGATTTTCTACACTTCTCTGACCCCCATATGAGATAGCCCTTTTCTGGTGCATCTGACCTCTCCTCGCGGCGTACTTTGATTTCACGTGAGCACTTTGCCTTCTATCTTACTCGGCATACGTTTTTTAGGTAACGCAGGATGCGTTGGAGCGTCCTCTCGTCGCTCGCTTGGCTAGCGGCATGTCAGGACTTTCAACTTGGTAAGTATTTTGTATTTCTTTGATCGTACTCTATTTCACCTCGGAATATCTGACTTGAAAAGGGTCTCTATATGTGAGGAGCACCAATGGCGCGCGCTTATTGCTACCTAGCAGTGGTATTCATGAAACTTCGGAAGCCTCCTGGGAAGGTTCAAGTTACCTGATGATGAGCGAGTTTTCGATGTTACACCGTTCAGGGGCGGCATTCATGAACGCGATTGGAGGGTGAAAGGAATCGCGTCGCACCGCGTCTGAGAGTGAACATCGAATGCAGAGTCTTTTGCGCGAAGCGAAGAGCGAGAGTGAAAGTCCAACGCTGAGAGTCCCAAGCCCGAGGATTCTAACCCCCCCCCCTTAGCGTGTCCATTCGCTGCCTTTATTTTTCGTCCAGTACCATTTCAAAGGGTATTCCACCCACTCCCTAACCTTTCACATCGGTTGAAAAAGTTTACTGGACTAAACACGGTAGACCCTGACTGTGAGGACTTCAAAACGGTGCGAGGAGCTCGAGCCCAGCACGAGATTGACCAGCCGTTTCTGGAATGAACACTTCCTGAGCACGTTTCATCACCGTGCTCCTTTTGACAGCGGAGTCCGGGCATAGGATGAACTGCAATGCGAATTCATCTCTGACATAATTTTCCGTGATGCTCTCATGATCCTGCTTGGTCATCTACCCTGTCCCAAACGAGATGGTAAGCGAATAGTCCAAAGAAGCAGCGCACCCTCTGAGTCTCTGACATTTTCGGATTCTCGAACTTTGCGTACGCAAATACGTAGCATGTCCTACTGTAATCCAAAAACAGAAGATTTCGTGACCTCCGAGCTGTTATCCATATCCTTCTTCTTCTTCTTATCGGCCACAGCGAGCTTCTTCTCATAGGCGCAGGAAGGCGGCAACATCACACGGCTTTTTCCACATATCCAGAGCTGTCAGAGAAGTTGGTCGAGCTGGGCATGAAAATAAATGTAATGAATCATGCCCTGTGCCGTGGCAGTCAGGACATTCGTCGGGGACCGATGGATCGATCCTATGGACATAGGCCTTGAGGAATGAGGAATGCCCACAGCGCAGACCTGCCAGAATTACACGGGCGCGTCTTGGTAGGTCCTTCTCACTATCATCGACCTTTGGCGGTACACCGTCGAGTATAGAATTGTGAGGGGCACAGGAGAGGTATTCATTGACGAATCTGGTGTGCTCCATCTGCAGGAGCCTTTTCCGGTTGAGCTCTGAGGTTGCCCAACGTTGACGGTCATTAACAGAGACAGCGGCATACAACGGTGCACGGATGTTACGGGAACGAGGGGGGTCGGATGATAGCAGGGGGTAATTGGGGTGTGTGGCATTCCTGACTATGCCGATATGGAACTGTTGCATCTGCAGTTGGCAATGCTGCTTTACAGGGAGAAGGGTGCATTCTTGATGTAGGTGGGAAACAGGAGTGGATTTAGGGCATCCAGTGATGACACGTAGAGCAGCGTTTTGTTTCCCTGAAGTTTGTTCCAGGACGTTTCCGTCAAGTGCCTTGACCAGACTGGAGCTCCATATTCCAGTACGGGCTGTATCATCGCCTTGTAAGTGACACGCAATACTTCCTTTGAGCTACCCCATGTAGTTCCTGCCAGAGCACGGAGTATATTATTACGCGCACTGGCCGTAGCAGCTCGAATACGTGAGTTTTCATGGAAACGCAATGAAGGGTCCAGGAACACACCGAGTAGACGAGGGTGCTTAGATAAGGGCAGCAGATTTCCTTCCCAGAGAACCTGGGGATGCAGTTTGTGCTCAGCCGTTGCAGTGGTGCACAGAGTAACGCTGGACTTCGTAGGAGAGACCTTTAACTGTTTCGATTCCAGGAATTTGGCCAGACTGCTAAGGTATTTGTTCATCTCCACAGTGGCGTGATCAATAACAGGGTCAGTGCACACAATAGTGATGTCATCCGCATACAGACATAAATGGATGTTGGGCTGTGGCTTCGGAATATCAGATAGATACAGAGAGAATAGACTCGGTGACAATACTTTGCTTGGGGAACGCCTGCCTTCAAGGGAACAGACTTCGACATGTGCCCATCGAACTTCACACGTATAGAGCGATTTTTGACAAAGTTGTCGGTCCATCGTTTACACCATTCCGGCATATCACAGTCCAGTATCGATTTAGACAGCAATGACGTACTGACATTGTCGAAGGCGGCAGTCAGATCAATTGCCACGACCAGACTTCTACCAGCAGGAGTTTTCTGGTTGAAACCGGCAATAATGTGCTCCGTGATCGACGTGAGTGCAGTTATGGTGGAGTGAGCCTTCTTCAAGCCATGTTGATATACGTTATGTTGGAGTGGAGTTTGGAGATGCGGGCAGATGATCTTCTCCGCTAACTTAGCGATGGGGGACAGAAGGGAAATGGGTCGATGAGAAGTTGCCTTGTCCTCAGGCTTTCCTGGCTTCGGGATCGGTAGGACGAGTGCTTGCTTCCACCTCGCAGGAATCACACCAGTACTGAATGACGAATAGAACCATGATAACATCCGGGTGATGAGAACGTGCGAATAGAGAGAGTTCAGATAACTTGTTGCGAAGGCCGTTGAGATTAATGTGAACAATGT
This sequence comes from Aplectana chamaeleonis, assembly GCA_029168955.1. Classification (NCBI taxonomy): domain Eukaryota; kingdom Metazoa; phylum Nematoda; class Chromadorea; order Rhabditida; family Cosmocercidae; genus Aplectana; species Aplectana chamaeleonis. Next base: position 303,602 of record JAPDOI010000522.1, read on the forward strand.
AGAGGGGGCGGTTGGTAATTGAGGAATCAGAGTTGCTGGGGGCAGAGCATGGAACACAACGAAAGGATGAGTCATGATGCCTCACAGAACTGAGGCCCGAACAGGAGAAGTGCACCCACCTCTGGCATCCGAAGCACTGGACGCTGTTATGTCTCCGTTAACATCCATGCCGCACGTGGCGCATAGGTACTTCTGCGCTGGACCAGGATTCCTCTCGACGCCGGCCCTCTGTAGTAAAATCCTCAGGAGAGCTGAGGCCGACCAGCACCTCTCCCATGACAAAAACCCTCTTCTCGGAGGGGTTGACGTCGGTTTGCACGGAGGCGATCTTCTTTCCTCCACACTGCCACGGCACGAACGTACGACTTCTCGGCAACACAGATGATCTTCTCCGCTAACTTAGCGATGGGGGACAAAAGGGAAATGGGTCGATGAGAAGTTGCCTTGTCCTCAGGCTTTCCTGGCTTCGGGATCGGTAGGACGATTGCTTGCTTCCACCTCGCAGGAATCACACCAGTACTGAATGACGAATAGACAAGATCGCTGAGCAACTCAAGGAACTGGTCCGGTAGATGCTTCAGATGGATAGCTGAAATGCCGTCTGGTCCCTCAGCCCTGGAGTTCTTCAATGATTTGATGAGGGCAGACACAGCTGAAGCAGTTATTGCAGGAGTATCGTGACGACTGAGTTTCCTTATAGACCGGAGAGTTCTTCTGTGAGAACGATCACGGCGCGAAGTCGCCGAGGCAAAGAGCTTCCCAAGTCGACAAGCAGCACCATATCCAGACTCGAATCTACCCGAAGGGAACTCCAGCATGTTTCGGTCCGTTGATATTGTCTTTCCTGACAGCTTCTTCAGAACACTCCATGTTTTCTTGGCGTCAGTCTTGAAGTTTATGGACTCTGTGAACTCCTGCCATCGCTTTTGCTTGTGCATGTTAAGCAGGTTAGTTATCTCGTCTGACAGTTGCTGTATGCTCGAGTCAGCATGATCAGTTCGTCGCTTCTCATCCCGTAGTTCGATCAGCTCCAGAACTTCCTTCGGAACATTAGGGTGAAACGTTCTCACTCGTCCTGTTGGAATGGCCGCTCTAGAGGCCCTGCATATGGCATCAACGACGAACTTCTCTTTCTCGTATTCAGAGCCGGTGAGCGGATAGTTGGCTACCCGGCTGAGTAACACCTCCTTAAACAGGACCCAATTAGCCTTACGATAATTAGTATACAATTTGCTACGTGAGCCTGAGAAGGGTGCGAGATGACTATTAAGAGACAAATCCAGTGATGCACATATTGGTAGATGATCGCTGGCCATGACAACAGCAGTGGACCAGTTACAACATACAGCGAGAGAGGAGGAGACAAATGTGACATCTGGCGAAGAGGGCCTGCCTGTGCTCGGAAGACGAGTAGGAGCGTCCTCATTAATAGCAACAAGATCACAATCATCCGCAAACTGCTCAAGTAGTTCGCCTCTATCATCGGGCCTTAGAGAGGAGAACCAGGACGATGAGTGTGCGTTAAAATCACCAGCCATAATAAGTGAGGACGATGGGAGGGAAGAGTGTACAGTAAGCAAAAATGGTGTAGGATCAAACGAATTGGGACAGGAGGTGGTTGGGGGAATATAAACATTAACAACATCTAATGGGCAACTTTGCAATACAACATGGACACCAATACACTCAACAACGTTATCAGCGGGGAGCGCAATGAGGTATGAGGGAATAGAAGATTTTACAAAAGTAGAGACGCCACCACCATGAGAAGTACGGGGGAGGTGGTAAGACGTGTAACCGGGGAGGCGGGGGAGAGAAGAGGATGCGCTAAGTTTTGTCTCCTGCAAGAGGATGACATCAGGATGAAAGCGTTCAACGTACAATGTCAGTTCAACAAGTTTGGCACGCAGGCCATTAATGTTAAGTTGAAAAATGTCCAGAGTATGAAGAGGAACACTAGGGGGAGAATTAGAGCAAGATATACAACAATAAGCATCAGTGTAGTCATTATAGCTAGCTAACCCCGAACATTTGAGGTGTACCCAGCCAAGGCAACCACCGCACTGAACGCTCGCATGTTGAGCCGATAATCCACAGTGACAACAGGGATATCGCGGAGTCTTGCTGCGTGGCCCTGGGTTCCTCTCAATGCCAGCTCGTAGTAGTAGAATACGGAGTGCGGCAGCCAGCCATTCGCACTCCAATACAGAAAAATTTCCTCGTGGAGTTGTTGATGCCCGTTTGATGAGTCTCCTTGATCTTGGTAGTCGACTCCACAGATCCACCACGCGTAGGTTGAGCATCTCGGATCCATCCATATCCTGAAACACTCCCTGCGACGTGAAGAAGAATATCTGTATCAAGAGAGAGTATCACGAGCTTTTCGAGCGAAAAGAATGCAAAAGAGTTATCTAGTATAGCTTAGCTCTCTCATTTTGAGCCGGTCGAAATTAGGCTTATCGGGCTTTTCATGTCAAAATCTCCTTATCAGTGTAATATTTTGCCTTGACCGACCGCTCCGCTGCTTGCTCCGCCCGGACTCATCCGCGCAAGTCAGGCTTTATGTGAAAAAAGAGTGAGGACGTGAAAAACTCGTCGAGTCCTGTTTTTGGATTACGGTCGGACATGCTACGTGTTTGCGTAAGCACCGTCCGAAAATGTCAGAGACGCAGAAAGTGCGCTGCTTCTTTGAACTCTTCGCTTGCCATCTCGATTGGAACAGGGTATAGCCTATCAGGCTACGACTTGGCAGGCTTGAGATGCCAGCCCGGTAGGCAGGCTTACGGCTCCGCAAAGTTCCCGTAGAACTTTTGCCTTGGCGGCGCGGTGAATCTACGACTGGACGGTTCATGACGGAATCACAGCACAGCAAGCTTATGGTGCATAGGACCCTGCAAAGGTCTTTTCAAAATTATTACATATTTTCTCCATATTGCTCTCGTTACCCTAATCGCATTTCTCTCTTCTCTCTTTCTGACAAACAAAGAGTTGCTAAGCTACCGTTCCCCGAGTTATGCACTTATGTGCCACCAACTCGGGTTACTGGCAGGGCGACACCAGTAGTGCCACATTTGTGCATCGTATACATTAGCAACTCTCTGGGGTTCCCAACACGTTGAGTAGATTCGCGGTGGGGTCGTTACGCCGCGATGCTGGGAATCGAAGGCCGAGGAGACGGAATATCCGCGCAAGGTTCAGAATTCGCGGCGAGATCTCGGTGGGCTCGAGGCAGGCGTCAGGCTCTCGTTATCTTCGTGGCTGGTTCATGCGAAATTTCTTGAGTGACCGTATTCATGAAATTATGGGAGCCTCCCGGGAAGGTTTTTGAAAGCGGCCGTGGTATGGGCGGACGGACTTTGGACCCCCCCCCCCTCCCGGGAGGCTCCCGTAGTTTCATGAGTACGACGAAAGGATGCATTCAAAGCGCTCAGATTGCTTTGAAAGAGTCTTTCTCTGTGACACCACCTGACAAAAAGTGCGACTGTGTCTCGGCGGAAACAAAAATGTAGGTGCTCTCTGAACCGCTGTGTGCTTCGAGTTTCACAAGAGTTCACATGGGGTTTGCGTCGGTGATTCGAAAGTTAAGCTGGACGAGGAGATCATGTGCAATGTGGGTAACATGCATGGAGAACTTGAGGAAAGTGTTCACCCTACTGTTCTTAACGCCGTTCGTGGAGTCCGTGAAAAAAAGTGTTCACACTACTGTTTTAAACACCGTTCATGGATTCCGTCAAATCGTGTCGCTCAGTTACACAGTTTATAAGGTATGACGGACATCGCAACAATGTTAAAGTTATAGTTTTGTAATGTTTTCCAACCTAATCTTTCAAAATCTTCGGACGTATCTAGACCCCCTTCTCCAAGAGTTTTGCCTGATCGTTGACGAGCAGCCCACTGTTTCAGGTCATAACCATCCTGCTGCTGGTCCAGACTCAGCAGACTTACTTGCCAGAAGTCTTGACGACGCAAATATACTACAGGATGTCGATTCCTTCCCGCAGTCCCTGATCGATCCTGATGGCCGTAGGATCATTGCTCCGTTGAAAAAAGTTTCACTGCAGTAAGTTAGTGTTAATTTTTTATAGGAAATCTTACCGCAAAAGAAAAATCCCTTGAATCTTTGCAATTTCGCTTGCAATAATGTTTAATTATGGCACTCGTTATACACCAGCGGAATGAAAAGGTACCGCATTGACATTGAGGCGGAGTGCGTTAGGAATTCACGCAGTCTTGCGTAGAACGACACAATATTGCAGGACAGAAATTCTTGAACATCTATTGGGCGATGTTCTTAATGTTTCCCAACCGGAAAACAGGCGAGGGAAACGGGGTGAGCGAAGTCGGTGATTGGACGAGATACGGGGCTGGCCGTGTTCCGCCCAGTCACGAACTTCTCTCTCCGCCGTTTCTCCCGCCCCTTCTGCGGTTGCAAGCATTACGACCACCACCCACCTTTATCGCTAATTTTTCACAAAAACCTATTTTATAATATTTTAACTGCAGTTCTGTTTGAACCATTTTTGTGATGTTTCAACAAGTTTGACCTTGAAAAATAGTCATCTGGTGGAGCTTGGTAAAGTGCCTTTCGAGTAGGCCCCGCAGCGACGCAGTACACAACATCGCGGCATGGACTACTGCGTAGTGAGGCGTTCCGCCGCGTTTTTTCTGCGACCACTATTCCTCTTGGAAAGCCTTAAAGGCAGTGTTCACGATAAATTTCACTTCGGATATCTCCACGGTTTACGGAAGGTCTGGTGTCCTATATGGCAAGGCATGCTTAAAAAGGACACGAAAGACGCGTTTTTGAGCCAAGACGGGTCCTCTCTTGTTTACGTTGATTTTAGAGCTTGGAGAAATTGACCGCTAGAAGGATGATACCTATCAGTGCAATGAAGCGATCAGCTCACTTATCAGCACTTCCTTGACTTGATCGTTCCTGTAATCTGAGTCTTCATTTGTTCCTATCGAGGGGCGGATCTGGGGCACGGGGCGTGTCTGGGACACCGAAACGCTTGTTGGCAGCCGTTATTTTGACGCTCCTGGCTCGTTTTCTACCTTTCTTTCGACACTGGGAGCCTAGGATCCTTCTCGCCTATCATTTCTCTGTGGAAAGTCAACGAGGATGATCATCGTGAACGCTGCCTTTAATAGAGTGATGGCAACTATTAGTGACTGTTATCCTGTCATTTCCGCAGCGTCCCGCAGGCAGGCTCAGGCGTACGGTGTGACGATCACAGAGGGGGGGGGGCGCAGCCTCAGACGCCGGGTAGGGGGGGGGGCGCAGGCCCTTTCCTCCTACCGTACCGAGCAGATTTTTTCGCAAAACCGGCGATTTGCGGCCATTTCGCGCGCACAAAGCGCCACATAGCCATAACCTATATCAAAGTCCTACGAATTCAATTTAATGCCATTTTTGAACAGCTTTCAACGAGTAAAAAAAGTGATGCGAAATAACTGAGTCAATACCCGAAATCAATCAAAAATTGTATGTTTCCACATAAAAATCCCTCATTGTGAACTGATCAGGCGGTCATCATAAGAGAAATCTGACATGTTTCGATCTGTGGTCATTGGGGATCACAGAAAGAAATACAAATATTACGATGAAACACCGGGGTCAGAAAGAGTTTTCACGTGCCATCGCGTTCGCCTCACTAAGAGGAACATTAAAATTCTGAAAATTCATTCCGTCAATTTTGAAGTGAGTTGTGGCGATGGGGCGCTCTGTTCTAGCAAAAAAATGCAACAGAACGTTTGCAGAAAATTTACTCGGTGCTGCACTTCTTTTTCAGACCTCGAAATTGAGTGTGAAATCTACTGAAAGGCTCTCTTCGTTTGGAAGAGTTTCAAGAAATGTAGCGAAGTGGTGGAGGCTTGCGTTCACGTGTTCCACAATAATAGATGTACTGGCGTCATTTATTACCTTTATGTGACATTTTCTTGCTTACGCCCCTGCGATGTGACATCTAAAGTCTGTTTCAGCCGTCTGAGACTTACAAGCAGCACCAGGTAACTGGCGAGAATGTTGTATACTCATGACTGAAAACTTGCAGCCCATCAGACACGGTGAAGCATCGTCATTGGAGGGAACCCGAAATTAATGACCTGTGCTACAGATCGTTAGGTAAATCTCCTATTAATCCTGGTTGGTGAACCAAATAGGAAGTACTCCTTCATAAAAAGTATTTGGGTGAGGTTCATTGCATATCGTACTGCGTCGTGATCACAAGGGTCAATTTGTGAGCTTCGCAGTCATCAGCAGATCATTTCTTGCGGGTCCCGAAACTTTGTTGCTGGTTATACATGTTCTTTCAATAATCCGTAGATACCTGGCATCCTACCGGTCATAACGAAAGCCCCACCACAACTGCTTCAAGAAAGAGAATTTAGACGTTTAATAAAGAATGCTCAAAGACTCATCGAGAGGCCAGCTTGCTGTGTCTGGGAATCTAATGAAGTTTAGCGTTTCCGTGAGACATGCAAGGTGCCACGTGCGAACTTATTCTCAACTTCCACAGTAGTTAATGAACGATTGACAGGAGATGCAGTTCTCAATAAAAATACTATCTATTCTATTCCGTTCCCGGAGTGATCATCTGTTAGAGGTGAGATCGGAAGGTTTTCGTCGATGACTTACTTCAACAGATCGTGTTTCATGTTAACAGCGATTTGCTTAAAGGCAGCGTTCACGATGATCATCCTCGTTGACTTTCCACAGTGAAATGATAGGCGAGAAGGATCCTAGGCTCCCTTTGTCCAAAGAACGGTAGAAAACGACCCAGGAGCGGCAAAATAAAGGCTGCTAACAAGCGTTTTGGTGCCCCAGACACGCCTGGTGCCCCAGATACCCCCTCGGAATGAACAAATGAAGACTCGGATTATAGGAAGGATCAAGCAAGGAAGTGCTGATAAGTGAGCTGATCGCTTCATTGCACTGATAGGTATCATACTTCTAGCGGTCAATTCCTCCACGCTCAAAAATCAACGTAAACAAGAGAGGGCCTATTTCTGCTCAAAAACGCGTCTTTCGTGTCCTTTTTAAGCATGCCTTGCTATATAGGGCACCAGACCTTCCGTAAGCCGTGGAGATATTGGAAGTGAAATTTATCGTGAACACTGCCTTTAATCACACCTGTAGGCTCTTCTCGCTTCGTAATGAGCTCCACAAGCAACTGTTCCTGTCTTCATTGTGCAATTACGAGTGGAAATTTTCTGGCAAAATTAAATGCCTTTCTAGATGTAGTGTAGGCTATGACAGTAGATGTTATTGCAGCCCCGGTGGCTCGCTTCAAGCCTTCCTTCTCATGGCCTAGGAAACACGCAAGGTTTTGTTGTGCTCTGTAGGGTTGTATAGTTGTGTCATCTCATCGTCTGGCGAAGTAATCTCAACCCATTTCTGCACGTTCAAAAAATCTGTAGATAGTTTTTTTAAGACAGGACACCTTGTCATAGTCAAAGTGAGCTGTGTCGAAGACAGTCTTCACCCTCCCTTGGCTGTCGCCGTGGGAGCGGGGCCTCTCTGTACCTTGCCGTGCTCTGTTGGATCTGTATTCTACGCACTTTCCAGAATGAAGGGCGAGTATGTCGCTTTCTTCGTTCTACTGGGATTGATTCTGATCTGGATCACCATCCACTCAGAACATTTTCGTTTACTTGATTTCAACTTTAGAAACAACTTTCTGCTTGTCGCCGTTACTAACCACGGTATAGTTGTTTGTATGTTGAAAACAACTTGAGGCTCACCAACTTGCAAACAACAATTGCCCTTACTGTAAGAACAACTGTATAACAAGCTACTGAGGTACTGGGGGTGATGGCCTGGGAACCTCTGCCAGCTGGTCGCGATTCGACGCGGTCAGCGGTGAGGGACCACTCTCATCGCGGACCACGGCCAAAACCGCCCCCTCCCCCAGCCGTGGGATCCCCTATCCCTCAGCGGTCAAAAATGTGCTGGCCTCCGGAGAGGGACTCCAAGTCACCTTCCAGGGCCGGCATCAGAATGCCGAATGAGGACTCGAGTAAGATGAGGCACCTTTTATACCGGCCGTGCACGTGATAAGCACATTACGACGTGATCACCATCAATTGATAAAGCAACCGATTAATTTGAAGATAGTTACCCGATTCTCGAGTCTTATGCTGATATCTAGTTGTTGATACCGTATCGCCCAATTTGGCTGAATCCAAGCTTGTTTCCACCGTATAGCATCACTAATCAGCTGAAGAAAATGAGCTTTGACTTGTTTTCCCCGGTGATTGAGCGCAAAGTAGGGCTACAGTTGTTTTGAAGTCAATTTATAGTTGGTGGTCTCCGACATAACTCAATCCTTAGTTGAATTAAAGTGGTTTCAAGCTAAATTAGTTTAATTAAAGTTGATTTCGCTAGTTATTGGTGGGAATCAAGTTATTCGAAAAGTTCTGAGTAATAGATCTGGTGTGCCAATCCTCGCGGTCTGACTACTGTCGCAAAGCTTGCTGCAGGAAAGTTTGCACCAATAGAGAGCGTTATCTTGCGAGTTTTGTCTCTCACACCATTGTCTCAGTCGATGGCGCGAAGATACACGCCATTGAATCGAACAGTAAAATCGACATGTAAAAAATTGACAGGAATTACGTCTCTCCCAAACCATCTTATAACTGAAGAAGGCCTCTAGATCAGTTTTCAAAGCTTTATCAGATAGAAAAGTGAGAAAACTACTTAGTTAGTCCTTTCAGAAGCCAAGCAGTCGACTATGAGTGTGTCATTCGGGGCGCTGAAAAAGCAAAAAACCGCTGTTTGGACTTACACGTCAGGGGACGTCGAAAAAATAATTTTTCTGGATCGGGCTGTTGTAGTGTTTATTTTGAAGAGGACCATTGATAAAAGCTGTCGGCCGAGTCCCAGGTCGATCCGACCATTTTGAGCCGATTACGACGGGTGTGACGGCTGTAGATGTGACGGTGTGATTTGAGCCTTAAAAACAGGCCTCATCACACCGTGTGATTTTTGCGATGAAGGCCTCTAGATCAGTTCTCAAAGCTTTATCAGATAGAAAAGTGAGAAAACTACTCAGTTAGTCCTTTCAGAAGCCAAGCAGTCGACTATGAGTGTGCCATTCGGGGCGCTGAAAAAGCGAAAAACCGCTGTTTGGACTCACACGTCAGGGGACGTCGAAAAAATAATTTTTCTGGATCGGGCTGTTGTAGCGTTTATTTTGAAGAGGACCATTGAAAAAAGCTGTCGGCCGAGTCCCAGGTCGATCCGACCATTTTGAGCCGATTACGACGGGTGTGACGGCTGTAGATGTGACGGTGTGATTTGAGCCTTAAAAACAGGCCTCATCACATCGTGTGATTTTTGCGATGAAGGCCTCTAGATCAGTTCTCAAAGCTTTATCAGATAGAAAAGTGAGAAAACTACTCAGTTAGTCCTTTTAGAAGCCAAGCAGTCGACTATGAGTGTGCCATTCGGGGCGCTGAAAAAGCGAAAAACCGCTGTTTGGACTTACACGTCAGGGGACGACGAAAAAATAATTTTTCTGGATCGGGCTGTTGTAGTGTTTATTTTGAAGAGGACCATTGAAAAAAGCTGTCGGCCGAGTCCCAGGTCGATCCGACCATTTTGAGCCGATTACGACCGGTGTGACTTGATCTATAACGTTCGCTTTTGCTGAAAAATGGTTTGGAAGCATTTTTCGGAAGAGACTCTCAAATTGGTTCGCACAAATGTCCAAAGCTGGAGGAGGGGGGGCCGCACCTCTCACTGTCCGATCACACCGCTACGCCTCACCCTGCCCGCAGGTGAATAACTATGGTGGATCTTTCCTTCACATATTTAGCCCAGAAAGCGAATAAGTGCAGGCTGTTTTTTTCAGTGCGGAAGAAGAGTTGCGACAAGAAGCTCAAGAGATATCGCGTCTTCTCAATGTGAACCATACCAGCGCCCCCCTGTCAGTATGGCTATTAACCATGGTTGGATGTTTCCTGGTAGTATTGTGTGGGGTCCTTCCAGCTGTCTTTCTTCCAGCTAACAGCAGCGAATACCTTCAAACGGAAGGTTTGTGGGATAATGAAGGATCTAAAGCCTTTAACTGTCCATGGAATGCATTGCAGAAGGCAAGCGGAATCTTAATCTGCTTTTGTCGTTTGCGGTCGGGAGCCTTCTTGGAGACGTCTTCCTCCATCTTTTGCCTACAACGTGGAACGCTTTCAGTGGTGTGGTTTTTTCAAGTTCGCGATAGCTTCTTCGCTTGCTAGCTAGGTTTTCGGTCTGCATGATTGGCAATTGAAAATAAATCCAGCTAATCTCGGTCGTGTTGGCTTGTGCACTCTTGCTGGCTTGTTGATATGCCTTGTCGTTGAGAAGCTCTATAGTACAACGGAGAAAAGCCAGCACGAGGTCAGTTCAATTCTAATACTGCGTTGAGTAGGTCGTTCGTCCTTAAGAATCTGTAAGAGGTGTTTTCAGGTCTGTGCAATAATGAACCTCGCTGCCAATTTAGTGGATAATTTTACTCACGGCTTGGCTGTTGGAGCAAGTTTCCTGATTTCAACCAAGGTGCTTTGATTGACTGTTAGATGGTCTAATTATTTTATAAAACATTATATACAGAAGAACACTAGAAATTTCACTGTTTGACAATGTAGAATGTTATTCTGGCAAAGAAAAGAGTATGTATCGCAGAGTAAAAGAAATTTGCCATTGTAGAGTCATTATGCTGGCTCTTGGCTGATCTGCTTCCACTTAACTCTGAGAGAATCTGCCGTGCAAGCACCGTGATGCTTCCGCGATCCGCGATGGTACCGTGATCGTTTCCCTTTCGTCCCGCGATCCGTGCTCTTTCCGCGATAGCTACCCGATCGACCCATCCGTTGACATTCACATGCTCCGCGATAGCCCCGTGCTCGTATCCTCTGGGCCCCTACCAGAAACCGAGGGGATTCTATTCGTGAACGTTTTGCGGGGATTCTCTTAGAGTATTTATGAGCCCCCACCTTTCTACGCTTCTCCCAGGACCGAACGTACTAGAGAGTCGAGCTCACGCTGGGATAATCTCAGCGTGGGTGGACCACAACTTCATTGTCAGATAAAGACAGTGGCGTAGATTTGGGGTGTTGAGAAATATCAGCGAAATGTCGGGTAAAAAAGAAAACGGGGTCAGTGTTCCACGGAACGCTTATGGAAAGAATGAATACTTTCACGAAAACGTATCACCCGATGATGGAGTCGCAAAGTTCATACCAGGGTTTTGTCAGGCTCTGGACCATACTTTAGTCGATATAGCCACATATGGCTCGGAGTGCGACTCGTTGGAAGAAGATGAGAACATGCTCGCTTACTGAGTAGAGGTGAACGTGTTTCAGTTACCATACGTGCCATCATTCGAAGTCCCAAGCGGAGTTGAGCGGAACTGGGCTTCCTACACACAGAGGGAGGAATTGTCTCGTTCTCGCAGTCTGACACGTCACCCTAATCAATTCCAGCAGAGTGGTCCCGAGTGGAATTGAAGTCGCAAAAGGCGAGACAACTTCTCCCTCGGTGTGAAGAGAGCCCCTGTCCCAAACTCCGCGCTGCGCGCTCCGAAATCTGCAATGTCGCGCGTTTTGGGCGTTTGGCTCAGAATTTTGAAAACTGCAATTAATGCTGCGGATTGTGGGCATGTAAAGTCGGCTTGGATCGCATTGACCGTTTTCGTTCCCTCTTTACAGTGTAGTTTGCGTCAGGGTACGGCGCTGGGTGTGGATGTCCACAAGGGGCTGAGCTGCAGAGGGTTGTGGGAGGGGGAGTCTGAGCTCCGTTGTGAGACCAAGTGGCCAATTCTGAATGTTTTTGGTGGTTTCTCTTCTTCAGATTTCACATGTTTTAAGATAATATGTTCATGTTCCTTCAACTTTACAACAACAAAAAAAGTCCCAATAGCGCTCATGGGGCTCTGAGAAAATCGGCAAAAATTTGACCTAATAACGCTCCCGGGTTGGGAGAAAATCGCTAAAAATTGCTCCTGAGGGGGGAGTATGAGCGAAATTGGCCTTGTCCACACTCGTGCCGTACCCTGTTTTGCGTTGACGCAAATTGGATGTCATAGTTTATAGTATACGTGGACCGACTTCGTGCCAACGCGAACTACACCGTTAAGAGAGGACCACAATGGTCTGTGCGATCCTTGCCGACTGTAGGGTCTGTGGGGAGGGATGGACAGGAAATGCTTACCAATAATTCCACATTTAATCGCAAACCTAATCTCATCGCTTTTCAGGCGTTTCGCAAACGATTTTTGAATAATTCCACTGCCCTCGAGGCTTTATATGCAGCGAAAAGTATAGTAAAAATAAAAAAATATGGAGAGCAAAAAAAAGGAAGAGGAGCACAGTAAGCGTTTCTTCTGTGAGCTCGTGTAATGCGGTTGGTTACATGTATGATAGGTTTTTAATTGCTATGCATTCTGTGCCCTATCCAACGATGGGACCATTTTTTATCTGAAACGGAGTAATGCCATATGCATTTGTCTCCAATTTCCTATTAACCAGTTATTAATAGAGTGAATTTTCGGCTTTTTCAGTTCGGAATATTGACAACGTTCGCTATCCTTGTACATGAGATTCCTCATGAGGTCAGCGATTTCGCTATCTTGCTGCGTGCGGATTTCGACAGGAAGCAAGCCGTGAAGGCGCAGGTAGTCTAGCAGAGTACTTGTCAAACATTAGTATTTCGACCAGAGTCCTGCATGGTGTGATGCATCAGTTCAGGTGCATCTACGCCGGTCACGATAAATGCCGCAATTATTAACTTCGAGTGGGTCTGAGCAAAACGTTGTAAACATATCCGGTAATGCACGTCTTTGCTCTTGGCATGGGCGACCAGGTCATTTTTCCTGAGTCTACGTGGGTCATAGCCCACCAGTGGAAGCGTGTTGGTACAAAATGGCATGAATAACGGTTTATGATTCAAACACGAAAGTACAGCAGAACAGGAGCGATTTGGCCCAGGGAAACCTCTGAGAGCTTTCAGGACGGCAGGTCTGCGGTTACATGCGTTGTGGTATCGGGGCGAACAACCCAGGAGCAAGTACGGTCGAGCAGTGGTGTAGACGAGCCATTGGTCGCGGAACAAACGTTGTTGGTTGATGGCTGATCCCTGTTTAAAGGCAGCATACACGCTCGCAGACATGGTCCAGATATCAGCGTAAATAGGCCTGCAAGGTCCCTACCATGTCGTGAACGACGTTTGAAGCGCTGAAAACCAGCCAGGATGACATTATTCGAGTAACCGTGTCTCGCACGCCCGTATTTTCACACCCCTTCGAGTAACAGAATGAAAGGTTAAACTTGTGAAAACATGTGACAATTGAGAGTGATAGCACTATCAAAAGGGAGTGCACAAGAGAAACAGCTCGATTCACTTGAGTATAACATGTCTGCATACCTTCTTCCTCTTCTTATCGGCCACATAGAGCTTCTCCTCATAGGTGTAAAAAGGCAGTCACATCGCACGGGTTCGTCCACATATCCATAACTGTTAGAGAAGTCGGCCTTGCAGGACATGAAAATAAATGAAATGAATCGTGCCCTGTGTTGTGACAGTCAGGACATTCGTCGAGGATCGACGAGTCGATCTTATGGACGAAGGCCTTGAGGTGTGAGGAGTGTCTACATCGTAGACCTGCCAGGATGACGCGTGTACGTCTGGGTAGGTCCGTTTCGCTGTCATCGATCGGGGGGGGGCACGTCACCAAGAATTGGATTTAAGGGAGCACTGGAAAGGTATTCTCTGACGAATCGGGTGTGCTCCATGTGCAGTAGTCTGACGCGATTGAGCTCCGACGTCGCCCAACGTTGACGATCCAAGACAGAGACTGCAGCATGAAGTGGCGAGCGAATATGTCGGAAATGGGGACCAGATGACAGTAATGGGAAATTAGGGTGTGTGGAATTCCTTACAATGCCAACATGGATCTGTTGCGACTGGAGTTGACAATGCTGCTTTACAGGAAGCAGCGAACACTCTTGATGCAGATGAGATACCGGTGTGGATCTAGGGCATCCAGTGATCACGCGTAGAGCAGTGTTCTGTGCACGCTGAAGCTTGCTCCAAGAGGCTTCCGACAGGTGTCTTGACCATATTGGGGCTCCATATTCTAGCACCGGCTGCACCGTAGCCCTGTAGGTGGTTCGCGAAATTTCCTTAGAGCTGCCCCATGTAGTGCCTGCTAGCGAACGTAGAATGTTGTTACGTGTGTTGGCAGCAGCAGCTCGAGTACGTGTGTTTTCGTGAAAACGCAATGACGGGTCCAGGAATACACCAAGTAGACGAAGGTGTTTTGATAAGGGCAGCATATTTCCTTCCCAAAGAACCTTGGGATGCAGCTTGTGTTCGGCAGTCGCTGTGGTGCACAAAGTAACGCTGGACTTGGTTGGTGAGACCTTTAGCTGCTTCGATTCAAGGAACTTGGCCAGACAGACGAGGTATTTATTCATCTCAGCAGTGGCTCGATAGATGACAGGGTCAGTACAAATAATAGTGATGTCATCCGCATATAGACATAAGTGGATGTTTGACGAAGGCTTCGGCACATCAGACAGATACGAAGAAAACAGGCTGGGAGATAAAACTCTTCCTTGTGGGACGCCTGCCTTCAGGGGCACAGACTTCGACAAGTGTCCATCAAATTTCACACGAATGGAACGATTTTTGACAAAGTTATCGGTCCATCTTTTGCACCAGTCGGGAATGGTAGAGCCCAGGATCGATTTGGACAGCAGCGGGATACTGACATTATCGAAGGCAGCAGTTGAGTCAACTGCCACGACTATACTTCTACCAGCTGGAGGTTTCATGTTGAAGCCAGCAATTATGTGTTCTGTGATGGACGTGAGTACCGTGATGGTAGAGTGGGCCCATGTTGATGCACGTTATGACGTAATGCTTCTTGGAGGTGCGGGTTGATGAATTTCTCCGCTAACTTAGCAATAGGGGATAAAAGGGAGATGTGTCGATGCGAAGTTGCTTGATCTTCTGGTTTGCCAGGCTCGAGGATCGGGAGAACAATTGCTTGCATCCATCTAGCGGGAATGACACCTGTGCTGAATGACGAGAAGACTAGGTCACAAAGTAATTCAAGGAACTCTTCCGGCAAGTGCTTGAGATGGACGGCTGACACACCATCGGGTCCCTCGGCTCGCGAGTTCTTCATGGACTTGATGAGAGAAGACATCTCAGATGCAGTTATGGCAGGCACATCTTGTCGGCTGAGCTTCCTTATAGACCGGAGAGTGAGCCTATTGGAACGATCACGGCGGAACGTCGCTGAAGCAAAGTGTTTTCCAAGTCGACATGCAGCCTTAAATCCGGACTCGAATTTCCCCGAAGGGAACTCAAGCATGTTGCGCTCTGCTGCCAATTTCTTCCCAGACAACCGCTTAAGAATGCTCCAGGTTTTCTTTGCATCAGTGAAGAAATCCAAGGATTCAGTGAACTCCATCCATCGCATCCGCTTGTAATCATTCAGCATTTTGGTGATCTCATCAGACAGTCGTTGAATGCTGGGATCTGCAGGATTAGCTCGGCGCTTCTCGTCCCGTAATTCGGTCAGCTCCAGGACATCTTTGGGAAGGTTATGGTGAAACGTTCTAACGCGTCCTGTAGGAATTGCAGTTCTGGAGGCGTTGCATATGGGAAATGTTGGGGATCGAAACCCTAAGATATCGGCGAACCGAGTTCGATTTACACTTATGTTATAAAATCGTTAACGGTCTTTGCGACATCCCATTTGAGAGTGTTTTCGTGTTCACCAGCCGCTGTACTCGCTCCCGCCAGCACGCTTTTCAGCTGGCACGTAGATTTACGTCGAAGTCCAACGTGCTGCATTCCTTTGCATTTAGAGTCATCCCAGTTTGGAACAAATTACCTTCAGAGATCGTTGAGGCCGCGCAGTTTCCGATTTTCAAAAGCAGGCTATCCCATTTCAACCTCAGGTCATTGCATGGGGTCGATGGCCGTGCTTTCTGCTAAAGCTTTAAATTCAGGGTGCTCTTATTCGTACGAGTGTTTTCTTTGCCTACAATTTTGTTTGCCTGCATGTCCAGGCTGTCTTGTTTAAACCTATCTCACATACATTTTGTATGTTTCTTTGTCGCCAGATAAAGCTATTGAATTGAAAATATGGCATCAACAATGAACTTGTCCTTCTCATGAACGGAGCCTGTTAGCGGATAGTAGGCAACCCGACTGAGTAACACCTCTTTAAACATGACCCAGTTGGCCTTACGGTAGTTGGTGTACAATTTGCTACGAGAGCCTATGAAAGGTGCCTGGTGACTGTTGAGAGACAAATCCAATGAAGCACATATGGGTACATGATCGCTGGCCATAGCTATAGCAGTGGATCAGTTACAGGGGACAGCAAGAGAGTATGGTACAAAAGTGACATCCGGAGAGGACGGCCTGCCCGTGGAAGGAAGGCGAGTGGGGGCGTCCTCGTTAATGGCAACAAGATCACAATCCTCAGCAAAAAGCTCAAGTAGTTCCCCTCTGTCATCGGGATCTAGAGAGGAGAACCAGGATGTGGAGTGAGCATTAAAATCGCCAGCCATGACAACAGAAGACAATGGGAGGGCAGTGTGCACAGATTGCAAAAATGGAGTGGGATCAAACGAATTTGGACATGAGGAGATTGGGGGAATATAAATATTAACAATATCTATAGGGCAACTCAGCAATACAACATGGACACCAATACATTCTACAACGTTATCAGCGGGGAGCGCAATGAGGTATGAGGGAATAGAAGATTTTACAAAAGTAGAGACGCCACCACCATGAGAAGTACGGGGGAGGTGGTAAGACGTGTAACCGGGGAGGCGGGGGAGAGAAGAGGATGCGCTAAGTTTTGTCTCCTGCAAGAGGATGACATCAGGATGAAAGCGTTCAACGTACAATGTCAGTTCAGCAAGTTTGGCACGCAGGCCATTGATATTGAGTTGAAAAATGTCTAGACTATGAAGAGGAACCCTAGGGGGAGAGTTAGAGCAAGATATACAACAATAAGCATCAGTGTAGTCAATATAGCTTGTTAACCCCGAGCATTTGAGGTGTACCCAGCCGAGGCAACCACCGTACTGGACGCTTGCATGTTGAGCCGACAATCCACAATTACAACAGGGATATCGTGGAGTCTTGCTGCGTGGCCCTGAGTTCCTCTCAATGCCGGCTCGCAACAGTAGAATGCGAAGGAGTGCGGCAGCCAGCCATTCGCACTCCCATACAGAAAAAAACTCCTCGTGGAGTTGCTGATGCCCGTTCGATGAGTCTCCTTGATCTTGGTAGTCGACTCCACAGATCCACCACGCGTAGGTTGAGCATCTCGGATCCTGCATACCGGTCTGCATACCGATTAACTCTCGTCCACTTTCGAGAACGCCGTTCTACTCCGGCTGACTTTTGAAAATGGAGGATTTCATCGGTGCAAAAACATGTAATATCCAGGGGAATTGAGCTTTTGCTCTCTTTCACTCCCTTTTGATAGTGCTATCACTCTCAATTATCACATGTTTTCTTAAGTTTAACTTTTCGTTCTGTTACTCGAAGGGGTGTGAAAATACGGACGTGCGAGACATGATTGCTCAAATATAGTCATCTTGGATGATTTTCAGCGCTTCAAACGTCGTTCACGACATGGTAGGGGCCGTGCAGGCCTATTTATGATGATATCTCGACCATGTTTGCGAGCGTGTATGCTGCCTTTAAGTAGTGAATCGGTGATCGATCGTTGTGTGAGAGGCATCCACCCTGGAATGTATCAGATATAAGCATGATTAGATGGGAACGGCAAGTCCATAATATTCCTCCGTGCTCAAGTCCCTGATATCGCGCTGACTAACCGTTACACAGCGCCGCGCTGGTCAAGAGGAAGGGGAAGTTCCTGATATTCATCCGCGCTTTCCCCTGACCCTTAAACCTGTATCAGGGGACCCGGCTTCACGTACGTCAGTCTTTCCTTTTTGGTATCCTGAGCGTGGTGATCCTACGGTGCGTCATATTCGTTACACACAAAGTCGTTGAACCGTATCAGTATTCCGGGCAACACCTCGCAGAGAGCTTGTACCAACACAAGGCAGTAGCTATATGTTGCGGAACTTAGTTCCTATTTACATTGTGAGGACGGACGGCGGAGCCGCGTGAAATTCATTAACACTGCTTCCGACAATAGTGCAGAAAGGGGAAATGCATGTACATGCATCAGTTGAATTCAATTTCAAAATTGAGTGCAAAGAGAACTAAGGAAATGAAGGAAAACTAACCTGACCAGCAGATTGGGGAAGCTTGCGTTGAACTGTCCACATTGGTAGGGGGCGAACGGCTGGAGCGGGCGTCTCGCTGTTTAGAGGACTCTATAGCATTACATGCGCGAAGGTGCGCTTCGTGGCCGGTTGAGCGTCGTGCGCGTGACGAACGCGGAGCATGTTGCACGAGGAAGCAGTTGTAGTAAATGACATGAATTGAATGCGGTATAAACGCCTGCTCGCGTAATTACCTTTAAACCTGGCATATCGCATCGCCGTCCGCTTCGCCCCGTCTGTACCTCATATACTGGCGGGTGAATAATGTCGGTCTCATTTGCGCATGGACAAACTCTTACACAAGCGATGATGGAAGGTTGGGGGCTTAGAAAAGTTCTGAATGAATCACCGAAAGCTTGTGATGCAGCACAGAGTGATCTGTATAACAATTTCTTCCCAACTCCAAGTCAGTTTTTCGCTTCAGCAGGCTCTGAGACCACCATTTTCAGCTGGCGTAGAGATGGAAGTGTTGCAACCGTTTGTTTGTAAATTTGCTATTCATGTATCCTTCACTTCTCCCATCTTCCTCCCAATAGTCCTGTCTTACCGCTTTTTTTTCTTCCCTGCCTTCGGTCAGCGTTATACGTAGCAGGGCTGTGCGTAACTGAATTTTATAATTTCGTAAATCGTAATTTTTCAATTTCCTCGTAATTCGTAAATCGTAACTGATAATGAGTATTAGGCCCACACATATGTATGTAGCCCAAACCTCATTCGATGTGGAAACACAGCACTTCAGTGATGAGGTATTCTCAGATCGAAGGTAGAGTGACACTATCCTAGACGGGGGGCACCAGCGATTCAAGTCAGAAATGAAGTGAACCACCGATTGGGAAGGCTACCAATCGAGATGTTTTTTCAGAGCATTCATAAAAACAATGATTGATAGCAGTGTTCATTTCTATGAATAAATCTTGGGTGCTCCTCCCCGTCTAGGGTAGACCCGGTAGGGATAAAGGCAGTGTTCAGGATGAAAAAGTTGCCTGTTTTTTTCGGCCGTAACGTCGGCTTTGGGTCGCTCTAAGAAGAGTAAGAATGGAAGTAGGGCAAAAAACGGCCAATAAGTGGGTGAAGATCTCGTGGACTGCCAACTCATTGGATTACCACGCTCCAGTCATGAAACAATTTTCCTGTGTTCGTTTCTCTAGAGGAACTGACACTGAGTTTTTGAATATTCTTTGTCAAGGAAAAGTCTAATAAGCAAACATGGGCATTTAACCATCTTATTTTTCAAGTTTTCTTGGAACGCGAACCAGAATACAAAAAAGCCACTTGCCTAAGAATTTCGAATCTTAAACCCATTACGTTTGATTTCGCGTTTTGTTTGCAGTGCACAAAGCACACCAGCAGGTGTAAGCAAATATTTAGTAGGTTTTTTAAACAGTTTTTTCTCCGGTATTTGAGTGTTCTGTCGGGACTTTTCCCCATTAACCTCTACTTGGAGAGTGGACTTACCCACTCAAAATCATCGAAAATAGAATACGGTTTTTATCGTGAACATTGCATTTAAGCTAAGATACTTATATAGGGGGACAATGCCAAATGAAATATACGTCTCCAAACCCATTTCTTCAATGCGGAAATCAAGTCTGCCCTGCATATGGGCGAGGCGTTACTCTGAACGGAGTTATAAGCGTTCATCCCCATGAACTTAGGCTTGTTGGGGTGAATACAGCCGTCGGAGAGGTGAAGGTTGTTCGGGATTCTGAAATGCAAAAAGGTGAAGGTTCCCTACACATCGCTGGTTTCGAAAATATCTAATATCCTTGTCTTATTTTCTTTCGCATTTAGAATTGCATAAATTCCAAATTTTAAAATCTTTATTGGCCTTTTCAAAAAGAAAGGTGACTTTGCAGCCTTATTTTTCGTTGAAATGTTCCCAGTGGAATGTTAAAAATATCACTTTTTCTCAAAGCTTAATTGTCTTTGGAGATAGACATCTATCAAAGTTCAATTCGGGAACTCTGTGGAACTCTTCTTGGAAAGGTGCTCTCAGGTTAGAAAAATGATTTCTCGATCCCTCAGCAGATTTAATTTCACGAATTACTAGATTTTTTGTTCAAAACTTTTGAACCGCTGAAGATGAATGCGTGGTGAAGGCTGTTTTCGAAATCTCCCTGAAATTCAGCAACGAAGTGTATTTTATGTTCCAACCTATTCGCTCTTTAAAGGCGCAGTACACCCTCAGATATGAATTTTGAGATTTTCATGTATTTGTGAAGAAGACCCCTCCTGTATAACACGTGCCAAATTCCAGATCTAATTTCCTCCAAATAGGCGAGATATAAGCGACCACCGCAGGCCCGACCCCCTTCGCTCACTACCACAGTCCCGACCCCCTCACAGATTTTCAAACTCGATAGCGGCTCGATGGATGGATGATTTCCCACAAGTCGTCGTTCTTCAGTCCATTGCCGGTCTATCTTCTCATCCTGTTTCGCTCTCGTGCAGCGATTGCGACTGAAGAGAAATACAGGCCTGAGACAACTCGTCCACCAATTTTTCACCCTCAGAATCAAGGCATTTTCGAAGAGTCATACCTCTGTTCGAAAATCTGAAAATTAATTTTTTGGGTGTCCTGTGCCTTCGAAGGCAGTGTTCACGATAAAAACCATGTCTGATTTTTTGGTGGAGATCGGCAGCTGCGGGGCCTAGCGCAAGCCTAACGTCGAAAAAACTAAAGAAATTAGCTTGGAACGGTCCCCTACGGCCCCAAAGTTGGACACCCGTCAGCTCGTCACACCCCAGATGCACTTTCCACGCCCACCGACGTGAACAAATGAATGCTCGAGATTGTGAGATGAGCGATGGTTTCCGATCAATAGCCCCGTTCTTCCCTTTATTCCCAACTTCTCTCTTTACTCAGGTCAGCTCGCATACATCGGCTGCAAAAGACGGAAGTTACAAGCTTCGGACAACTTGTCCACCATGCTTCCCTAGCTCAATTTTTGAGGGACCATAACTCCGTTCTTAAGAGGTCTCGTACGACTCCAAAAACATCATTGGAATCAGCATGGGACCGTCTTAAAGACAGGCGTAAAAGCAGAAAAACGATTCTAATCGTGAGCACTGCCTTTAAACCGGCCACGTCTCTAGATCTCAGCACCGTATTTAAAAGCAGTGTACGCAATGAAAAACTTCTGAATTTTCACCGAAATCTGAAAGGTTCGAGACCTACGGCAACAGCAATCCCGAAAAACGTCTAAAATAAGCCGCAAATAGCCCTAAACTTCCGTGTAAAGCGCATTCCCCGCCTACTGCTCTCAACGGCTATTGTCAAAGCAAGCAACTTGAAAACTGACCTCAGCAAAGCATACTATTTTAATTTGATCAAAACAGTCCCCATGATGCACTGATTAAACAAATTCACAACATTTTAATATTGTTTTTTTTTCCGGAGTCGGCTTTTCAGGTGCTTATTTCGATCAGTAGCCTTAGGGAAGAGTGGGCGGGGAATGCGCTTCACAAAGAAGGTCAGGGCCGTGTAGGGCTGTTTGGGGCTCCTTTTTGGTCAGTGTGAGAAGTGGAGTGGTCGTTCATACCGGATTCTCGTTATCAACAATTATTTTTCGCCATGACCGACCCCTCTTCTGCTAACTACGCCCTGAGAATGTCAGGGAAATGTTTTATCAAAAGTTGAAACTGAAAAGAATAATTAAATAGTAGGACCGTAAAAAAAAGTCACACTCAGCTATGCTACAGACAGCAAATTTAGCTTCTCAGGCGATTCCAGGACCCGAGCTGCACCGAACAAGAATTAGAGCCGCCTGACATTTCGACTCATACTCTCAATCTCTGAGCCACTGCTGTTGCGTTTTGGGCGAACTGCAGGAGCCCGGACAGCATAAACAGTGGCTCTGTCAGCAACAGAAGCCGATTTGCAGATTGGGAGATTGAGCCGAACTGTCAGGCTGCTCGGGGCGGAGAATCGCCTGAGTTGTTTCCTCAATCGCATTTTCACAAATTGTTACGATTTGTTACTAACCGTTACGATTTTAGGCCGAAATTTCGTAAATCGTAATAAAATTGCCAAAAACGCCCTTAATTCGTAATTCGTAATTACGCACAGCCCTGATACGTAGACCTATCCCTGTGATGCGTCACACCAGTGTCGAAACCTGTCCATGTATTACCATCATCGTTCAAGTACCAGCATGCTGTTCTTCAGCTCATCACGGCCAGTGGAGGAGTTATTGGAGCTTGCGTGGCTTTGTGGGTGAAGACCGATTGTGTAGAATCCGTGGACTGGGTCATTCCATTTACTGCTGGAGGTTTCATCAATATAGCCCTCGCTCAAATTTTGCCGGAGCTCAATCGGGAGAAGGATCAAAGGTGATGTATTCAAACGCATCCTAATATTCATTTGGGAAAAATTACGTGGTATTGTGTTATTGCCTTTCCGGTCTAGTTAAGCCCTTGCTTTCAGGCAGAATGTTCGACAGCTTGCCATGATAATCCTAGGCCTTGCAGTAATGGTTGCTTTCAGTGCTTTCCAACTTAATTGAGTTGAGTTTGACTGTGCATAAATTAACTGCTACTCGGTATTTCACACTTGCCATTCGTATGACTTGCCAGATGTGTTTTATTTCCTCGATCAGTACATCTCTATGGGTACGTGGGTGTTGATGACAAATTTCCATGTAATGGATTTGTTAATAAATTGTAATTTTCTCTTGATGTCTGTATGCTTTCTGAAACCGATTAAGATGAAAATTGGAGACTTCATTGTTGTGTAGGGATTTAGTCTTGATAAATTTGAATGAATGTCACTTTTCCTTCTCTCAGATTCTGATGGCTTTTTTCCATATAAATTTGACACAGAAAAGTATTAGGATTTGGAACAGGTTGATGCTCTTTCATTATTGTTATTTTTGCTGATGTTCCTCTTTACTAGCAAGGAGGTATACAAAGTGTTTGTGGCATCTGCGAAAACAAGTCGCATTGTTACAACCTTTAGGGCATCTGCGGTAAAACTGCGTACTATCCCAACCCGAGCTGCTGGCCCCGAAGTTATAGGCTGAAGACGGTCAATTTCTGCACCTATTGTACCTTCCAAAACGCTGTAATTTCTCGAAAATCTGGAAACGGACCTCATAATTGTGTTCAGCCCCCAAAATAATCCCCCTGTGCAAAGTTTGGGTGGAAGGAAGCACATTTTCAAACTTTCAGCAGAGTAATATTTTTTCCTTTGTAACGTTTGCTGGTTGAGCGCTGAATAATATCAATGAGTGTTCTGAAAGCGTTTATGAGAAATGTTTCAGTTTCAACTTCATCTCAACACAGTGGGAGTTCTACTCTAGTGACCTTCGGAATCGGGAACGACCAAGTTTTGTTGAGAGATCGCTAGGAAACCTCACATGGTATTCCTCCGAATCAGAAAGCTGATGAATGTTATCTCGTCAATTTTGGGACGCTCTCTTCGGGTCTGAGCGTAGTTTTCATCAACTTCTGTGCCACACCAGGTTTTTAACGGCAGAATCGACTTTATTGGCCAGACGTTTCGGCAAGCTCGCCGTTATCAGAGGCCTGAAAAATCGTCGAAACAATCCATGTGCAAAACAACACGGCCAAACGCTGCCTCTGCTCTTGCAAATATTGACTTCCACATAAACTTTAGGCGGCAACGGGTAAAACAACAAAACCAACCCGATTCGATTCCACCACGGCCAAGCCCCGCTGCAGTTAGTAGACGACCGGGAGCAAGTGAGGCACCTTTGAAATCGATACCATCACTAACCACTGTGACTACTAGCAGAAGTTGATATCTCACAATCCACACAGCGGGAGAAACGGTAGAAACTCATTGGTTATCGTGATGCACTCGTTTCGATTGTTAAGCTTTGGATCCCGAGTGCGTATATAAAATGCCTCCAGGGCCTTTCTCACAGCGATGTCCGTTTCTTGGCAGAGTACTGTGCAAGTGATTTCAAAGTCGATGTTATTGTGTTGTTCAACTCTGTGTTTGCCGAGAGGCGTGAGGAGAGACGTGCGTCTTTTTACAGCCAGATGTTTCTTGAGGCGCACATACAATAATCTTCCCGTCTCTCCTATATATATTTCATTACAAGCCAAACACTGCAATTGATATACAACACCGCTCCGCGCACAGTCTCCATCCCTCCGAATGGGCAAGTCAAGCAGTTGGCAGTGACACACGATCGGTCGTACAGCCTATTTCTGACGAGTTGAAGTTTGATATTGTCTCGCGGGATGCTCACAAGAGCAACATCATCACCCGGGTTTGAAGAAAACCGGACTTGGAGATTATTCTAAGCGTAGTATTCGCCGCTGAGATCTGCGAAAAACGATTAGCCGGTCCAATTTCGTATTTCCTACAGCTGAGCTGAACGTGACATTTGTAGCTGTTGGTTGAGTTTGGCTCAAAAACCAGTGCAGGGTTATTTGACGCACTGACCTTAATACTTAGTCGGCTTTTTCAATTTCAAAAGAATTTGTTGGCGATCCATGAGTTACAGATTTGAAAACAATAGAAACCTCTAATTGTTTGTTGAGCGCCTCTTTTAGTCAAGTATGGCTCTGAAAGCGTTTCAGAAAAAGTTTCAGATCTGACTCGAAATTTTCCTATGGGGCCTTTTTGAAACGCTTATCATAAATCTAATGTTCATTCAACTTTTTTCAAGAGTATTACATATTTTAATTAAAGGTTACCATCGGGGGAATAGTTTGAGAGCAAAACGCGATATTCGTTGATTTCCGAGATGGTTCGATAGGTGAGACCCAAAACTACTGTGGGGGCTTTCTGGAGTGCTAAACACGAATCTGCAACCCCTTTATCGATTTCCGGTAGATTACGGTGGGTATCCGGTAGCTTGGTCAAAGTATCAGATTTGGTTCAAAATTTCTCTGTGTTTTTTGAGAAACGCAAATTACACAAATTTGGCGTTCATTTTCCGATTTTCGAAATATTAAGGTAGGTAACGCCAGTTAAATGATATTATGCCTACCGTATCCTACAGTATCCCCAACTCTAGCGACAAACAGACCTCAAATTCGCGTTCAGCGCCCTTAATAACCCCTAGTTGAAAGGTTTTGAGTTGTCCAAAAGAATTTTTTCGCCTATCCTAAAAATTAGCTGATGGGTACCCTTGCCTTTTCGCGGAGCTTCAAAAACGCTTGCAACTTTGTTCAGAGGTGTCTGCAGCAAAATCCGATGTCCGATTCAGAGGCAGCGAGCCAGAATTGACCAAAAAACGTTAATCATCTTTGAAATGGTGGGGATGGCCTTGCGAAGTTTCGTAGTCAGAAGTATGGGATGGTTTCCGCATTCGATTTAGTCTGACGCATGGACCAGGCGGCTGGCCGTGCGGTAGGGGTCGTTTATACTTCCGCCGCGGCGCGATGCGGGGAAAAGTGGCGCGCCGTGCCACTGGGATGTATAATAGGGCTGCGTCGAATTGGCGCGGCGATGTCGTAGAATGAGGCTAAAGACAGCTTGGAGTAGCTCTGACATAACAAAATGTAATGAGTGATTTCTTCTGCAAAAAAACATCTGTAATCTTCTATATCATAACCCCGCCCTCAAAAGCGGACAGTCTTCGAAAAATTTTTCTCTATAGAAAGTTTCTCAAAATCGAAATTTTTTCACATTCCAGCCTACTCTAAACAGCGCCCAGGACCTCGGAAGATATTTTAGCGATGAATCAGAGGAACAAAAATTGAGAATGTATGTGAAATGACAGCAAAAAAGCGTATGGTGTTAATGCGGATCGCACGCGGCCGCCGCGCCGCCTGCTCTTCCCGGGCGGCGCGGCTGCACCCAGGCGGCGGCCGCTTGCGGCGCCGTTGGAAGCTTTCGAGTAGAAAAACTCTAAACGCCTCGCATCGCCGCTTGATCGATATGGCTGTAATGCATCTCTCCGCGCCGCTTAGCGGCGGAAATATAAACGACGCCGTATTGGCGGTATCACTGGCCAACGGGTATTCGGTTCGCGCGCGGCCATCAACCGTCGCAGCCCCATCCATTCATGAGACTAAATTTATTACGTGGACTTACGTTGGATAGTAGGGAAGGATTTGCCTTTCCAACCGATACATCATTCTTGGCAGCGCTAAGGATTTAGACATCGCAAAAACGCGGGAATCTTTTCCGACAACCTAATAATGATGTACTGTTTTTATCGGAACGAAATTCCGCTCCGTGGTTGTGGACAACTACTGTTGCAGCACGTATGTATAGTCTACCGCAATGTTAAAAGGACATGGTGCGGTTGCGGACTCGTGCTAACATACTGTAGTCTGATTGTGTTATCACTCATTTTTTCGAAATAACTGAGGTTGGTCGGCGAGTTTTTGTTTCCACTCTTTCATTTTCACCTGTTTTCATTGCTTCCACAGATGTAGTCATATCGGTGAAAATACAGACTCACCGATCTATCACAGCTGTTTTGGAAAAATGAGTGATACCACTAACGAACTACCGTATGTTAGGACGAGTCCACAACCTCACCAGGTCCTACTTCCATTGCTGTAAACTATACGTCGAAGTTATTCCTGCTAGTACCTCATGGTATCGGCACGATAATCCCTGATCTTAGAGTTAGTACGCTTTTGCTTGCACTGCGTGTCGCAGCAGCGCGTGTCTGCAATTGTGGAGCGGAATTTTACCCTGACATGCTGCTGCAGCGGCTTCGACTTGAAGACAGTGGTCGCGATCAAATTTGCTTGTCTTCTTTTCCTCTCTAAACCCTTTTCTGGGTTTCGAGTAGGACCTATAAGAAAAAATCGCGAAAAAACCGCTTTTTGGGCCAAATTTGAAGCCTGAACTTTCTTGTCTTCTGATGGTGGACGAACCCACTCCACATCATCAGCATTGATGATCTCTAGTATAAAGAACATCAGCTGGCTTGAAATTAAATTTCAATCAATGAACATTGACTCATCTACTCTGTCAACGCGTAGCTAGATGCCTCACACGGAAACCAGAGATGCCCAGGGTTTCGGAGGCATCTAGTCTAATTTTGACACGAGAATTTACGTGAATTACGGAAAGTTTAGCCTCTGTTGGTGAAATTTTAGCTACAGCACCCGCATATTCAACGTAAATTCTCGCTACAGCACCCGCATATTCTACGCTTATTCTCGTAGCAGCACTCGGTCGATCGACCAACCCAGTCTTGATCCGTACTAAAAAGGGGATCCACGCTGCGATCGAGCGCATCGCCGTTTCTTCACCACGGCCTGCAGCGTACCAGCGGCCAAAACTACCCCTAGCAATGTCTTCCAAGGAGCTACACGGGGTCACCCTCTACGACCACCCACAGAGTGTTGAATAATCACTCAGGGACATGTCTGGGCGAACACTGTTCAAACGGCATCCTTGCGTTCCGCGTAGCCAGCGCGGGTTTGAGATTGCATTCCAACACAGGCCGTCGCTAAATCCGTGAATTCTCGCTACAAAGTTATAGCGCGAATATACGGGTTTAGCGTAAGAGAGAGCAATGGTTTGAATTTAGCCTTCGTTTTTACGTAGAATACGCGCAGAATTTGCACCCTTGTAGCCTCGACACAAGAATATGCTGGTTTTAGCTATTGTAGCTAAAACCCTTAAATTCTCGCTACATGGAATGGGGCGGCGTTTCAAGCCGCGCCCTCGGAGGCATCTAGCTACGCGTTGGTAGAGTAGTCAAAAACATTGACAGAAGTGCTTGCTTTCATTGTTCAACTGTTTTAAATCGGCAAATTTGCATCTAATTCTTTCTCTGAACTTCGATGATTTTTGACTGCTCGGCGTGAGACTGCGATCTTTTTTTGCGCACGTGTACACGGACTGGCATCTTTAGGCCCTGGAAACTCTAATTCTAGCTCGTTCTTCACCACGCTACCTTCATAGTTTTTCAGCTGTTTTCGATCTAAGCCCGATTTTTGTAGTTGTTTCGAGAAATTTTTTCATCGTGACCAATGCCTTTAAAGAGCAAGAAGAACGTGCTCTGACCCCGGCACGCTATTTTCAAACTGCGTGCTGAAGTAGCGGTCGGCTTAAAGGCAGTGTTCACGATAATCTTCGCTTTTGAGATTAGTTGCTGACTCGATTGTTTGGCCCCGGGTAGAAGTGAAATGACGGAGAAATAGAGAAAAACGCACCAGAAGGGCACGAAAGCCTCAAATCTCACCCCGCCTTTTAAAGGCAGCATACACGCTCGTAAACGTGGTTGGGATAACAACGTGAATCGAACCGTATGGCTTACAACATACTGCCTACGCATTTTGAAGCGTCAAAAACGACCCACAATGCCGATAGAGGAGTTGCAAGTTTGGCCCCGCCCGTATTTTCACGCCCCCTGTATTTGCCCTTTTCCTCCAATGCAGGGTTTCTAAGTCATCTACGCCGTCAGTGACGTGTGTGGTTCACTTGTCAGGAAATCCGCCAACAGTCCCGACGGTGAAGATGATCCAGCAACCTCGCGTTGGAGGAAAAGAGCAAATACAGGGGGCGTGAAAATACCGGCGGGGCCAAAATTGCTACTCCTGTAACGGCATTGTGAGTCGTTTTTGACGCTTCAAAATGCATAGGCGTTGTGTTCTGAGCCATACGATTCTACTTCCGTAGTAATCTCAAATACGTTTACAAGCGTGTGTGCTGCCTTTAAGTCTCACAGGAACTGTTCGTTGGGACAATAGAATCTTCTGTGGAACCGTATCTTGCAATTCTCTTCTCTCTGCTGCTCCGTTCTTTCCTTAGGGCCCTAAATAATCCTGCTCTGCATAAAATATTCTTATATTTTCGAATGACCCAATTCTCCACCGGTGTCAACCACCATGAACATGTTCATCCAATCGAACAACTAGTCCAAGCCAGAGAATACTGTCACTGAAATAAGACGTTTTAGTGCGTATCTCATTGCTTCTTCGTAATTTTGGTAACACTCGGCTGCCAACGCATTATTTTGAGTGGAAAACTCGAGAACGAAAATCATCGTGGACACCGCCTTTGAAGTAATGAGAAGTTCGTTTGGAGATAGACATTACTGCATTCAAACAGGCGTAAAACGTGCTAAGAAATAGATTGGATGGGGAGGAATATTATAAAGTTTATTCGAGAACAAACAAGGGAAATCAGCAAAATAAGAACTCTGATGTATGCTTTCAGTTCTTAGGCTTATACATGAATTGAAACTTCTGTGGGTACTTCTGAGAACCGTATCTGGAATAGCTAGACGTGGAAGAGACTGGATGCATTCTGGATTTTCTCCGCCTCATTGTTTGTCCGAGTCGTCACCGCTCAAGTTCCAAAAAAGAAACAAGGTCATATTCAACGACGAACTCATAAGGGAACAGATTCGAAGGGCTACTTACCTCCTGTTGAATCCTTCATTTTTTGGATCAGCGGAACTCCTGCACGCTGTCTGGAAAGTAAGTGGTAAGGAGAAGCATGTGACCTCACATAGGGTTGCACCTATTCCTCTACTGGGACGCTCATGAGGAGGGCAGGGAGTCACTCCTCGTCCCACTTGATCAGCGTCGAACCTGAGGTCACCCGAAGCACATGTCGTCCCCATTAGGCATGTGCGAAAAACTTTGAAATCGAAAAAAGAAAATTTTTCAGTTCTGAGTTCGAAAAATTCCGAAAAAAAATTGTCTTTTGAAACGTCTTATTTTCGTAATTACATGTCTCTGATTGGAAAAACAAGGCAACGTAATCGAAAAGCTTCAAACAATGACACAATCATGTTTTCTTAGTTAAACAAGAGCATATGCAATCAACGTATTAATGTGAGCAATTTTACGCTTGTTGTAGTGTTAAATCCTGACAAAATTGCAGCGCTGAACACCCTCTTAAATTCTTGTTGTGAACTTTTTGTTTAAAACCGCGGTAGTTCTCTGAACAGTCATGTCAACATTTTTTTGAGTTTTTGATCAAAACTGTGGGCTCGAATGTCGTCCTTAACTTTATGAAAAAAAACCGAATTCGCAGAAGTTGAAAATCGTGGGCAAGTCTCGGATCAGAACGGAACAAACCTTGCACAGATACGAACATCAATAGTTCTCGATGTATAGCACGAATTTCTTGCGTTGTCATGTTGAATTTCAGTGTGAGTGATCGCGTCGAGGTCAGCACTGACCAGTAGCTCAGTCTCTCAGCGCTATTGGACGTTAATGGCCGCGACGCAACCACACGCATTGAGTCGTGGTGTCTACACAGGGGTTAGGTTCAACCACTTTTGCTGGACGGAACTGTACATGATGCCGCTCGCCCAAGAATGTTTTCATTCGCAGTTTTTTTTTGGTTTGGATCGATAGAGGTACAGAAAAATTTAGTTTGGCTTGAAAATTGAAAATTATGGGCGTCCAAAGAGCAATTCTCGGCGTCTTTTCCAGGAACATCTTGAACGAAAACGAAATTCCTGACCTTGAAGCAGTGTTCACAATAGATTTCACTTTCGATGTCTCAACCGTTCACGGAAGGTCGGTGCCCTATACAGCAAGGCATGCTTGAAGAGAACGTGAAGTGTTTTTGTGCTAAAGAGGGCCACTTTTGCTTACGTTGACTATTGAGCGTGGAGGAATTGACCGCTATGAGGGATGATACCTATAAATGCGATCAAGCGGTTGAGCTCGCTTATCAGTGCTTCCTTGACTTGATTACTTCATGTTATCACAACCTCAAGGGTCTATGGGGCGGAAAGTGGACATGAGGCATTTCGGCGACCTCAGAACGCCTGTTTGCATCCGTTATTTTGCCATTCCTAGCTCTTTTTAAACCGCTTTTTCGACACTGAGAGCATAGAATTCTTCTCGCCTATCGTTTTCCGACGAACAGTCATTGAGAATGATTATCGTGAACGCTGCCTTTCGAGTACCGATGCAGGCTATCAGCTATGCGGAATCGATTAGCGTTATTATTTAGATTGGTAATGTTTTCGCCTGTCGAATTTCATATTTTTGGTTCTTCGGAGGATTATTCCTGAAAGTTATGGCCATGCTCAAAAATGCGCCGTAGTCGTTTAAGTCTGCTGGTAAACAGGAAATCCAGGAAATTTAGATCCAGTCAGTCTAATTTTTCATCGAAAGTGATGTGGTAGAAGGACCCGTTGTGCAAGGGGCAGATCATACGTTTGCTTTTACACGAAATGATTCTGGCAAGGGAAAGATGCACACATAAGATGGAGTTTCGAGATGCCTTTTTGATATGCTCTAGGGGGAACACAGTGCTCCAACATTCTATACTCAGAATCGGCTAAATGCCTGAGAAATTCACAGGAGATTTCCAGAAGTGGGCATTTCCATAGCTTTGCCAATAGGAAAGGGGTACACGAATGACAATTTTTAGGGCGTTCAAAAAAATTGTCTCGGATTGAGCTTGAAACTTGTTTCTGGGGGTTGTTTTGGGTGCTGATTACGAATCTGAGGCCCATTTGTCAATATTTCAAAAAATACGTCTGATTAGGTCCGGAACTTCAAAATGGGGGAAATTTTGCTGCCCAAACGAGACTTTTGACGATTTCGAGAATCCTACGATCAAATCGCCTCAAAACTTGTATATAGGGGCTATTCGGGCTGCCTAACACGAATCTGCAACTTGTTTATCAATTTTCGGTATATCACGGTAAGTTACGGTGGGTATACGGCATCTCGGTCAAAGTCTCAGAATTTCCTTAAAATTTCACTGTGGGTGTTATTTGCGTTGCTGAACAAGAATTTGAGGTCCATTTTTTGAATTTTTAAATTTTAAGGTAGGTATCGCCTGTTAAAAGGCATTATGCCTACCGTAACCTACAGTAACCGGAATAGACCCCAGATTCGGATTCAGCGCCCTAAATAACCCCCAGTTGAAAGTTTTGAGCCGAATTCGAAAAAAAATTTCTGAACACCGCGAAAATTCCCTGATGGGTAGGTAGGTACCCTTACCTTTTTTTTTTGAGCAATAAAGATGCCGTTTTTCTTAGCCATTTAGCTAATTTCAAGCACGGGTCATTTATATACTGTCACAGGCCTACAGCAACGACAACGTGATTTTCCAAATCGCCACCAGAAGGTAACAAGCCTCCCTTGTGACATCAAATGAAAGACAAGTGCAAACTTGCTGCAGACGCCTGTAGGCAGCAAAGGATCCACTGCAAGTCGCATCAGAACCACAATTTTTTAAGACCGAAAAACCCGAAAAATTTTTCGTTTTCTCGATATCGATTTTTTCCGCCAAAAACGGCGAAAAACGCACACCCCTGGTCCCCATTGTGTAAGGCCGAGATCATACTTCCGGCGACGAGACTCAATTTTTCCCGTAAGTATCTATTGAAAATCGATATGCCTGATATGCACTGTCGCTGGCGCGCGTCGCGGTATATATGATCTCGGCCTAAGGACGCAACCCCACGATTCACTATGAATTCCCCGCCTAACTGTCCTTTTTTAATTCCAGTCGTGCTTAACTTCTGTCTTTTTAAATTTCTCTTTGACAGTTAAGTAATTTTTGAATAGTTTTCCCGTTTGGCATTACTATTCCGCAGAAATGAAGCCAGTTCAGATAAGGCTAACTGCGAAGAACAGCTGTTAGGCGGGGGTTCTCTGTGCATAGTGAGGTTGAGTCTTAACGTTAAGGAGACAGCATGTTCTTCAGGCCACCCCTGGCTCGACGCTTCGGACGTAGGACGTGGAGCGGCTCCCCACACTCACAAGCGTTCATGAATGCCGCCCCTGGAGGTGCATTTCAAAATAGTGTACTTCTTGCAAAGCTGTACCTCAAGAAGAATATGTACTCTCTTGAAGACATCGGCGCGCCGAAGGCTACCTACTGTTTTCCGTATTTGATTAGTTGGTTGAGGCCGTCTGAGTACGATCACCAACGCACTATTGTGAAAATACAGAAGGTCTAATGTCCCAAATCCCGTCAAAAGAGCCCGGCCCTCCGTCAGTCATCTGACACGATTTGTTGCCGCTCAAATAGAGACATCACACTTCCCGCGGTACCACGAGCCGACTTCCCGTAACCCCTCCCGCGGAAGGCCAATACAGGGCAGTCGGCAGCGCTGTTTTGTTGACTGCCAGTACGCGGTGAACAAGCACTCTGCGGCCCTTCTACCACCGCCTTACGGCTAATCTGGTGAATGACAAAAGACAATCCTAAAACAGTTTGCGGCACATTTAAAAATCACCCTTTAAGTAAAGGTCTGTTGAAACAAAATTTCAAAAATTCCCTTGTGGGAACTTCAGTTTGAACTGTTCTTGACAAGTAAGGAGTTAACTTACACGGGGAAGCTTCCTACACCCACTGGTCCTTGCAGTCTTCTCATTCGCAGATGCCATTAACGGTTAGTGGCTCACCTGCCCAGGACCAGCGTCGCACACAGCGCGGGTTTTGGAAAGTCTCAACACAGCGTTCTCTGCTCAGCAATCGTTTATTGGCTCCACTCTAGTGGGTGGTGCAATGATGATATCAAAGTGGGAATCGATGAGTGAGTGTTCGATCACCCCCAGGAATAGCCGACTGCCCGCCGACACTCCGCGGAAAGATGAGAAAGCCTCTCTCTCCGCGGGAAGTGGGGCGCTGTGCCACGCCCATGAATTTGAAAAAAAGGCCGCGCGAATTCGACTAGCCCGCCTTGGTCGACGGGAAGTGGGCTGTTATTATCTGAGCATCATAAAATAAAGGAATTCCTAGCGATTCAGCGCAACTGTCCAAAAAAACTGATAGAGCGATATCAAGCACCACAGCCAACCAACATCGGCATGGATCCTAATGAGACTTTACGTTCCCCATTAGAGGTTGGCGCAAACTCGGTGCACCTATGTTATAGCATATGGCACCGAGTTTGCGCCAACCTTCAATAGTGAAAGCAGAGTCTCATTAGGATCCATGACGACGTTACTTTCAACCTTAACTTTCTTCACAAGTTTTCTTCATTTTTCAGAGGGCTCCTTCGCCATTTGTGTGCACTAGAGGGATACACCCACCCGAAAATATGTATGAAAATTAGGATATTGTTTTCTGCGCGTACGATGCATTCAAAGGTAGGGTCAGGGCAGAATTTCAGTTTCGACCCAGTTTTATGGATTCAATCGCACTGGTATGACCAACCCGAAAACGGTGCTGCTTATTAGGGAACCTCGCATGGTGTACCCCCGGATCAAAAAGCTGATAAATGTTTTCTAGTCAACTCTGGCACGCGCTCTTCGAATCTGAACTCGGATTTTGCTACGGACATCTGCGAAAAAAGTTATAGCCTGCCAAATTTCGTATTTCCCGCCTTAATTCTATCAAAAACGGGCATTGGTGTTTGCGAAATCCGGAAATGGACCCCATGTTTGTGTTCAGCGCCCAAAACTACCCCGCTGAGCAAATTTTGGGTGAAGGCACATTTTCCAAGCTTTGCACAGACTGACAGCGTTTTGGACTTTGCGAATTTTCGGTTGAGCGCTTATTTATCGCTCTGAAAGCGTTAAAATATATGTTGCAGATTTCACTGAAAATCCTTCCAGGTGGGTTATTTCACAGGATTACAATTTGCCACCGGCACAAAATTCTCACGGAAGTGAAGTAATTTTTCTTACCAGAGTTTTCCATGAGTAGGCCCCAATATCGTGTTATCTCTATCACCGGTGAGGCTGTTTCCCTAATCCCTAGTGTGTTCAGCTTCAGCCGCTCATCTCCGGAGAAAAATGGTGTGTGAATGATAGCACACCGCTCTCAATTTCTTTTATACCCTACCCTTTATCAATTGGGTATCATCAATTTTGTTTACCGTGAGAATTTTGTGCCGGTGGCAATTTATAATCGTCTGGTTATTTTGGGCGCTGATCACGAATCTGGGGTTTATTTGACGATTTTGCGAGCTTTTCGACTTGATTTGTTCAAGGCTTCCCATCGGGGGGAAAAATTTTATGGCAAATCGCAACTTTTGCCGATTTCCGGAGTGCTAAGACAGATATGGCTCAAATTGTTACTATGGGGGTTATTTACAGTGCTAAACACGAATCTGCAATCCCTTTATCGAATTTTGATAAGTTACGGCAGGTGACGGTGGGTATACGGTAGCTTGGTCAAAGTCTCAGATTTGGCTCAGAACTTCTCTGTGGGTGTTATTCGGGACGCCGAACACGAATTTGAGGTCCATTTTTTGATTTTCGAAATTCTAAGGTAGGTAAAGCCAGTTAAAAGGCTTAACGCAGTTACTGAGCTGTAACCATTTACTAGAAGTGCGGTCGGCTGCCAAGGGTAAAAAGGCGGCGGAGGGCCGCCGTTTTTGTGCGGCGTCCGATTCAGGAACGGTTTACCGTGTTCAACGACTTCCCCGGTTGATTCTGTTTCTGTGACACTTTCGAGGCAGCCGTAAGATTCTGCCAAAGAAGTTTGAAAAAATTTCGAAAAGTTTGAAATTTTTTCGGGAAATTGAACCGTAAGGATGACGAGTCTGCAGAAGCTCATAAACATTTTCAAAACAACGGCTTATGATCGAAGAATTTTGTGAGTGATACAAAACATGCAGTATACAGTGTGCAAAACATTTTGTCACAAAACTGCGAGCTGGGAATAAAAATACTCTCGATGAAAACTACAATACAGCACTGCAGAGCCCGATTGAAATCAATTTTCGGCTCAGACAGGCCTATGCTGATTGGAATGTTCTAATTATGATTTAAATGATTTATGTGCACAACCACAAATACACCGAAAAATTTTCTGGTTGAACGGGCATTTTTGAAAAAAAATTGAAAAACTAGTTTTTTTTCGGAAATTCAATGTCTATTTAAAGACCCTAACAAATTTACTTCTTTGTTTTGATTGATGCTTTCTTCAGAGCTAGGTAGGTGACACCACCAGTGAGTTATTTGGTCATTTTTGATAACTGATTTCCAATTTATCATTTACTCAACATTGTTCCGCGAGACGTGATCAGTTTTTATGAGGTCCTCGAGTGTACAGCTTCTATAAAAAGAGATTTTCCAAAGAAGTTAGCTATGAAAAAGTCCATGTGGGCATCAGTAAAAAATAGCAGAATATAAGAAATACGAAAACGAGAAATGTTTTTTTGAAATTTCGCATTTTTCGTTTTTTTCTGTTGTGTTTCAGCACTTACTAAAAAGCTCCGCTGAGCAATGCAGCGATGATAACTCTGCTTTCTGATGAGAACACCCATTTCTACATTATAAATTAGATTGAGGCCAAAACATTGAAAAATGGGTGAGAAATTTGCTTTCAAAAAGCGCTTCTCGCTCACTTTAGTGGCATTTCTTTCATATCCAGGTTTATCTAGATTTATGAGAACAAATGGGTTATGATACTCCAGCAAAAGTTTATTCGCGTTCCAGTGAACATTTCTGAAATCCATGTAGAAGTTTTCATAGAAAACTATTCAACTTCGGTTTTGCAAAAAATAATGATATCAAAAGTTCAATATTTGCACCGATGTCAAACAATTTGTGTTTAAACTTTACCAACGCGCTTGTCACATATAAAAGAGAAAAAGGATTGCGATTGAACCTCACAGTGTGGATGAGTTTACCTAAGTGGTCATGAAAAAAAAAACAGGAACCAAACAGCTGGTCATGCTCAAAACTATTTTCTTCAGAGTATATTGATCCCAAATCAGTCCATATCGTGATAATGAAGCCAAACGCTCACACACACAGAATAGTAATGACCCAAGCCTTCGAATAGGCGACAAAGAAATTCTCAAACGTGGATGCGGAAACTTAAGATTTTTTCGTGGATGGAATTCTGAGCTCATGGCCCGATCTGGGCTCACTATTGACATATGACTGTCATTAGAGTGAAATCGACGAAATCCGTGCTCGCTCACGAAAACACCCTAACAACATTTGTATTTACAGAAAAAACTCATACGCCAAATTTTGTTCGAAATGTGATTTGGAGAGGCAAGATATGCGAAGAAATCGACCAGCGTTTTCATAGAAAACAAAATTTGAAAAAGTATGAATCCGCTGATCTAGCAAAGATTCTTTCACGCTAGTGTACAGCTGCGAATATGTGGGTTGTAGCAAATATCATAGCTCTTCCAAATGTGCCCTAGATTCCTGCTGGCATCGATATGCCCTCGTCCGGGTAATTACGGACTTCGCACCTCCAGTTGGACGTGTCAGGGCACTACAACCCAACGCCAGGAGGAATCTAGGGCACATTCAAAGGAGCTATGATATGTGCCACAACCTACATATTCGCATCTGTACACTATACTTATTTCGAGTCGAGTCATCGAGTCTTGGTATCGACTGAAACAGTCGACATCGAGTCATTCGACTACTCGATTATTCGAAATTTTGAAAAACCGAATTAGTCGAAAACTCGATTATTCGAAATTCCTGAAAATCGAGTTAGTCGAAAACTCGATTATTCGAAATTTTCAAAAATCGAATTAGTCGAAAACTCGATTATTCGAAATTTTCAAAAATCAACTTAGTCGAAAACTCGATTACTCGAAATTTCCAAAAATCGACTTAGTCGCGGACTCGATTATTCGATAGACCCGAACAGTCGAATAAATTCGATAGTCGACTGTTTCGAGTCAAATAAGTTCTCCGCCAGTTAAACTGTTTCAAAATGCAGTTGCAGACCATGCACCTAATTTGCCGCCAGTTGTTATTTGCTCATAGTTCTCGAATGTTCTCGTACGGCTCACGACCATCTTTTTCACTCATTGCTGGCATTGATTTACGCCAAAATTCCTCAATCCTCAGGTGTGAGCATACCGACAAACTCATCAGAGATAACAAGACGGTCGCGATAGCCTGGAAATTAATACATGACGGTCAATTATTTCACCTTGCTCGAGAAAAAAGGCACGCGAGAGGCTTGAATGCATTGGGACCAGCGGAACGTCGCAGTGCAACCGAAACTTTTGGTTTTCAAATTTGTTTTTGATGCTTGGCTTTATCCTCCTTTCTCTTAGAACCAAGGTGGGAGATCCAGAAAACTAACAGCTTCTATTGTGGCAACAGAAGCACAGCTTCGCAGATACGGAGAAGCTGCGCCCCCCGTCGAAAAAATCGGGCAAGAAGACGAAAAAGGCCATGAAGGCCAAAAAGACGAGGAAAACGGCTAAAGTCTAGCCGAAGAGGCTGAATATGATGACGGAGAGTCCACTATGAGCTTGGATGATCTAGAGGCAGACTACGAATCGCCCTGGCTTATTATTGTTACACTCAGCTCCGGCTTTTTTCATAATTATCGTCTCCAAAGATGAATTCTGATTGTTCATCCATTAAATGATCTCGATGAACCGTATTTATCTCCTATAGTGAAATTTGTTTGGTTTTCTAAAGCTTTTAGAATTTGTTCGATGGATATTGCTAATCGACATTAATACACGAGTATTGGTTCCGGCCGTCTTACTGTGTGAAGATGGCGTTTTTCATTGCCAGATATACTTTTAATCAATGTCATGAAGCAGCAGAATGTGGTATGCTCAAAATAGTCGAGATGAGGTGCTTTAGAAACTCAATTGTTGAAAATTGGAAAAATTGAGTTAGTTAAAAACATGACCATTCGATTATTCGAAAAATCGAGTCAATTCGACTACTCGATTATTCGAAATTTTCAAAAACCGACTTAGTCGAAAACTCGATTATTCGAAATTTTCAAAAATCGACTTAGTCGAAAACTCGATTATTCGAAATTTTCAAAAATCGACTTAGTCGATGACTCGATTATTCGAAAAAATTTTCGAGTCGCCGAAGTATACTGTACACTAGCGTGAAAGAATCGTTGGTGGATCAGCGGATTCATACTTTTTCAAATTTTGTTTTCTGTGAAAACGTTGGTCGTTTTCTGCGCACATCTTCCCTCTCCGAATCACATTTCGAACAAAATTTCGCGTATGATTTTTTTCTGTGAAAACAAATGTTATTTGGGTTTTTCGTGAGCGAGCACGGATTTCGTCGACTTCACTCTAATGACAGTCATCTGTCAATAGTGAGCCCCGATCGGACTATGAGCTCAGAATTCCATCAACGAAAAAACCTAAAATTTCCGCATCCACGTTTGAGATTTTCTTTGTCGCCTATTCAGACGCTTGGGTCATTACTAGTGTGTGTGTGAGCGTTTGGCTTCATTATCACGATATGGACTGATTTGGGATCAATATACTCTGAGGAAAATTGTTTTGAGCATGAACAGCTGAGTTTGGTTCCTGATTTTTTCATGACCACTTAGGTATTCTCGTCCACAATGTGAGGTTCAAGCGCAACCCTTTTTCTCTTTCATATGTGACAAGTGCGTTGGTAAAGCTTAAATACAAATTGTTTGACGTCGGTGCAAATATTGAACTTTTGATATAATTATTTTTTGCAAAACCGAAGTTGAATAGCTTTCTATGAAAACTCCTACATGGATTTCAGAAATGTTCACTGAAACGCGAATAAACTTTTGCTGGAGTATCATAACCCATTTCTTCTCATAAAGCCAGATAAACCTGGAAATGAAAGAAATGCCACTAAAGTGAGCGCGAAGTACTTTTTGAAAACAAACTTCTCACCCATTTTTCTATATTTTGGCCTCAAACTAATTTATAATGTAGTAATTGGTGCTCTCATCAGAAAGCAGAGTTATCATCGCTGCATTGCACAGCGGAGCTTTTTAATAAGTGCTGAAACACAACAGAAAAAAAAACGAAAAATGCGAAATTTAAAAAAAAAACAAATTTTCTCGTTTTCGTATTTCTTATATTCACTGATGCCCACATGGACTTTTTCATGGCTAACTTCTTTGGAAAATCTTTTTTATAGGAGCTATACACTCGAGGACCTCATAAAAACTGGTCACGTCTCGCGGAACAATGTTGAGTAAAGGATAAATTGGAAATCAGCTATCAAAAATGACCAAATAACTCACTGGTGGTGTCACCTACTTAGCTCTAAAGAAAGCATCAATCAAAACAAAGAAGTAAATTTGTTAGGGTCTTTGAATAGACATTGAATTTCCGAAAAAAATACTAGTTTTTCAAATTTTTTCAAAAATGCCCGTTCAACCAGAAAATTTTCCGGTGTATTCGTGGTTGTGCATATAAATCATTTGAATCATCATTATAACATTTCAATCAGCATAGGCCTGTCTGAGCCGAAAATTGATTTCAATAGGGCTCTGCAGTGCTGTATTGTAATTTTCATCCAGAGCATTTTTATTTCCAGCTCGCAGTTTTGTGACAAAATGTTTTACACACTGTATACTGCATGTTTTGCATCACTCACAAACTTCTTCGATCATAAGCCGTTGTTTTGAAAATGTTTATGAGCTTCTGAAGACTCGTCATCCTTTCAGTTCAATTTCTCGAAAAAATTTCAAACTTTTCGAAATTTCTTCAAACTTCTTTGGCAGAATCGCACGGCTGCCTCGAAAGTGTCACAGAAACAGAATCAACCGGGAAGTTGTTAAACACGGTAAACCGTTTCTGAATCGGACTCCGCACAAAAACGGCGCCCGCCGCCGCCTTTTTACCCTTGGCAGCCGACCTCACTGTTATTTTCAAATTGTTTTTGTTCTGCATTGTTTCTATCGTTTTAGATTCCAACATGTCACTCTCTCTTTAAGTGATTGCTC
This sequence comes from Aplectana chamaeleonis, assembly GCA_029168955.1. Lineage (NCBI taxonomy): Eukaryota > Metazoa > Nematoda > Chromadorea > Rhabditida > Cosmocercidae > Aplectana > Aplectana chamaeleonis. Next base: position 344,424 of record JAPDOI010000522.1, read on the forward strand.
GATTACTGTCATAGCGCGTTCATATGAGCGCAATAAATAAATAAATAAATTATGCCTACCGTAACCTACAGTAATCATAAGTCTACCGACAAACAAACCCCAGAATCGTGTTCAGCCCCCAGTTCAAAGTTTTGAGCCGAATCTGAAGTTTTTTTTCAAATACCCTAAAAATTGGCTGATGCCTTTCACAAAGCTTCAAAAACGCTTATAACTTCGTTCAGAGGTGTCCGTTGCAAAATCCGATGTCAGATTCGGAGACAACGGACCAGAATTGACCAGAAAACATTCATCATCTTTTAAATGGTGGGGTAGGCCATGCGAGGTTCCCTAGTTAGTTCGAACATTTCCGGCGAAAGCAAGCACTAATCTGACTCAAAATGAAGAAAAGCTGAAGTTGACTTGAAGGGGCAAAGGCGACGAGACATTAAATGTGTGATTTGAGATCACATATTCCTACTGAACTCTTGAGTCAGAAAACCGAGAAAATTTTTACCATTTTCTAAAAATGCGCATATAAGCAAGAAACGGTCGATTTTAGGATAAACTCTCTTTCATACCTTATTTGCTGTAATTTCCGGTGTCATTACCCCTACTACGGTTTGCATATGTACACGCCGATCCGAATGTTTAAAACAAAGTTCCGAAAAAAAATCAAATGAAAGCCGATGGGAACCTTCTCGGGGGTGCTTATATAGTTATGATACGCACTGTAGTAGAAAGATGTGCAGTAATGTAAAACACTGCAGTAGGATGTTGCAGGAGATCACATATTTCACTTGTATTTACTCTGTTACAAGGCTTTGTTTTTTTTCAGAAGTAGAGCATTTTCTCTGAAAACTCAGTATAATGGTATTGTATTGCTGAATGGTCTCGAATTGATGAATGATCAGAAGAGCTGTGAACTTCCGATAATTTTGGTCTTTCAATTTCAGAATTTTCAAGAGCCCATTCACTTGCCGAGAGTGAAAAATGATTTCCGCTCATAACTGTTCTATAGTCCAAATAGTTCCCGCTACGGTGTCAAGTGCGATCTTGGAACTGCCTCAGGCTTGGTTCTGGCCATGTCCCCTGATTCGGCGCTGAGCTACGGTGGCCGGTAGAGAGTAATGCCAGAATATCGACACTTTGCTAAATCAATAGAAGAATTTTTTTTCACAATGTTAGGTTTCTTACTCGAATAATGCACAATATTTCCTCGGCGAGTTTGCCATTCTCACAGTCGAGCGATTTGGCGTAGTTGTTCAGATGTTCTTGAACCAACATCGTTTCGTTGATCTGAGCTAGTCTATGGACGAGCTCTTTGAATGATTGCTGCTGAAATGAGTTATTTCTGTACAAGTAGTGAAACATGAATACAAAAGCTAAGCTAACCGGAGTAAATATCAATGCAAGAATTCTAGAAATCTCACTTCTGTGAGTTTTTTCTTCAGTGTTTCTATAATATCTGTCTGCGCATTGAACTGGTGTTCCAGTTGTGAGTTGTACTCCTTTTGCTAAAACAGCTTTTAAAGAACGTTGGCTTAACTTCAAATATAGTGGTCTAATTTCGGAGGGAAACTTTTCTAAAAAGTTTTCGAAATTAAGCGCTAAAATATAAATGGAGGGAGAAGGACCGTCGTTAGGCGATCAGCATTCATCAGTTGTCTGCAGCTGTAAGTGAAAAAAAAAACTGAAAGCTTATGAAACATTGCAATGAACTAACCTGTACAATGCTTCGTTGCAAAATTTCGCAAAGCGTCGCATCTCCGCCTTTTTCTACCGTCTCGAGGACAAGCTAAAATATGGACTGACAACGAGTCACCCACGTTAGGATGAGGGGTGTGCGTAAATGAAACTTCAAATTTCGTAAATCGTAAAAAGTAATTACGACAAAACCACCGTAAATCGTAAACCGTAAACAGCAAATAATAACTATAACCATTAAAAATATTATTGCTATGGTGAAACAAGAGAAACTATGATCGATCACTGGTTGAGAGATCGCCGCGACGAACACACGTGGCACGCACGCAAGCGAGGAGGTAATGATAGCCATGAACATCGATCAAGTGATATCACGCTAGATCGCTGCGCCGCGGCTATCTCTCGACCAGTGGCCGACGATAACTAGTGTTCACCGTGTCATGTACTAACTACATATTAAGTTGCTTTCAGTATTTGACAGCTAACCCTATTTAGTGGGTCCGTCTTACCCGTATTTCTCTGCTTTCCCTTATCACTCATTCCACAACTCCCCAGATTTCGATAAATCCGATGTTCGATCCAGCTGTCCGCGTATCTGCTGGGCAACAGGGACACAATTATACTCGTAATGCCTCTCCCGACACGCCGAGGCCGTTGTATGCGTTAAAACGAGCCAAAATCACCGTATCTGAGCGATTCTAAACGGCCGAATTTGAGAACTCCGCCCATTGGCTAGCGAAACCGCAACACCGATTATAAAGTCGGCAAGGATCGCGCTGAGACTTTAAGTTCCCTACTGAAGGTTGGCTCAAACTCGGTGCACGTACGTTATACAAATATGGCACGGAGTTTGCGCTAACCTTCATTAGGGGTAGCAAACTATCAATGTGATGCGTGCCAACACTTATCTAGAGCACAGTATCGGTCGCCCAGCACAAATTATTTTGTCCTATATCCACTAAATCACTTGCAGAATCGTAGCTTTGTGGTGAAGATGCTGTAGATTATCAAAGGCACCGTACGCACAAAAAAAACGCTTTTCAATTTTTGCCGTCTTGTGTAGTTTAGTCCTCACATAGTTAAGGAATAAAGCCAAAATCTCCACCAAACGCTCGCATTTGTTACAGATAACGGTTTCAGAAAAAGGGCGAAGGTGAGGGTTTAAACTAGCGCTCACTCCTTTTCTGAGTGCCGGTTGCTGCGGACGAAGATAAATATAAAAAGGAAACTATTCTGAGCTTCAATCTTTTGGGGAAGAAAACGAGCGCTCTTCTTGTTGATTTTTATGGACTCTGAGTAGACTTAATCTACTCGAAAGGCGGGCCAGGAGCACCATTTGAAGCAATTTTTAAATTGATTAGACTGCTTCGCTTAATGTTTTGAAGCTAATGTAGTAAAGAAATCAGGGAACTTGCCTATCGTGAAAAACTCGAAAACGAAGTTCTTCGTGAAGAGTGTTTCTAGATTGCATTGCGTCGTAGGCGGCAGCTAGTGAGACGCGCGAGGCGCGCAACGCGGATCTGTTATCCAGCGCCTCTAACTCCGACCGCGTGTCCCGCGTTATAATTATAAATTCACGTCAAAGGCACATAATGGGATCGTGCTGTATGTACATAGTCATACGCCTGGGTTGCTGCCATCTCCTGACCAAACATTAGTATGCCCAAAGTGAGATCAAAGCAGGTGAATTGTAGATGTCTGATGATTTACTTCCATTGCATGTATTTTTATTTACGAAAAATTCCGATTTAGGGTCCGAAATGTCGTAAATCGTAATTACTAGGCCAAAAAAACACCGTAAATCGTAAAATCGTAAATCGTAAACCGTAATTACGCACACCCCTGATTAGGATCTAACATTTAAACCGGTAGAAACCTAGCTGGAATTTTGTGGAGTTCCGCGAGTTTTTCCCCGGAAATCAAAAAGTCCAGAGTTTTCTAGCACCATCGTGCTGTCCTCATCGGAGCGGGATTCCGGTCTCAAGAAGCGGACCGGAATTGTTGCAGCAAGTTGCAGTACGCAGCTAGAAGATAGTCGAGCCGGGATCCTCGTGATTCCAACATGATTTTGCGTGGCGTGCGTGTCGCAACAGCGTTGTCTGCAGCTGCGGACCGGAATTCCACTCTGATACGAACAGGACCACATATGTACTCGTGTTTAGCGCCCCAAATTTTAACCATGGACGAAGTTTCAATGAGACATACGAGAAGTTATTAGCTCGAAATCGTAAAGCTTTCGTATAAAAACCAATAAAATAAAATTTGGACTTAGAGGCATCGTTCACGATGGATTTCGTTTTCGAGTTTTCCATATATAATGAGAGCTCCAGTACTCTATATAACAGCAACGCTGAAAAAACCGCGAAAAAATCACCGAAAACCCCTTTTTCAGACCGAAAATATCTCAATTGAAGGAAGAGTCGATCGTGAGAGATCGCTGTTTCGACCAACGATCTCACGATCAAATGAACTTTATCTTTCTTTCGAGTGATTTTTGGAGAAGGAAAGGTTGATCGATGTGTGTAGAAAAGTCATTCTTCACGTAAACGTATGGTATATTCCATCAAGTTCCCCTCAGCTGTACTGTATCAATTGTTGATAATTTACTTATATGATGGCTGACAGCAAGTTGTGCCAGATGACTGACGGATGGCCGGCCTCTTTTGACGGAATTTGAGACATTCGACCTCATTTATCTACACAATAAGGCATTTTTGACCGAAAAAACTCTTCCTACATTCTTAGGTAGGCCCAAGAAAATCATTCGAACAAAAAAAAACGTTTAGTGGTTTTCAGCGCGCTTTAATATTATATCCGAAGTGTTATGCCCCCGTTTTCTAGAGCACTGTATAACCTTGGGGTTAGTGACACGGATCGATGGGACGGTATCAAAACAGGGTCCACATTGGAGTGTGCATTCATGACAAGCGTCAGTCTGAGCCGACAGAGGCTTTTCGCGATCAGCGACGCGCACTCATCAACAGAAAATCGGTATGTTAAAGGCAGTGTTCACGATAATCTTCAATTTTGATATCAATCGCTATATTGATTAAGTGGCTCCCGGGTAGAACTAAAAATGACGTAGAAATTGAGAAAAAGGCACAAAGTACACGAAATCCTTAAGTATCACCCCGCCTCTTAAGCATCACAGGAATTGTTTGTTGTGACAATGAAATCTTTTGTGAACCCGTCCTTTGCAATTCTATGTTCTCTATTGCTCCGTTCCTTTCTTCGGACCCTAACTAAAACTGTTTTTTGTGAAATATTCTTCTATTTTCGATTGACCCAATTTTCCATTGGTGACAACCACCATAAACATGTTCATCCAATCGGACAACTAGTCCATGTTATAGAATAATGTCACTGGAATACGACGTTTTGATTCGTTTCTCGCCGTTTCTTCGTAATTTTGGTAACACTTGGAGGCCAACGCATTGTTTTACGTAAAAATCTCGGGGACGAAAATCATCGTGAACACTGCCTTTAAGGACGCTGCAGAGTCCTTAAAGGCAGCATACACGCTCGTAAACGTGATTGAGATAACTACGGAAATAGAATGGTATGGCTCAGACTACAACGCCTACGCATTTTGAAACGTTAAAAACGACCCACAATGCCGTTACAGGAGTAGCCAGTTTGGCCCCGCCCGTATTTTTACGCCCCCTGTATTTGCCCTTTTCCTGCAACGCAAGGTTGCTGGGTCATCTTCAACGTCGGTACTGTTGGTAAATTGCCTAACAAGTGAACCACACGCGTCACTGACGGCGAAGATGACCCAGCAACCTTGCGTTGCAGGAAAAGGGCAAATACAGGGGGCGTAAAAATACGGGCGGGGCCAAACTGGCTACTCCTGTAACGGCATTGTGGGTCGTTTCTCACGCTTCAAAATGCGTAGGCGTTGTAATCTGAGCCATACCATTCTACTTCCGTAGTTATCTCAATCACGTTAACGAGCGTGTATGCTGCCTTTAACATATCAATTACGCGGCGAGCCTCGCTGCAGCAGGACAATAATGAAGAATAGGGGATGCCAGGCGGCTGGTGAGGACCACACGGGAGCACTGATTCGGTTATCTCGCAGTGCTTTTGCCGCTGGACAGCCGCGGATATCGTACCGACGCCGTCAGCGAGCGGTGGTGGAAAATGGTCTCGACCATTTCCATTTCCACCATCGCCGCGACGCTAGTATGCGAAGGGCCTTAGACTCGGCGCAGCCGCTCTTCGAGCGAATCATAGTTCTATAACCTAGCCGCACATGCTCACCTCCATCTTTTGACGTATAGAAATCGAATTCTTGAAAAATCAGGAGGTTATCTAGAGAGCTGGTTTGAAGATTACCGCGGGTTGAAATAGGTAAAGGCGTACAGTACTTAGTAGGTCGCCTAAGGCGTCGTTTATACTTCCGCCGCCGAGCGGCGCGGCGAAGTGCAATTCTATAATATCGATCGTGACGCGCCGCGTGATCAATATTACAGAAATGCATTGCGCCGCGCCGCTCGGCGGCGGAAGTATAAACGACACCTAAGACGCGAAAACGCGTCCCCGAGGGCCTTTGCGTCCACGAGCCGTATTGTATAACACATACCTCGTATTGCTGTAGCTTCTCGAGAGCCATGTTTAATCTGTATCGATTCTCTTCATATCGTCGCTCCAGCTCGGTTCTGAACAATTAAATATCAATATTTATTACACTGTTGGAGACAGAAGTTGTGCGTTGAAAATAGTCTACACACATCTTACAGTGAATGTAATGCTTTGTTTCAAATTCATAAGAACAGTTGACCATCAACATATCACATGAAGATTATGTTCGGTTGCTTCTCCTGTATCTGTCTGAACTCGCAGCAACGTACAATTTCAGGCAAACCATCGCTCGGAGCGGGACCGAAAAGCGACTCGAGCGATGCTGTCCCTCCACTCCGAGCGAAAATTAGCCATCTACTCGGGCAACAACAGTCGCTCTTGGGGCGACCGCAGTTCCGCTCGGGGCGATATTCAGTCGCACTTGGCACCGCGGTCGCTGTCCGGGCCATTTTCGACACTTTCCCAACAGCTTTTCTTTTAATTCCGCCTCTTTCTGAGAGGTGCGTGATTGTCGCGGTCCACGGCACAGAAAGCCCCGCCTCGGTCCGCTACCAGGGCGTCACCCTCGCCGACGTCTGCGGTGAGGAACCACCCTTCCTGCGGACCGCGGCCAAAACCGCCCCACCCCCAGCCGTGAGGATATCCCCTATCACCCAGCGGTCAAAAATATGCTGGCCTTTGGAGAAGGTCTTCAAGTCATCTTCCAGGACCGGCAGCAGAATGCCAATTGAGGACTCGAGAGAGATGAGGCACCTTTTATACAGGCTGTGCATGTTTTAAACGCATCGGGACGTGATCGTTCGCTTGACCATCTTTTTTTTTCATGTCTGCCACTGCACCTCGCACACTTCAATGGTCCCCCGGGTGATAGAAAACGGACTTCGGCTAGAAATCCGTTAAAGGGATCGCACTGGCTGTATTCGGGGTGATGAAAGAAGATAACAATTTCCCGGGTGATCCAATTTTTCCATCTGAGTAGTCACAGAAAGCGAAAAGGCAAGGAAAAGAAACGGAAATTGATTGTGCAAGGGACGCCGTGATTGCTCGGCTTTGCCTGCACACATTCCATAACGTCCTGCACACTCCTTCTGGGGGCCCGCACACTTTTTACGGCGTCTGACGCATTCCCTCTTAGGTCCCGCACATTTGTTATGGCGTCTGACGCACCTTCTCTTGGGCCCCGCGCACCCTTTACGGCGTCTGATGCACTCCCCCTTGGGTCCCGCACACTTTTTGCGGGGTCTGGCGCATTCACTTTTGGGTCCCGCACATTTGTTACGGGGTCTGACGACGCATTCTCATTTGGGTCTCGCACACTTTTTATGGCGTCTGACGCATTCCTTCTTGGGTCCCGCACACTTTTACGGGGTCTGACGCATTCTCATTTGGGTCCCGCACATTTTTATGGCGCCTGACGCACTCCCTCTGGGGTCTCACCTTATCCGGCGCACTGCCACTGGGGTCCCGTACTCTTTGTCCGCGTCCGGCGCACTCCCACTGCGGTCCCGCATACTATAAGCGGCGTCCGACGCACGCTATACTTAATATCCGAATCACTCCTTTTCGGATATTCGAGGTCCGAAAATTCGAAAAAAACGCATTAATTGAATCGAACCAATATCCGGGAAATTCAAAATCGCCATTATCTGAATCGAACCATTATACGAAGGTTCAAAAATTCGGATAAAACCGGATAAAATTCGGATAAAGTTCGGATAAAACCGGAAAAAATTCGGATGAAACCGTTTATTTTTTGGATAAAATCGGATAATTTCTGGATAAAATCGGATAAAATTGCGCTAGGCCACGCCCATTTTCCGTCCCGCCTTCTATTTAGTACATCAACCTAGGATTTTCCTCCTCTTAAAATCGAAAGAGTCGTAGCGGCGCCGAAAAACGGGTGTGCTCAAGTTAGATGACCAAGTGGCTAGTTATTCAGTGCAGAAGTTTTTGAAAACTTGCTTTGCATAATTTTTACTTGCTAGTTGTCCTGAAAAACCTGTGTATGGATAATACTCTGCCTCCCAACGACGATATAGTAATTGAAGATTTGTATTCATATTTTTATTAATATGCATGTATGAAGATTGAAGTTTGTATGTGAACATGCTGCGAATGCAATGAAGGACTACTGTTTGCTCAATTATGGATGTTTTCAAAGGCTTGCCTTGAGTGTCTGGTTTATTTTTCACCGTTTTGCCTCAACTTTGTTCCGAAATTATCCGACCGGATATCCGTATCCGAATCATTGGAAAAATGGCATTATCTGAATTGATCCATTATCCGAAAACTCGAAAAAACGCATAATCTGAATCGAACCAATATCCGGAAAATTTAAAATCGGCATTATCCGAATCGATCCATAATTCGAAAAATTGTCTTCGGATAACAAGTATAGCGCACACCCGCTTGGGTCTCGTATACTCTGTCCGGCTTCCGGGGCAGTGTCACTGGGGTCCCTCACACCTTATCCGGCGTCTGGAGCACTGCCACTGGTGTCCCGCAGCTATCACTCAGAAAACAACGAATCCTGCATCTCCTTATCTCTGGAGTCGGCACTGCTGTCGCCACGAGAGTGACCTGACAGCGGCCGAGGCTGCTATTCGCACCGAACAGGGACCGCCGTGCCAGTTCGCCCTCAGCAGCTGTCCGGGCGATGACGTCATAATTGGGAGGAGCCGGTCCCGCTCCGAGCGATGGTTTGTCTGAGATGTTTAGATGAATTTCTCGTTGAAGCGAACGCTCTCTTCTTATACGAGAATCTCACCTGAACACTGAATGTTCATTAAAAGTGCTTCAGCATGGCCATAGGAAACAGTGGCCGTAAACAAATCTGCTCCTATTATCTTCGTAGTAGGCAGCACTCAAACTCCTTCGGTTGTCAGTGGGGTGTGCATCAGGTCGGAGACGACAACGAACAATGTTTTCCTCTGTCGACCGCCACAACAGACCTCACCCTTGGTGGCGGAAGGCGAAAAATTGTCTGGGATCCCAGTGGTCGTCTTCCGCGAGTTGGGAGCAAATCCATTTTTGCCGCGAACTGTCTGCGAAACGGGCTTCTTCAGGTCTCCGAAGTTCGGCTACCCTTCTTAAAAATCAGATTAGCACTGGTGCCTGCCGGCTGAACTCGAAGAATGGCAGAGTCGCTCAGGGATTCTCGGGTTGGTCATGCTCACTCGGCTCATCTCATGTGATTGGACTAGCTAGATCTAGGCGAGGCGGTTACCGCGAGGCATGTGAACTGTGAGTTGTGAACACCTCTACCTACTATCAAGACACCCATTCGAGAAAGTTAGTGTTTTTCTCCCGTTTCCGAAATTGCGCCTATACTTTTTTTGACTTTGACGACTGAAATGTTGTACATTAGGGTTTTTTTGGCAAGGCGAGTTCAGCGGGCATTACACTTCCGTGGAAAATACAATCCAGTCCGGGTAACGGCCTATTTGTGGGTGCGCCTATACTTTTAAAGCGCGGTGTAGTTTACAGATGCGAAGCCGTGGGTGACTAATACTTATTTGGAGAAACCTTCAGCTCCAGGTAATCGACGGAAAGCTCACAAAGTTCCGCTTGTTATCAAAAAGCAATTTTTTCAAAAAAAAACAAACCTAGGAATAGGTTCGAGCTCCGATATTTACCTTACTTACTAGGTAAGCTCGCTACCCATGTAACGGCTTCTGAAAAATTGTCAGTGTTTCTTGGTCAATTCGGACACGCTCTTTCCGGCACTGTCATTGTATTTTGCAAAGGATATCAAATTAACAAGTTATTAATCGTTAAAGTTACTACCTTGTAATCTGCTATATTTCGCTATCAATTTGAAGGTTATTTTACCAATTCATTCAATATTAGTAGGTATATTCATGTTGAGCACACCATATCCAGCAAGAAACAACTCTGAAGTGGAGGTCTGTGCTAATGGTGATGAGTCCTTTACACGAAGTCTTCCCCGCTGTTTTGCCCCATACCGCCGTCAACGGATGGAGCAGCACGTAAGGGGCGGAGGTTATAGGCCTACGGTCAGGGGTTCGACTCCCGTCACCGTAGATATGCTCGCGGACTTTTGCAAAAATGGATATAACAATGTTTTTCTATGACTGGGTTTTCAAAAAGATTGATTTGCTAAATTTTCGCAGCGGTCTTCACAAATTATCTGAGCATTCGAAAATTGAGTACTTTGAGTTGAAATTGAGTTTTTTCTATTATATCAAACCATACTCAAGGTTGTTCTATTATCTGTATTTTATTTCTAGAGCCTTAATTGACATAAGACTTTTTGAGGTTATATAGCAAGTTTACCGCATTTTTTGTGCTCCTCGGTTCGTCAACTCTCTGAAGTACTCGTGGCACAAAGCTGAATACGTTGACCACCTTCCCGGATCTTTCATCAGTCCGGCAGATCACATTTTCCAGCTCGAGACTGTCGACTGCTGAGAAAAGGCTTGCCAGGAACCAGCCTGCATCAACTGTGCAGTGTGTGGATCTCATATCTTTTTCGTTCACTTCTTTGAAGTGTGCCATCAGCGCTGAATCGCTCCAGCCGCGAAGCGGCTGGAGAGGTTTGGTTTTGCCCGGGACTTGTGATCACTTAGAATTCTGTAAAGTAGTTAATAAAACCTGTTAAACAAATTCTCCAGAGATTTCCATCGGGATATAGGTGAGAGGGTACAGGAGGCACATGCTGAGAAAATTTGAGCCAAATCGGTTCAAAACTAACAAAGATAGATCGGCGATACCTTAGCAAAAATTCTTGTTGTGCGTGTAACTCGTTGCTGCTTCCTGCTTCGCGCTTCGTGCTTCGTGCTTCGTGCTTCGCTCCTCGTGCGTTGCGCACCCTTAGTAGTGGCCACTGGCAATGGTCGCAGGCGATCAGTTGGGCAGGCAGGTAAGTTGGAATGTGGACAGATAAGCGGGCTGGTGAGTAGGTAGACAATGAGTACTTACTGTTTAACATTAACTAATTAACCTTTTACTACTTATCATATCAAGTGATATTATCAGTTGGTAGGCCAAATCGCTAAAACACGTCGTAGGCTGTACTTTTCGATGGGAAGGGACAAGGGAAGTGACTAACAAGTTTGTTACCTACTGTTTAACATTAACAACTTCACCTTTTACTACTTATCATATCATATGATCTTATCAGTTGATAGATCAAATCGCTAAAACACGTCGTAGGCTGTACTTTTCGATGGGAAGGGACAAGGAAAGTGACTATCAAGTTTGTTACTTACTGTTTAACATTAACTACTTCACCTACTACTGCTTATCATATCAAGTGATATTATCAGTTGGCAGATGAAATCGCTAAAACACGTACTTTTTCGTAGGGAAGGGACAGGGGAAGTGACTAACAAGTTTGTTACCTACTGTTTAACATTAACTACTTCACTTATTACTGCTTATCATATCAAGTGATGTTATCAGTTGGTAGATCAAATCGCTAAAACACGTCGTAGGCTGTACTTTTCGATGGGAAGGGACAAGGGAAGTGACTAACAAGTTTGTTACCTACTGTTTAACATTAACTACTTCACTTATTACTGCTTATCATATCAAGTGATGTTATCAGTTGGTAGATCAAATCGCTAAAACACGTCGTAGGCTGTACTTTTCGATGGGAAGGGACAAGGAAAGTGACTATCAAGTTTGTTACTTACTGTTTAACATTAACTACTTCACCTACTACTGCTTATCATATCAAGTGATATTATCAGTTGGCAGATGAAATCGCTAAAACACGTACTTTTTCGTAGGGAAGGGACAGGGGAAGTGACTAACAAGTTTGTTACCTACTGCTTGACATTAACTACTTCACTTATTACTGCTTATCATATCAAGTGATGTTATCAGTTGGTAGATCAAATCGCTAAAACACGTCGTAGGCTGTACTTTTCGATGGGAAGGGACAAGGAAAGTGACTGTCAAGTTTGTTACTTACTGTTTAACATTAACTACTTCACCTACTACTGCTTATCATATCAAGTGATATTATCAATTGGCAGATGAAATCGCTAAAACACGTACTTTTTCGTAGGGAAGGGACAGGGGAAGTGACTAACAAGTTTGTTACTTACTGCTTGACATTAACTACTTCACCTATTACTGCTTATCATATCAAGTGATGTTATCAGTTGGTAGATCAAATCGCTAAAACACGTCGTAGGCTGTACTTTTCGATGGGAAGAGACAAGGAAAGTGACTATCAAGTTTGTTACTTACTGTTTAACATTAACTACTTTACCTACTACTGCTTATCATATAAAGTGATATTATCAGTTGGCAGATGAAATCGCTAAAACACGTCCTTTTTCGTAGGGAAGGGACAGGGGAAGTGACTAACAAGTTTGTTACTTACTGCTTGACATTAACTACTTCACTTATTACTGCTTATCATATCAAGTGATGTTATCAGTTGGTAGATCAAATCGCTAAAACACGTCGTAGGCTGTACTTTTCGATGGGAAGGGACAAGGAAAGTGACTGTCAAGTTTGTTACTTACTGTTTAACATTAACTACTTCACCTACTACTGCTTATCATATCAAGTGATATTATCAGTTGGCAGATGAAATCGCTAAAATACGTCGTAGGCTGTACTTTTCGATGGGAAGGGACAAGGAAAGTGACTATCAAGTTTGTTACTTACTGTTTAACATTAACTACTTCACCTACTACTGCTTATCATATCAAGTGATATTATCAGTTGGCAGATGAAATCGCTAAAACAAGTTTGTTACTTACTGTTTAACGTTAACTACTTCACTTATTACTGCTTATCATATCAAGTGATGTTATCAGTTGGTAGATCAAATCGCTAAAACACGTCGTAGGCTGTACTTTTCGATGGGAAGGGACAAGGAAAGTGACTATCAAGTTTGTTACTTACTGTTTAACATTAACTACTTCACCTACTACTGCTTATCATATCAAGTGATAATATCAGTTGGCAGATGAAATCGCTAAAACACGTACTTTTTCGTAGGGAAGGGACAGGGGAAGTGACTAACAAGTTTGTTACTTACTGCTTGACATTAACTACTTCACTTATTACTGCTTATCATATCAAGTGATGGTATCAGTTGGTAGATCAAATCGCTAAAATACGTTGTAGGCTGTACTTTTCGATGGGAAGGGACAAGGAAAGTGACTATCAAGTTTGTTACTTACTGTTTAACATTAACTACTTCACCTACTACTGCTTATCATATCAAGTGATATTATCAATTGGCAGATGAAATCGCTAAAACACGTACTTTTTCGTAGGGAAGGGACAGGGGAAGTGACTAACAAGTTTGTTACTTACTGCTTGACATTAACTACTTCACCTATTACTGCTTATCATATCAAGTGATGTTATCAGTTGGTAGATCAAATCGCTAAAACACGTCGTAGGCTGTACTTTTCGATGGGAAGAGACAAGGAAAGTGACTATCAAGTTTGTTACTTACTGTTTAACATTAACTACTTTACCTACTACTGCTTATCATATAAAGTGATATTATCAGTTGGCAGATGAAATCGCTAAAACACGTCCTTTTTCGTAGGGAAGGGACAGGGGAAGTGACTAACAAGTTTGTTACTTACTGCTTGACATTAACTACTTCACTTATTACTGCTTATCATATCAAGTGATGTTATCAGTTGGTAGATCAAATCGCTAAAACACGTCGTAGGCTGTACTTTTCGATGGGAAGGGACAAGGAAAGTGACTGTCAAGTTTGTTACTTACTGTTTAACATTAACTACTTCACCTACTACTGCTTATCATATCAAGTGATATTATCAGTTGGCAGATGAAATCGCTAAAACACGTACTTTTTCGTAGGGAAGGGACAGGGGAAGTGACTAACAAGTTTGTTACTCACTGCTTGACATTAACTACTTCACTTATTACTGCTTATCATATCAAGTGATGTTATCAGTTGGTAGATCAAATCGCTAAAATACGTCGTAGGCTGTACTTTTCGATGGGAAGGGACAAGGAAAGTGACTATCAAGTTTGTTACTTACTGTTTAACATTAACTACTTCACCTACTACTGCTTATCATATCAAGTGATATTATCAGTTGGCAGATGAAATCGCTAAAACACGTACTTTTTCGTAGGGAAGGGACAGGGGAAGTGACTAACAAGTTTGTTACTTACTGTTTAACATTAACTACTTCACTTATTACTGCTTATCATATCAAGTGATGTTATCAGTTGGTAGATCAAATCGCTAAAACACGTCGTAGGCTGTACTTTTCGATGGGAAGGGACAAGGAAAGTGACTATCAAGTTTGTTACTTACTGTTTAACATTAACTACTTCACCTACTACTGCTTATCATATCAAGTGATAATATCAGTTGGCAGATGAAATCGCTAAAACACGTCGTAGGCTGTACTTTTTCGTAGGGAAGGGACAGGGGAAGTGACTAACAAGTTTGTTACTTACTGCTTGACATTAACTACTTCACTTATTACTGCTTATCATATCAAGTGATGGTATCAGTTGGTAGATCAAATCGCTAAAATACGTCGTAGGCTGTACTTTTCGATGGGAAGGGACAAGGAAAGTGACTATCAAGTTTGTTACTTACTGTTTAACAAACATTAACTACTTCACCTACTACTGCTTATCATATAAAGTGATATTATCAGTTGGCAGATGAAATCGCTAAAACACGTACTTTTTCGTAGGGAAGGGACAGGGGAAGTGACTAACAAGTTTGTTACTTACTGCTTGACATTAACTACTTCACTTATTACTGCTTATCATATCAAGTGATGTTATCAGTTGGTAGATCAAATCGCTAAAACACGTCGTAGGCTGTACTTTTTGATGGGAAGGGACAAGGAAAGTGACTATCAAGTTTGTTACTTACTGTTTAACAAACATTAACTACTTCACCTACTACTGCTTATCATATAAAGTGATATTATCAGTTGGCAGATGAAATCGCTAAAACACGTACTTTTTCGTAGGGAAGGGACAGGGGAAGTGACTAACAAGTTTGTTACTTACTGCTTCACATTAACTACTTCACTTATTACTGCTTATCATATCAAGTGATGTTATCAGTTGGTAGATCAAATCGCTAAAACACGTCGTAGGCTGTACTTTTCGATGGGAAGGGACAAGGAAAGTGACTATCAAGTTTGTTACTTACTGTTTAACATTAACTACTTCACCTACTACTGCTTATCATATCAAGTGATATTATCAGTTGGCAGATGAAATCGCTAAAACACGTACTTTTTCGTAGGGAAGGGACAGGGGAAGTGACTAACAAGTTTGTTACTTACTGCTTGACATTAACTACTTCACTTACTACTGCTTATCATATCAAGTGATGTTATCAGTTGGTAGATCAAATCGCTAAAATACGTCGTAGGCTGTACTTTTCGATGGGAAGGGACAAGGAAAGTGACTATCAAGTTTGTTACTTACTGTTTAACAAACATTAACTACTTCACCTACTACTGCTTATCATATCAAGTGATATTATCAGTTGGCAGATGAAATCGCTAAAACACGTACTTTTTCGTAGGGAAGGGACAGTGGAAGTGACTAACAAGTTTGTTACTTACTGCTTGACATTAACTACTTCACTTATTACTGCTTATCATATCAAGTGATGTTATCAGTTGGTAGATCAAATCGCTAAAATACGTCGTAGGCTGTACTTTTCGATGGGAAGGGACATGGAAAGTGACTATCAAGTTTGTTACTTACTGTTTAACAAACACTAACTACTTCACCTACTACTGCTTATCATATCAAGTGATATTATCAGTTGGCAGATGAAATCGCTAAAACACGTACTTTTTCGTAGGGAAGGGACAGGGGAAGTGACTAACAAGTTTGTTACTTACTGTTTAACATTAACTACTTCACTTATTACTGCTTATCATATCAAGTGATGTTATCAGTTGGTAGATCAAATCGCTAAAACACGTCGTAGGCTGTACTTTTCGATGGGAAGGGACAAGGAAAGTGACTATCAAGTTTGTTACTTACTGTTTAACAAACATTAACTACTTCACCTACTACTGCTTATCATATCAAGTGATATTATCAGTTGGCAGATGAAATCGCTAAAACACGTACTTTTTCGTAGGGAAGGGACAGGGGAAGTGACTAACAAGTTTGTTACTTACTGTTTAACATTAACTACTTCACTTATTACTGCTTATCATATCAAGTGATGTTATCAGTTGGTAGATCAAATCGCTAAAACACGTCGTAGGCTGTACTTTTCGATGGGAAGGGACAAGGAAAGTGACTATCAAGTTTGTTACTTACTGTTTAACAAACATTAACTACTTCACCTACTACTGCTTATCATATCAAGTGATATTATCAGTTGGCAGATGAAATCGCTAAAACACGTACCTTTTCGTAGGGAAGGGACAGGGGAAGTGACTAACAAGTTTGTTACTTACTGATTGACAATAACTACTTCACTTATTACTGCTTATCATATCAAGTGATGTTATCAGTTGGTAGATCAAATCGCTAAAATACGTCGTAGGCTGTACTTTTCGATGGGAAGGGACAAGGAAAGTGACTATCAAGTTTGTTACTTACTGTTTAACAAACATTAACTACTTCACCTACTACTGCTTATCATATCAAGTGATATTATCAGTTGGCAGATGAAATCGCTAAAACACGTACTTTTTCGTAGGGAAGGGACAGGGGAAGTGACTAACAAGTTTGTTACTTACTGTTTAATATTAACTACTTCACTTATTACTGCTTATCATATCAAGTGATGTTATCAGTTGGTAGATCAAATCGCTAAAATACGTCGTAGGCTGTACTTTTCGATGGGAAGGGACAAGGAAAGTGACTATCAAGTTTGTTACTTACTGTTTAACATTAACTACTTCACCTACTACTGCTTATCATATCAAGTGATATTATCAGTTGGCAGATGAAATCGCTAAAACACGTACTTTTTCGTAGGGAAGGGACAGGTGAAGTGACTAACAAGTTTGTTACTTACTGCTTAACACTAACTACTTCACTTATTACTGCTTATCATATCAAGTGATGTTATCAGTTGGTAGATCAAATCGCTAAAACACGTCGTAGGCTGTACTTTTCGATGGGAAGGGACAAGGAAAGTGACTATCAAGTTTGTTACTTACTGTTTAACATTAACTACTTCACCTACTACTGCTTATCATATCAAGTGATATTATCAGTTGGCAGATGAAATCGCTAAAACACGTACTTTTTCGTAGGAAGGGACAGGGAAGTGACTAACAAGTTTGTTACTTACTGCTTGACATTAACTACTTCACTTATTACTGCTTATCATATCAAGTGATGTTATCAGTTGGTAGATCAAATCGCTAAAACACGTCGTAGGCTGTACTTTTCGATGGGAAGGGACAAGGAAAGTGACTATCAAGTTTGTTACTTACTGTTTAACAAACATTAACTACTTCACCTACTACTGCTTATCATATCAAGTGATATTATCAGTTGGCAGATGAAATCGCTAAAACACGTACTTTTTCGTAGGGAAGGGACAGGTGAAGTGACTAACAAGTTTGTTACTTACTGCTTAACACTAACTACTTCACTTAGTACTGCTTATCATATCAAGTGATGTTATCAGTTGGTAGATCAAATCGCTAAAACACGTCGTAGGCTGTACTTTTCGATGGGAAGGGACAAGGAAAGTGACTATTAAGTTTGTTACTTACTGTTCAACATTAACTACTTCACCTACTACTGCTTATCATATAAAGTGATATTATCAGTTGGCAGATGAAATCGCTAAAACACGTACTTTTCCGTAGGGAAGGGACAGGGCAAGTGACTAACAAGTTTGTTACTTACTGCTTGACATTAACTACTTTACTTATTACTGCTTATCATATCAAATGATGTTATCAGTTGGTAGATCAAATCGCTAAAACACGTCGTAGGCTGTACTTTTCGATGGGAAGGGACAAGGAAAGTGACTATCAAGTTTGTTACTTACTGTTTAACATTAACTACTTCACCTACTACTGCTTATCATATCAAGTGATATTATCAGTTGGCAGATGAAATCGCTAAAACACGTACTTTTTCGTAGGGAAGGGACAGGGGAAGTGACTAACAAGTTTGTTACTTACTGCTTGACATTAACTACTTCACTTATTACTGCTTATCATATCAAGTGATGTTATCAGTTGGTAGATCAAATCGCTAAAACACGTCGTAGGCTGTACTTTTCGATGGGAAGGGACAAGGAAAGTGACTATCAAGTTTGTTACTTACTGTTTAACAAACATTAACTACTTCACCTACTACTGCTTATCATATCAAGTGATATTATCAGTTGGCAGATGAAATCGCTAAAACACGTACTTTTTCGTAGGGAAGGGACAGGTGAAGTGACTAACAAGTTTGTTACTTACTGCTTAACACTAACTACTTCACTTAGTACTGCTTATCATATCAAGTGATGTTATCAGTTGGTAGATCAAATCGCTAAAACACGTCGTAGGCTGTACTTTTCGATGGGAAGGGACAAGGAAAGTGACTATCAAGTTTGTTACTTACTGTTTAACATTAACTACTTCACCTACTACTGCTTATCATATCAAGTGATATTATCAGTTGGCAGATGAAATCGCTAAAACACGTACTTTTTCGTAGGGAAGGGACAGGGGAAGTGACTAACAAGTTTGTTACTTACTGCTTCACATTAACTACTTCACTTATTACTGCTTATCATATCAAATGATGTTATCAGTTGGTAGATCAAATCGCTAAAACACGTCGTAGGCTGTACTTTTCGATGGGAAGGGACAAGGAAAGTGACTATCAAGTTTGTTACTTACTGTTTAACATTAACTACTTCACCTACTACTGCTTATCATATCAAGTGATATTATCAGTTGGCAGATGAAATCGCTAAAACATTTTCGTAGGGAAGGGACAGGTGAAGTGACTAACAAGTTTGTTACTTACTGCTTAACACTAACTACTTCACTTATTACTGCTTATCATATCAAGTGATGTTATCAGTTGGTAGATCAAATCGCTAAAACACGTCGTAGGCTGTACTTTTCGATGGGAAGGGACAAGGAAAGTGACTATCAAGTTTGTTACTTACTGTTTAACATTAACTACTTCACCTACTACTGCTTATCATATCAAGTGATATTATCAGTTGGCAGATGAAATCGCTAAAACACGTACTTTTTCGTAGGGAAGGGACAGGGGAAGTGACTAACAAGTTTGTTACTTACTGCTTGACATTAACTACTTCACTTATTACTGCTTATCATATCAAGTGATGTTATCAGTTGGTAGATCAAATCGCTAAAACACGTCGTAGGCTGTACTTTTCGATGGGAAGGGACAAGGAAAGTGACTATCAAGTTTGTTACTTACTGTTTAACAAACATTAACTACTTCACCTACTACTGCTTATCATATCAAGTGATATTATCAGTTGGCAGATGAAATCGCTAAAACACGTACTTTTTCGTAGGGAAGGGACAGGGGAAGTGACTAACAAGTTTGTTACTTACTGTTTAACATTAACTACTTCACTTATTACTGCTTATCATATCAAGTGATGTTATCAGTTGGTAGATCAAATCGCTAAAACACGTCGTAGGCTGTACTTTTCGATGGGAAGGGACAAGGAAAGTGACTATCAAGTTTGTTACTTACTGTTTAACAAACATTAACTACTTCACCTACTACTGCTTATCATATCAAGTGATATTATCAGTTGGCAGATGAAATCGCTAAAACACGTACTTTTTCGTAGGGAAGGGACAGGGGAAGTGACTAACAAGTTTGTTACTTACTGTTTAACATTAACTACTTCACTTATTACTGCTTATCATATCAAGTGATGTTATCAGTTGGTAGATCAAATCGCTAAAACACGTCGTAGGCTGTACTTTTCGATGGGAAGGGACAAGGAAAGTGACTATCAAGTTTGTTACTTACTGTTTAACATTAACTACTTCACCTACTACTGCTTATCATATCAAGTGATATTATCAGTTGGCAGATGAAATCGCTAAAACACGTACTTTTTCGTAGGGAAGGGACAGGGGAAGTGACTAACAAGTTTGTTACTTACTGTTTAACATTAACTACTTCACTTATTACTGCTTATCATATCAAGTGATGTTATCAGTTGGTAGATCAAATCGCTAAAACACGTCGTAGGCTGTACTTTTCGATGGGAAGGGACAAGGAAAGTGACTATCAAGTTTGTTACTTACTGTTTAACATTAACTACTTCACCTACTACTGCTTATCATATCAAGTGATATTATCAGTTGGCAGATGAAATCGCTAAAACACGTACTTTTTCGTAGGGAAGGGACAGGGGAAGTGACTAACAAGTTTGTTACTTACTGTTTAACATTAACTACTTCACTTATTACTGCTTATCATATCAAGTGATGTTATCAGTTGGTAGATCAAATCGCTAAAACACGTCGTAGGCTGTACTTTTCGATGGGAAGGGACAAGGAAAGTGACTATCAAGTTTGTTACTTACTGTTTAACAAACATTAACTACTTCACCTACTACTGCTTATCATATCAAGTGATATTATCAGTTGGCAGATGAAATCGCTAAAACACGTACTTTTTCGTAGGGAAGGGACAGGGGAAGTGACTAACAAGTTTGTTACTTACTGTTTAACATTAACTACTTCACTTATTACTGCTTATCATATCAAGTGATGTTATCAGTTGGTAGATCAAATCGCTAAAACACGTCGTAGGCTGTACTTTTCGATGGGAAGGGACAAGGAAAGTGACTATCAAGTTTGTTACTTACTGTTTAACAAACATTAACTACTTCACCTACTACTCCTTATCATATCAAGTGATATTATCAGTTGGCAGATGAAATCGCTAAAACACGTACTTTTTCGTAGGGAAGGGACAGGGGAAGTGACTAACAAGTTTGTTACTTACTGTTTAACATTAACTACTTCACTTATTACTGCTTATCATATCAAGTGATGTTATCAGTTGGTAGATCAAATCGCTAAAACACGTCGTAGGCTGTACTTTTCGATGGGAAGGACAAGGAAAGTGACTATCAAGTTTGTTACTTACTGTTTAACATTAACTACTTCACCTACTACTGCTTATCATATCAAGTGATATTATCAGTTGGCAGATGAAATCGCTAAAACACGTACTTTTCGATGGGAAGGGACAAGGGAAGTGACTAACAAGTTTGTTACTTACTGTTTAACAAACATTAACTACTTCACTTATTACTGCTTATCATATCAAGTGATGTTATCAGTTGGTAGATCAAATCGCTAAAACACGTCGTAGGCTGTACTTTTCGTAGGGAAGGACAAGGGAAAGTGACTAACAAGTTTGTTACTTACTGTTTAACATTAACTACTTCACTTATTACTGCTTATCATATCAAGTGATATTATCAGTTGGCAGATCAAATCGCTAAAACACGTACTTTTTCGTAGGGAAGGGACAGGGGAAGTGACTAACAAGTTTGTTACTTACTGTTTAACATTAACTACTTCACTTATTACTGCTTATCATATCAAGTGATGTTATCAGTTGGTAGATCAAATCGCTAAAACACGTCGTAGGCTGTACTTTTCGATGGGAAGGGACAAGGAAAGTGACTATCAAGTTTGTTACTTACTGTTTAACATTAACTACTTCACCTACTACTGCTTATCATATAAAGTGATATTATCAGTTGGCAGATGAAATCGCTAAAACACGTACTTTTTCGTAGGGAAGGGACAGGGGAAGTGACTAACAAGTTTGTTACTTACTGTTTAACATTAACTACTTCACTTATTACTGCTTATCATATCAAGTGATGTTATCAGTTGGTAGATCAAATCGCTAAAACACGTCGTAGGCTGTACTTTTCGATGGGAAGGGACAAGGAAAGTGACTATCAAGTTTGTTACTTACTGTTTAACAAACATTAACTACTTCACCTACTACTCCTTATCATATCAAGTGATATTATCAGTTGGCAGATGAAATCGCTAAAACACGTACTTTTTCGTAGGGAAGGGACAGGGGAAGTGACTAACAAGTTTGTTACTTACTGCTTGACATTAACTACTTCACTTATTACTGCTTATCATATCAAGTGATGTTATCAGTTGGTAGATCAAATCGCTAAAATACGTCGTAGGCTGTACTTTTCGATGGGAAGGGACAAGGAAAGTGACTATCAAGTTTGTTACTTACTGTTTAACAAACATTAACTACTTCACCTACTACTGCTTATCATATCAAGTGATATTATCAGTTGGCAGATGAAATCGCTAAAACACGTACTTTTTCGTAGGGAAGGGACAGGGGAAGTGACTAACAAGTTTGTTACTTACTGCTTGACATTAACTACTTCACTTATTACTGCTTATCATATCAAGTGATGTTATCAGTTGGTAGATCAAATCGCTAAAACACGTACTTTTTCGTAGGGAAGGGACAGGGGAAGTGACTAACAAGTTTGTTACTTACTGTTTAACATTAACTACTTCACTTATTACTGCTTATCATATCAAGTGATGTTATCAGTTGGTAGATCAAATCGCTAAAACACGTCGTAGGCTGTACTTTTCGATGGGAAGGGACAAGGAAAGTGACTATCAAGTCTGTTACTTACTGTTTAACATTAACTACTTCACCTACTACTGCTTATCATATAAAGTGATATTATCAGTTGGCAGATGAAATCGCTAAAACACGTACTTTTTCGTAGGGAAGGGACAGGGGAAGTGACTAACAAGTTTGTTACTTACTGTTTAACATTAACTACTTCACTTATTACTGCTTATCATATCAAGTGATGTTATCAGTTGGTAGATCAAATCGCTAAAACACGTCGTAGGCTGTACTTTTCGATGGAAAGGGACAAGGAAAGTGACTATCAAGTCTGTTACTTACTGTTTAACATTAACTACTTCACCTACTACTGCTTATCATATAAAGTGATATTATCAGTTGGCAGATGAAATCGCTAAAACACGTACTTTTTCGTGGGGAAGGGACAGGGGAAGTGACTAACAAGTTTGTTACTTACTGCTTGACATTAACTACTTCACTTATTACTGCTTATCTTATCAAGTGATGGTATCAGTTGGTAGATCAAATATCTAGAATACGTCGTAGGCTGTTCTTTTCGATAGGAAGGGACAAGGAAAGTGACTATCAAGTTTGTTACTTACTGTTTAACAAACATTAACTACTTCACCTACTACTGCTTATCATATCAAGTGATATTATCAGTTGGCAGATGAAATCGCTAAAACACGTACTTTTTCGTAGGGAAGGGACAGGGGAAGTGACTAACAAGTTTGTTACTTACTGCTTGACATTAACTACTTCACTTATTACTGCTTACCATATCAAGTGATGTTATCAGTTGGTAGATCAAATCGCTAAAATACGTCGTAGGCTGTACTTTTCGATGGGAAGGGACAAGGAAAGTGACTATCAAGTTTGTTACTTACTGTTTAACAAACATTAACTACTTCACCTACTACTGCTTATCATATCAAGTGATATTATCAGTTGGCAGATGAAATCGCTAAAACACGTACTTTTTCGTAGGAAGGGACAGGGAAGTGACTAACAAGTTTGTTACTTACTGCTTGACATTAACTACTTCACTTATTACTGCTTATCATATCAAGTGATGTTATCAGTTGGTAGATCAAATCGCTAAAATACGTCGTAGGCTGTACTTTTCGATGGGAAGGACAAGGAAAGTGACTATCAAGTTTGTTACTTACTGTTTAACAAACATTAACTACTTCACCTACTACTGCTTATCATATAAAGTGATATTATCAGTTGGCAGATGAAATCGCTAAAACACGTACTTTTTCGTAGGGAAGGGACAGGGGAAGTGACTAACAAGTTTGTTACTTACTGCTTGACATTAACTACTTCACCTATTACTGCTTATCATATCAAGTGATGTTATCAGTTGGTAGATCAAATCGCTAAAAACACGTACTTTTTCGTAGGGAAGGGACAGGGGAAGTGACTAACAAGTTTGTTACTTACTGTTTAACATTAACCACTTCACTTATTACTGCTTATCATATCAAGTGATGTTATCAGTTGGTAGATCAAATCGCTAAAACACGTCGTAGGCTGTACTTTTCGATGGGAAGGGACAAGGAAAGTGACTATCAAGTCTGTTACTTACTGTTTAACATTAACTACTTCACCTACTACTGCTTATCATATAAAGTGATATTATCAGTTGGCAGATGAAATCGCTAAAACACGTACTTTTTCGTAGGGAAGGGACAGGGGAAGTGACTAACAAGTTTGTTACTTACTGTTTAACATTAACTACTTCACTTATTACTGCTTATCATATCAAGTGATGTTATCAGTTGGTAGATCAAATCGCTAAAACACGTCGTAGGCTGTACTTTTCGATGGGAAGGGACAAGGAAAGTTACTAACAAGTTTGTTACTTACTGTTTAACATTAACTACTTCACTTATTACAGCTTATCATATCAAGTGATATTATCAGCTGGAAGATGAAATCGCTAAAACACGTACTTTTTCGTAGGGAAGGGACAGGGGAAGTGACTAGCAAGTTTGTTACTTACTGTTTAACATTAACTACTTCACTTATTACAGCTTATCATATCAAGTGATATTATCAGCTGGCAGATGAAATCGCTAAAACACGTTGTAGGCTGTACTTTTCGATGGGAAGGGACAAGGAAAGTGACTAACAAGTTTGTTACTTACTGTTTAACATTAACAACTTCACTTATTACAGCTTATCATATCAAGTGATATTATCAGTGGGCAGATGAAATCGCTAAAACACGTACTTTTTCGTAGGGAAGGGACAGGGGAGGTGACTAACAAGTTTGTTACTCTCTGATGACGTCATCAAAGTGCATGGGGCATGTGACAACGTCATCAGAACGTCGTGCCAAGTACATAGGGCATCTGATGACTTCATCAGGACGTCGTGCCTAGTAAATAGGGCATCTGCTGACGTCATCAAGACGTCGTGCCCAGGTCGTGCTAAGTGCATAGGGCATCTTATGACGTCATCAGGATGGCGTGTAAAGTACACACGGCATCTGATGACGTCATCAGTATGTCGAGGAAAGTGAGTCGCGCATTATTTGTAGCGTGCGCAACAAGTCAATCACTTATCACTGATTGTCATATCAATCCATGCTATTTGGAAAATATTGAAGATTTTTACAGATATTACTTCGTAATATCAACAAAAAGTGAACAATTCTATCAAAAAGGGGTCTTCCAAGCAAAAGAGGTTTGGTTGGCGTCAGAAACGTTCCAACAAAAAGGGAACAATAGGCAAGTAGGATGAGGAGAGTCTACAAAAATTAAACAATATTTTCTGAGACTGATTTTCTTGGCCGAAACTTCTTAACAGCGAAAACAAACCGTTGCGGTGTTTCACACGGAAGCACTCTGTCGTTCCAAATAGTCTCCGATTATGCGAGTAACGATAAAAATGTATAATTATGTGCACCTACTAGTTATCATTAGAAGAGAAAATGATTTCAACTTTACCTACACAGACGGCTAGCTCCAGCTGCTACGAAAAGTGAACTCAAAGTGCAGCATGAAATAAGAGTATTTTCTTATAATCTCGTCAAGAATAGAAGTCCATTCTTGGAAACCATTGAACTCTTCCTCGTGAAATGCCACAACGGTTTGTTTTCGCTGTTAAGAAGTTTCGGCCAAGAAAATCAGTCTCAGAAAATATTGTTCAATTTTCGTAGACTCTCCTCATCCTACTTGCCTATTGCTCCCTTTTTGTTGGAACGTTTCTGACGCCAACCAAACCTCTTTTGCCTGGAAGACCCCTTTTTGATAGATACTTATTGTCACAAGGTAGCTGAGTTGGATACAAAACTTAGGTGTCAGGCAGGAATCGAACCCGCATTGCATCGCTTACTGGGAGAGAGTGTTACCATTACACTACCGACACCCCGCTCTGCATCCCTCAGCTATTCACACATGAACTGTGTAGGCACAACAGCAATCACCCGTTAACGGGTATGATCTGGTAAGCACATATCGGCATTGAATCCAGTTAAAGGCAGCAGACACGCTCAAAAATGATATCAATTTTATGGCTTAAACTGAAGGTCTGAAGCTGTTAGTATTCAGAAATAACGAAAAAGACGAAAACAAATCGACGGAAATTAGGATATAACGGTGCGTTCTATATTGGCCCAGAAATGGACGAGTTGTACGGCACTGGCTGAAATAGCGGGACTAGCAACAAATTTGTTGGTATAACGACGCTAATGTACTCGTACGGCCCTTTCTGGAACGTTTACGCCGTTAGAAGCCTTTAAAGTAATCTAAAGTGGCCGCAATCGAGCATTGAATACCTGTATGGAGGGGCGGAGCCCGTATCGATGGGCGGAGCAAGGATGATTTCGTGACTGACTACAGCTCAAATACTGTCATTTGGACTCGTTTTTAACGCTTGCAACTTCGTGTAGGCTCTTCTAGGGCCTGCACGACCCCACTAATGTAGTTATCTCAACAACTTTTTCGAGCGTTTCTGCTGCCTTTAAGCAGAGGCCTTGAAAGATGTTGTTTTGCTGTTTTAGAATGTTTTGATGCCTTAATTTTGGCATGATATATAATCACAAGATGTCACAAGGTAGTTGAGTTGGATACAAAACTTAGGTGTCAGGCAGGAATCGAACCCGCATTGCATCGCTTACCGGACGAGAGTGTTACCATTACACTACCGACACCCCGCTCTGCATTCCTCAGCTATTCACACATGAACTGTGTAGGCACAACAGCAATCACCCGTTAACAACAAAACAACATCTTTCAAGGCCTCAGCTTACTGGATTTAATGCCGATATGTGCTTACCAGATCATACCCGTTAACGGGTGATTCC
The DNA here is from genome assembly GCA_029168955.1 of Aplectana chamaeleonis. Taxonomy (NCBI): domain Eukaryota; kingdom Metazoa; phylum Nematoda; class Chromadorea; order Rhabditida; family Cosmocercidae; genus Aplectana; species Aplectana chamaeleonis. Next base: position 371,605 of record JAPDOI010000522.1, read on the forward strand.
TGTTGTGCCTACACAATTCATTTGTGAATAGCTGAGGAATGCAGAGCGGGGTGTCGGTAGTGTAATGGCAACACTCTCGCCCGGTAAGAGATGCAATGCGGGTTCGATTCCTGCCTGACACCTAAGTTTTGTATCCAACTCAGCTACCTTGTGACATCTTGTGATTATATATCATGCCAAAGTTAAGGCATCAAAACATTCTAAAACAACAGAAGACTTATTATTTTGAAATTTGTATATTGTTGCCATATGAAGGTTATCACCGCGGCTATCTCGAGCAGTTTTCGTTGAATCGGGTGTGGATCGAGAAGAAGGAGTTTTTCCAGACCGGATTTCGAACGAGATTGCCCTGGTTCAATTCTGAGAGAAAAATTTCGACTTTTATTCATGGGGTACCCCCCCCCATGCAATTTTGGTGTTGGGGGATGGAATTTTTTTCGTATTTTGGGCTGAAAATGTTTTCAGTGTCGTCCTAAACAAGAAACAATAGCCCTACAAGGTGATTCGAGTTTTTTAAAAGATTTTTCGATTTTTTGAAAATCCACATTTCAGCAAGCATTTCAACAAGAGCGCCCGCCAAGCCCTGCCCATTTTTGTTATGGGGATCGCAGCGCTCGGATTCTGTAAGCTTGAGTAACATTTCTGTTTTTGTCACTGTTGTTCTGCTATTCAAATCACGAAGCACTCGCTCGATACACGAGAATTTCAAAAATCTGTGATATACAACGTTGTAACTTTAATCAGTAATAACTTGTTAACTTGAAGTCCGTAGCAAAATCCAAGAACATATTTGGAAAGAGCGTATCCGAGTTGACCAGGAAACATCCACAGTTTCTTAAAAGCCCATACATGGCTAGCGAGGTCCCTAGATAGCTTTGCTTACCAAGTTACCCCAAAAAGTACCATTGGCGGGATCAACTACGTTCTCAGAGAAAGTTGGGCATTGGGAGCTTTGCGTCACTTACCTGGGCTAAAAGTTTTTTTTCTCGGTCAAGTGTATGACACCGACGACTGCAATTTTTAACTACCAGTTAGCTTTTAGATTTTGGGTATCCACAGTACCCGAGCAGTATAGACATTAGAGGCGCTTATTTTGACATCACAAAACCAGAATCGCTCAGAGAATAAGGCGGACTTACCGCGCACAGAAATTGTCAAATAGTACTTGCTGTGCTCACGAGCCATTTCCAACGCAAGCGAAAATCCAAGTAGAACTGATAGCGAACAAGCTGTGGTTGCTTGATATCTTCGCGCAGTATGTTCGACAGGTGTGCGGACTTATCGCGCGCAGCTACTGGTTAGTACAACTTAACGCGACCATAAATCGTTTCTGTCGCACACCGCAATTTAATTAGAACTGACCGCGAGCGGCCAGCATCGTATTCCGGCTGGCCGATGTGCTGCAATAGGATTTTTCGGAAAATCTCTGAGGGATTTTAATCAAGAAAGTCCGCCAGACGGGAAGAACTTCAACGACCGTTCCGGACCTTGGTTGCTGAATGGATCGACATGAGAGAGAAAATGCTGCAGAACTGCGGGCGCGCTGGTGCCAGATCGCTATATATGTCGCGGATTGCGACGAAATCCTCGTGAGGGGCACCGTTTCTGCCGGGCATCGCGCTCTAGTCAGGCGGCATGGGTAGTGGCCGGCTTCCAATCGGCGCGTTGCGTTGGCTCTTTGCCTCGCCTCTGCCTCCTTGACAGTCTCCACCGGCGCGGCACATGCAGCGACCGCGCTCGCCTCCGCTGGCATGAGTCATGCTCTTCCAGCGTCGGCTTGAGTGCTGGAGCTCATGCACCGCCAGCCCTTGGGGCTCCTGTCTACTCTTGTGTGGACAGTTTCCTTCGCACTTGGTGCTCTTATTGCCACACCGCGGTGGCGAGCACCAGGGCCAGACTTTCACGGGTTTATTGCCCGTTTTCATCCGCATAAGTCTGGCAGCGAGGAAACTGGTCGCCTCCAGCAGCACCCGCTCGCTGTTGTTGAGGAATCCGGCCCAGCACCGCAGCTGGGTGCCAGCTAAGAGACCACACCTAAGCCTTCTTCTGAAGGAGGGCCAAGGGAAGGCAGAACAACCGCTCGAGGCGCCATATTCTCTAAGCTAGTATTCAACGGCCCAATATTCGCCATCTACCTGGAGATCCGGAATGCGCCTCCTAAGGATTGGAAGGATCCCAGGTAACGTAGGATTTCAAGGTACAATAGGGTAAAACAGTATACCCTTATTTTTCTAGTGTTTTTATTTTTGTCGTTTTTGTAGTTTTTCGTGTATTAATCCGCTCTTTATCCGCTGTTTATACGTGTATTTGCCCGCCTTTTTGTTTTGCTCGCTATTTTCGCGTGATCTACCGACAATTTTTTTGTGCGTGTTTTATGTTTTTGTATGTTTTTTTTTCTTCAGATTTGATCTGCACCCCACCCTCTTTTTAACCTAATTTTATAAATCAACCAAATGGGTAGCAGAACACGCCGAATAAAGAGCAGTTCGGGCAAGGCTCCGGCACCGCAGGCGGGGCCGTCGACATCGCAGTCGACATCCGCACTGCCGACATCGCAGTCGGCAAATATCGCATAGACCTCGCAGTCGAATATTCCGCCAACGTTGGTCGATTCGGCCACTTCGGCGGACTCGCCCCCCCCCCCCCAATGTTTGCTCACAACGTACTCTCTCAGGAGCAATCGGGACGAACACGACGAAGACCCTTCCGAATCCGTGGATTCCCACCTCGTGATCGATTTTTCGTCTGAACGATCGCGGGATGAGCGACCACCCGCTCAGGATAAGAGGGAAACCGAATCAACCATCGCACAACAGTCGCATCAGTATAAGTCAAACGCCTTCTCGTACAGAGAGTTGGTGCGTGCCGGACTTATGGACCCAAATGCTCCCGATGCTCGGTTCTGTGCCGACTACGGCGAGCATGCGGTGCTCCACTATACACCTAGCGGCTCGCCCCAACCTTAGACGAGAAACCAATTGCCGCTAACCGCACAGGAGAACCATAGGCTCTTCGATACCAAACCAGAGCCTATGGACACCGCTCATACGCATGCTGCATCGCCGCAGCCTGGCACAAGTGCATGTTCGCAGACCAATCGTACGGTCCCCGCGGACCTCCGTGAAGCTAAGGCAGCCCAAGCGCCTGCTCAGCATCACCAAGATGCACCTCTGGACCAGAAACCGAGATCGCGAGATGATTTTCGAAAAAAAAATTGTGAGGTACTGTACGTTCCCACAAAAACCAGTTACACTGTGCTCAATAAAGCTCATGCGGGGAACTCTTGCAATGCACTTCATAACCCTTCACAGTCGGACACAGATTTGAAAGAAGAGAATCTGAACGTTATGTTACACTACTGCATGGATTGATAAACTGTTGTTGTTGTTATTGTTGCCCATCGTCCACCATAGACACGAATCCTGATTCCAACTTCCGGCATGAAGACGAAATAATGGAAGCGAGTAGCTGGGATCCCCTTCTTTGGAGGATCCCTGATGAGGCCTCTCTTCTTCTTTGACCCTCTTTTTTATTTCCATCTTTTTTCTTTATACTTCTATTTTTTTAATCTTTTTTTTTAGATTTTTTTCTCAATTTTTTTCTTTCTTTCTTCCCAATCTTATAGAATCATAGTGACAGAAAATTGGCTACTTCCACGGGTTAAAGCCAGAGGTCTTCAATTGTGAGATGCGTTGGCTTTGTAGCGCACGAGAACAAGTGAGGTACTGCGTGTTCCTCCAGACTGAATTCCGTGCATCGTGGATTATCAGCTGCTCCAATCTTATGAAGATACCATTGCGATTTTGAGTAGTAGCCACTCCGAAGCTGTGATAGCGCTGCTCGGGTTGATCTTGGTAAGGTCTCTTCTTCTTTCGCGATCTGCGGCGGCGGTTCATTTAGCAGGGGAGAGTTCATAGTTCCCAAGAATTCTTTCACAAACTCCTTGTGAACTTCTTTGCGAATGCTCTCAGCATTTCCTGGCCTTACCGTCATTGGCGTGACAGTTCTGACGTGCCTCCTAATCTGTCGCGGCGGTGCCGGCTTCCTCATCATGTCGTGAGATGGGTGTTCAGGGTCGAGTGCCACAACTGTTCGATATTGAAGTGACAGCATCTCATTATGGGCCTGCACTGGCATGATTCCAGACTCGTTGCTCAGGTGGGTTGTGATCGCCATCGCTAGGCTTCCCGTCGCAGTTCTCAGAGCTGCATTTTGACAAGCTTGTAGCCGATCCCAATGTGACGACGCCAAGAGTGGACTCCATGCTGGGGCTGCGTAAGACATCACTGATTGGCCGATGGCACGCTAGGTTGTAGTTAGCAGTTCTTTGTTTTGACCCCAGTTCCTTCCCGCCAAAGCTTTCAGGAGGTTTGCTCGTTTAGCTGTCTTCTTGCAAACAGCCTCCGCGTGTAAACATCCCGTCATCATCGTATCGAATTGATAACCGAGAATCGTAGGGTTTCTTTCGTGAAAAATTTGCATCAGGTTTATGAAGACTTTCGGCCCGTACTTCGCTTGAGCAGTGTGGGTCGTTAGCAGGGAAACAGTTGTCTTTTGAAGTGAAAGTTGAAGATGGAGGTCTTCCAAGGCTGTTGTTAAGATTGGCAGGTAGTCGTTGAGATGTTTCTCACAAATTGTAACGTCAGGGTCCGAAGCGATCAGTGTGAGGTCGTCCGCGTGTCCAGTGAGATGTACTTCTGGTGGGGGTCTCGGAAGGTCGGCCATGTAGAAAGGGAAAAGGAGCGGCGAAATTACCGCTCCTCTTGGGGCACCCCGGAGCGCATCAATCTCACCTAAGACGTTCTCAGGCAATTATCGGCTACGAGCCGCCTCACAGTTCGGCTCGTTTTCCCAATCTGCAAGTCGGCTTCTGTTGCTGTCCGGGCCACTGCTCTTGCTTTCTGAGCCACTGCTGTTGCTGTCCGGGCTGCTCCGGTTTGCCCGAACAGCAACAGCAGCGGCCCAGAGAAAGGGAGAACGAGCCGAACTGTCAGGCGGCTCCGATTCCTGTTCGGTACGGCTCGGGACCGAGAATCGCCTGAGTTTGTTCTTTGAACTCTGTATGGATTGTACTGCCTTTAAAGGCACGATCCAACCTCAGAGGTAATTGTTGATATTATGGTCCGGTCGCCGCCTATAGCAACCCTGCCAAGCGCGAAATCTCAATTCACTCAAAAAAGCGAGGAAAAGCTAGGAAAAAGTCGGCCACGACCACTTGAAAGAAAAAATGGGTAACGCCCACCGCCAGGTTTCCGACCTCAATAGGGAAGAGACGCGCGAATGATTTCATTCAAAACCTATGTTCTTCAATTTGTTTTTGGTCTGGCTTTATATTGTGGCCTGCTACAGAACGACGGCTGGGAATAACGAGGAAATACGGGCTCGAGACAACTAGTCCGAGAAATTCTAGCCGTTCTAAACCGAAATTTTTGAGGAGCCGTAACTCCTTTCGTGGTGAGTTCTGAGCGATTCTGAAAACGCCATTGTGATCAGCGTGAGATTTTCTCCAAGAAAGACAAAAAACGAAAAATCGATTTCGAGGTTGGACTGTGGCTTCAAGGTAGCTATTGATCCAGCGCGTTAGGCCTCTTGGTAGCGACGACTCTGCTAATTTCTGACAGAGGATGGATGTGACGACAGTATCGTAGGCTTTCTTCAAATCCAACGCCACCATAAGTGAGCGGCTTGGTGGTCTCTTCTCATTCATTCCATCTGTGATGATTCCAGTGAGTTCGACCAGGACGGAGGTGGTGAAGAAACCTTTTCGAAAACCATTCTGCCAGCTGGGAGTTCGCAGATGAGTCTCCAATGTAGGCAGAATGGATCTCTCCAGAGTACGGGCCATGGATGAGATAATCGAAATGGACTTGTAGCTGCTCGGATCTTCGGCAGGTTTTCCGGACTTGAGCAGAGGAAATATCCTGGCTTCCTTCCATGACGCTGGTATCAGTTCTGTTGACAGGGTCCTGTTGAAAAGCGCTCTGAGGCATTTGCGGAAAATTGGTCCTGTATGTTAGAGCATAATATGTAGGAGCCACATTACTTGTGTCCAGAGCTCTAGAAGGCTTGCATTTCTTCAAAGAGGCGTCGATGAGGGCGACCGTGATGATGGGTACGTCGTTTCTCGGAAAAGTTTCAATCCATCTGAAGGTCCTCCGCGACGATTTTAGGCTTCTGTGAGGACAAGGAGAGCCGAACTGCTTGCATATAATGTTTGCCGCCTTGCTGTTGTTGATCGGCTGGCCTTAATGCAGAAGTGGAGGGGGTTCGGCTTCGCTGATCGGCCATCAAGTGCTTTCATGGTGGACCAGAGCTTAGAGAAGTCTGTGCTGTTGTCTATGCCCTCCACAAAAGCTCTCCAAGTCTGTTGTCCATCTTTCTTCACTTCATCTGCGATCTCCTTGTTGAGCTCGGGAATTCGGGTGTCGCTAGGATCTGTTCTCCGAATGGTGTCTCTTTCGCGTATCAGGTCCTTGGCGGCATCGGATAGGCATGGAATAAAAGCCTTACGTCTGCCCTTAGGAATGGATTGCAAAGTTGCTGCCCTAATGGCTGATGTGAGAAATCGATCCATCTTGGGAAATGGTCACTGGCTCCTGTGTTCATGGTGTCCCAAACGGCCGACGATGCCAAGTCCTGCGAACATAAGGAGAGGTCCGGTGATGAGGGTCTTCCATGCGTCGGCTTCCTTGTAGGATTTGTGGTGTCATTGAGGATCACTGGAATGGACTGGGAAATTTCCTCTTCAAGGTCCAGTCCGCGTTGGTCTTCTTCGCCCAGTGACCAGAGAGCGCTATGAGCGTTAACATCTTCCATGACGATTGTGGACTTACCGCATGTTAGGAACGGAGAAATGGACAATGCGTAAGAGGGTAGACATGAGGATCTCGGCGGGGAGTAGATGTTGTGAAGGTGTAGAGGCCCGGACTTAGTTTCTACAGTTATGGAGATGGATTCCGTAGTATCATCAACAGTTTCAGGGGTAACCACACTGCATTGTAGATTGCTTCTGACGAGAAATGCCACTCCACCTCCTGAGCTCGATCTGTCCTTCCTCAGCCACGTATAGCCTTGGACAGCAGGTGTACCATAGAAGCAGAGCCGGTTTATGCTGATCCGTAACCGAAAAAACTGGCTCCAGGACTCGTGAAAGGGTGAATTCTGGGAGGTTTAGTCAAGGACCTTTGACTTCGGAAGGATGACGGTATTGTAGACGACTTCTTCTTCCGCGTACGCTCTTGCCAACGAGTAGGCGATTCTCCATAAGAGCTAATAAACTGTTCGCAGTTGATTGATGTCCTGCTCAGTATTTTCCTATACTTTTAAAGCAGCGTATTATCGTAAAAATTTGATCTTTACTTTATTTACAACTTCTTTTTTTTTGCTTAGTGGAGTTATTCGAGACGCGAAATTCGAATCGGACATTCAGCCGGGGCGGAAGTTGAAGTCGTTGCGAAACCTTGGAACTTAACACTTTCCTATACTTTTGACGCGCACTGCATTTATAACTAGCGTGGAAATCCGCGCCGCTACACGGCGTACTTGTGGATGTATCTCATAGTGGAGCGGTCTTTTACTGGATAGATCAGGGCAAAATAGGAAGTTGAAAAGACGTCAGCGCATATTTCACACACATTGCATTGTAACCTTTAAGCCCCACCCGATTTTCCCGAAGTTCTGGCCACTATTTTCGATACCCAAACCCATTCACGCATTGAACCCGCCCTGTTTTTATGGCATTCTCCGCGATGGCCCTAAAGGCCCACTTTTATTCCACGAAGTTCCATGAACTACTCCTGGATGCCCGCACCCATTTACGCTTTACCCCTCCCATATTCGACGAGATGCCGTGTTCTACTCCAGAAGCTTCCTTTATACGCGCCCGACGCATTAAAGGCAGTGGTCGCGATAAAATATGCTTGTCGTCGTTTCCTCTCTAAACCCTTTTCTGGGTTTGGAGAAGTAGGACCAATGAGAAAAAATCGCGAAAAAATCGCTCTTTCGGGCCAAATTTGGGGCCTGAACTTTCCTGTCTTTTGATGGTGGACGAGCCCACTCCACATCATCGGCAGCGATGATCTCTTATAGCAACAAGATCAGCTGGCTTGGAATTGAATTTCAATCAATGAACATTATCCTTCGGACTCGTCTAGGCAAAAACATTGACTGAAGTGCTTGCTTTCATTGGTCAACTTTTTTCATCACCTCAATTTGAATTTATTTCTTCCTCTGAATGTCGATGATTTTTGACTGCTCGACATGAGGCTCCTTTTTTGCAGCGCTGTGCACGTGTGCACGAACTAGCATCTTTGGTCCCTAGAACCTCTAATTCTAGCACGTTTTTCATCGCGCTACCTTCATAGTTTTTCAGCTGTTTTCCATCTAATCTGATTTTTATAGTTTTTTAAATAACGTTTTTCATCGCGACCTTTAATAGATCGTCGCGACCTTTAATCCCGGACCTTTCCCACGTTTTGTGGGTTTTAATGCGAAGACCTCGAAGCCCCGCTCACTTCCCGTGCTGTTGAGAGCTCAGTTACCAAAGCTCTATATCTATTTACGCACTGACCCAAAGCTCTTTTCATTTTAATTGCCCTCGGAGTGATGATTCTGAGGCAACGCCGGATTTGTACGGCAATCTGCTCAGTCGCTATCAATCGAAACTTCACCCAAGTCCTTCTAACTCTTAACACGTTCGAATAACGAAGCATATCACTTCATTGCTGAAAGCAAATCGACCGAATTTCTATTCATTCTCACACATTCAAACATCCACGCTTGTTTTAGCAGGAAAATTAAGTAGCACGAAATGAAGACATTATTGTCTTTTTACTTCACCTGATGGATGGCCGTAGTTCCTCCTTTAGTCGTTTGCATTCAAGCGATAAATCAATGCACTTGTCGCTAAGCTAAAATTCAATTTTTAAAGCATATATTCTAAAAAGAAAACACTATTTCGAAGGTTATACCCCGATGTTCTAATTTAGCACAAGGTACATAGTGATCACAGCACACCAGACGTGTGGAGAGAAAGGAATTTCGTTAAATTTCTATGAATTTTCTAGAATTTGTTTTCTGCCAGCATCGGATAAATTCTTTCATAATGAATCTTGCATTAATAGAATGTTCGTTTGAAATTAATGAATCTTATTATTATTGTTATTATTACATACTACTGGCATAAAGACTGCTCACATTGCTTAGGAAACATCGAATAAGAGCGATATATGCATATGTAGAGTCCACTTAATAATTTTAGTCTGATGAATGGACGAGGCTGCGGCGGTAGGGTAGATCACCGCGCTCGAATTGAAACCCCATTGGCCAGTGAGGCCGCCAACACCTCACGGCCGGTCGCCTGGTCCATGCGTCAGGCATGTGGATCAGGGGTGTGCGGAAAATTCTTTTCGGTAAACTTTTTACCGAAACTTTTTCCCGAACTTTTTTTTCGGTAAATACGGTAAAAACGGAAAATTCGGTAAAAATTCTGACTTCGACTTTGATATATATTCCATTGTTATATGTAATGATACGATAACCCAAATGACCAATACTATTTATGTATCATTTTCAATAGTGCATGAGGATAGTGCAAATAATGAGTGAGTTTTACATATTGAACTGAGCTCAACGGGTGAAGCTGATCAGCGAGACGTTGATTTTGAGAAAAAATAACATTTCAAAATTTTCTGTCGTCAAGTCCTTTCTGTAGTTACTCAAAATCAGGGCAGCTGAGGAAAACATACATTCCGCCTCAGCTTTGCCAGGAGGCGCGCAAACGTACTTATTGGTCAGTGGGGAAAGGTGCTGGTACGATGATTTCACAATGGAGTCGTTCCAGAACTACAGCGGATTCAGTGTTGTGTCCGGGGTTCTCCAAAATTTTCAGTTCCTGAATAATCTGCTTCAGGACTCAGCTAATTGAAAAAGATTCCAGTTACTGAAATATCTGCTTTAGAACTCTGCTGATATGTATTTCTCGGAGTAGTATTTCAATAAGAGGAGGCACGTGACATAAAAGGTGAAAAGATCGTTGGATTATTCAGAAAGTAACCCAAAGGGGCTAGAAAGAGTAACAAAAAGAAGTACGAAGAAGGATATCGCGCCACAGGCATGCCATAACAGTAGCGAACCCGTAAAATAAGAGTAAGAAATAGGCCGATTGAGCTAGAAACACCCGAATTTTTTTTTCGGTAAAAATTTCGGTAAATTTTGAGAAAAAATCGGTAAATCGGTAAATCAAAATTTACCGAAAAACCCCGGTAAATCCGGAAAATCGGTGAACGGAAAATGCACACCCCTGATGTGGATCGAATCCACACCGCGAGTGGGGCTAAGGAGCAGTTCGGCTAGCACACGCGACGCGCGACGGAAAAACGCTGTGCGCGCTCATCGTCCTTGGGGCGCGTTAACCGAGGACCTGCAAAAAAAGTAGTCGTTGTCCCATTGTAGCCGTCCCCCTCTATCATTTTTTGCATTTTATTCATGTTTTTTTTGTTCATAATGTGCTTCTTTAGAAGCAATGCTTCTCATATCATCGTTCCAATGGAATTGGCTCTTTTCATACTAATTTTTTTAGAGTTCTTTTTGTTTGCTTCTTGGAGCGCAATGGGAGCTGATGATATTGATTTCGACGCCGACCCTACGTCTGACACATCAACCTACATGAACAAAATGCCAAAAGCGATAAAGGGGAACGGCTAAAATGGAACAACAACAACTTTTTTGAGTGCCCTCGGTTAACGAGCCCCAAGGACGATGAGCGCGCACAGCGTTTTACCGTCGCGCGCATCGTGTGTACCAGCCGAACTGCTCCTTAGCCACACCCGCGGTGTGGATTCGATCCACATGCCCATGCGTCAGACTAAATCGAAAATGGAAACCATGAATCTTACTTCACTTTTTTCACTCTCTGAGCGCTCCAGCGAGGCTTTGCAAACTTCATACAACTGTTTCATTGTTCTAAGTTCTTCTTCTGTACGAGAGGAAAGCTCCTTGGCAAGCCGAGACGCCTAAAAGTTCGAAAATCAAAAATAAATTCAACTTCAGGTGGCATGACTCAAAATTGAATCAGTTGAAACCCATTTTTCATCGTCGCGACGCTGTGCTGGACAAGCACCTATGATGGCATGAAGACAGCAGTGTTCCCGACAAGTTCAACAATGGTGTACGCTGGCTTGCGAGAAGGATTGTCTAGTGTGTGGAACACCGAGTGTGCAGATCGGCTGTACAATGGAACTTCTTGTTCCGATTCACTCTCCTCTCAGAGCCGGATCGCCCACGAAATTTCCTGTGACAACTCGACGAGTAACTAGAATGCAGCCATAAATTTGACGTTACCAGGAAACATATGAGGAAAATAGGACGCTAAAAATGAGTGACCGAACGCGTCACATCTTGAGCGGCTAGTACCCCAATATCGGCTACAGGCAAAGACTGGGATCCTACTTCCCGTGGCGGGCGACGCGACGCAGTGCTCACCATTCATAACGACAGAAAATCGATATGCTTGCACTGTCGCGTTCGCGCACCACAGGATGCATCAACCCGGACCAGGGGTGTGCGGTGAATTTTTTCGGTAAATTTTCTACTGAAACTTTCTATCGAATTTTTTTCTCGGTAAATACGGAAACAACGGTAAATTTGGTTAAGTTTCTGGATCTCGATTTTTTTTTGTATTCCGTGTAACCAAACGGTTTTCAAAGTACCTTCATGCAAGGACGAATGCAGTGTCACATATTTGACATGGTAAACCTCTTGATTTATGACTTCTAACAACGGAATGCCAACATACTACAAGAACTGACATGCCAAAATGCTTGATACTCAATAATCCTTCGCCTATTGAGACGGGGATCGCTGTAAATATTTTTTTTCTCGCGGTGGACAGGTACCCTCTACTTCCCCACAGCTCGCACTTAGTTCGGCTGCAGTTTGGACTGCGACTCGCGTGTGCGCAGCGGCTCTAAGAACAGTTCGTGCTGTGGGTGGCCGTTCGTGGGGTGCCAACCAGGTGGCCATCAATCAATGCAACACGATTTTTCGCCGCCCCAATCATCTGTTTTACCTCGGTGGCGAGCATTTTCAGGGCTCTCCTCATTTTATTCTCGACTAATCTTCCAATTTCAATATTTCCTGCTGCCATATTCGAGCTCTGCTCCCGGTTAGGAATTGTTATTTTACCATTTTCATTCTTTTTGGAGTAATTAATTAATTTTTTATTTATTTTAATTCGTTTATTCGGTAATTTATTTATGCCTTCATTCTTTCGTCACATACTAACTTTTTATTTACTTAGGCACTAGAATTTTGATTTTCCTACACAGTTATTTAATCTTTTAAATTTATAAATTGTTCATTTACTTACTCATTATTTGATTTATTTACTGCCTTAGACATTTGGGTGTATCCATTTGATTATTTCGTTTGTTCTAACCTCATTCAATTATTACTAATCAGCAACTGAAATATTTAAAAAATTATTTGATGATTATTGTTTAAAAATTACATACAGCGCCTTTTTTCTACTGTATTGTTTTGGCGTTTCGTTATTGACTGGAAAGCGGAAGATAATTTTAAATGATCAACAAGTACATTTCGATTTTAGGGTTGCTTGTTCTGATTCGACTAATTTCGGCTATTTTTTTCGTATTCTCTACCTTGACTTAGAGCAAATTGTTTGAGCTTGCTTGCGCTTTAGAGGTGTGTTGTCTAAACTGACGTCATGCTCTTGCATTTGATTTTTCCTAGTGTATCATTAATGCATATCATTCTGCTTTCGCACACGTTCCCGAGTTTAGCAGCGGTTTTCGCGATTACCTGAATTGTGAACTTCCTGTAATGCCTACGAGAGTGGTGCTAAATTTGTTGGAATTGTTACTGTCAAGGTAGAGAATGTGGAAAAGAATACCAAAAATGTATCTGAACAGAACGAACAAGCGATCCTATTCAAAAATATCAAACACTACTTGTTGATTATTAAGTATAACTTGTCGTTCTCCGGTCAATAGCATAATTATTGAAATGCCAAGGCAGTAAAATTAGAAAAAATGAAGCTATTTGAAATTTTCGAAAAATATCTAACAAAATATTTGGAAAATATTATATGTTGTTTAGTAGCTAATGAACAAGGTAACAACAAACGGAGTAATCGAATTGATTTAATCAAATGACTGAGACAGCAAACAAATGGATGAGCGAATGCCACTTATTAAATATAAATGTTTAAATAAATGTGCCAGAAATAGAAACATTGAATCCTCCATAACAAACAAAATAGTAAACGAATTGATAATGAATGAAATTATAAATTAATTACCGAAAAAACAAGGAAACAAACGAATAAATATAATTAATTACTCCAAAAAGAACGAAAATGGTAGAAATTGGAAGATCAATCGAGAATAAAATGAGGAGAGAACTGAAAATGCTCGCCACCGAGGTAAAACAGATGATTGGGAGGGCGAAAAATCGTGTTGCATTGATTGATGGCCACCTGGCTGACACCCACAAACGGCCACCCACAGCACGAAGTGTTCTTAGAGCCGCTGCGCACACGCGGGTCGCAGTCCAAACTGCAGCCGAACTAAGTGCGAGCTGTGGGGAAGTAGAGGGTATGTGTTTGGTTGGGACCACGAAACACATACTTCAGAAATGATTCTGTATAGTATGATTTCTTTTTTTTTCTTTTTTTTAATTAGAGCTTTGCCGTACCACTTTGATTAATCTTCTTGACAACAGTATCGGTAAAAACCAGTAAGAAACAGGCGAGTATAATATGAAACGCCTCAATTTTGAGAGTGGTAGAGCTCACTTCTCTTTCAAAACACGATCACTCTTTTCTACCCAAAACCTGTCATTTGACATGCAACTATCATCTACGAAAACTTGCCATTTGGTCGTGGAGTTAATTTAATGAGGTGGAATGCCAGAACTGACTGGTCGTTTCAATTCGTTTTAAAGCCTTCGCAGCAGTCTTTTCTAAATTTTTGCTACATTAGGCTCCGTCCACAGCAAGCGTCCTAGCGTCAAGTGACGCTGGGGGTTTGCATCTTCAAAATTTGTTATTGATCTAACTCCCCAGCGACCACTGTAGCCGGACTGTCACTGACGGTGGAGGCAGTAGCAGCTGTCATTAAAATTGTCAATACCGTCGTTAACCCCTTGCCGTCCTCGGACACGTTGCGTGCGCCAGCCTTCAAGCGTCATGCATGACGCTCCGACGCTTTGACGCTTGCCGTCTGTCGTTCACTATGCACCGGTCCTTGAGGGGCTGAGCAGAAAGCCTTTAGCTCTGAAGTTTTTGAACAGCTTGCTGCCAGCATTTGCGGACAACTAACGAATGTCATTGGAGAGATGTCGATTACGCGCTGGAATACCGGCGGTTAGTTACGAGTTAGCTGCTGCTTACTGGCGCGCAAGATGTCCATCCGAGTCGCGAGCAGCTTGCGGCCAGCATATACGGACAACTAACCGAAGTAATTGATTAGATATCCGTAATGCGTTGAATACCATTGGTTAGTTGGGCGTTTTAAGTGTTCATCAGCGGCGCGTACGATGTTCGCCGCACAAGGCATCAAGAACTGATCATGAACGCCGTTTCTAACGAAATTCATTCCAGTTGAAGTATTTCCAATACGTTCTCAAATCTATGTTTGTATATAGCTGCTGCGGAGTTCTCTGAACCTCACGATCAAATGAAGTTTATCTTTCTTTCAAGTGATTTGTTGAGAAGGAAAGGTTAATCGATGTGTGTAGAAAAGTCATTCTTCACGTAATAGTATGGTATATTCCATCAGCTTCAACTCAGTTGTACTGCATCAAATGTTGAAAATTTACTTATATGATGGCTGATAGCAAGTTGTGTCAGATGACTGACGGAGGGCCGGCCTCTTTTGACGGAATTAGAGACATTCAACCTCAAATATCTTCACAATAAGGCGTTTTCAACCAAACAAACTCTCCCTACGTTCTTAGGTGGGCCTAGAGAATAATTTGAACCGAAAAAACGGTGAGTACTTTTCAGCGCGTACGATGCCTTTAAAGCCATCGTTCGCGCTGGAAATCAATTGCCATTTTTCGGGCTCAATTTCATGATTGAGCCCGGTAGACCACACTGGTAAACTTTGGCGCGTCAAAAACATTGGGCAATGAGGTTGGAAGGCGTCAAATATTAAAGGCATCGTTCGCGCTGAAAACCAATTTCCATTTTTCAGGCTCGATTTCATGATTGAGCCCGGCGGACCACGTTGGTGAAGTTTTGCGCGTCAAAAACATGAGGTTCTGAAGTTGGAGTGGTTCAAAATGACGATCCGCCACCAATTTTCACCAACCATCTAGCACAAGGAACAGAAGCGCCACCACATGCGCGGATGATTCAGCATTTGAAATTTTTAATTCGGGAAATTCTAAAGTCCCAACTTGCCCAATGGATACTTTATTTTTCAGAATAAGTTCCAGTGAACAAGAGGCAACAGGAATTCACCCACCTAATAAGTTTGAAGCAAAAAACACATCCGACGTTTGCGAAAAAAACTTCAGACGTATTGCACCAGACACACCGAAATCGACGGAGGGGTGGGAAGTGAATAATTCGAGACATTTCAAGATGAGTTTTTTCGAAAAAGTCGATGGTTTTGTGGAGCGTTTCCACTCTTATTCTGTATGTCAGAGAATTGCCTGCGCAAAAACATGAAAAAATGAGATACGGTTCTTTGCGCGTACGATGCCTTTAAGATCCGCCACCATTTCTCACCAGTCATCTAGCACTTTTTCCTAGAATGTTGGTGCGACCGTAAGACAACATGAAAAATAGTTACGGCACGAACTCCACATGCAGAAAAACTCCGAAAATGACAGTGACGAGGCCTCCAGAAGCAGAAAAACCTCAGAAAGGATTTTGGCGCGAAATTCAAATTCGTATTTACAATGTGTTCCGATTGACTTTTCTTTACAAATGAAGGTTTTTCATGGGCCCCTTCGACATTTTCGTTCACTAGAGAGGCCAAGCTACACAAAAACATGAAAAAATAATATACGGTTTTCTGCGCGTACGATGGCGCCGTAGCCTGCAGTAAGCGTCACAATAACAGGCCTCAAATTTGTGTTCAGGACCCCGAATGACCCCTAGGAAAATTTTTCAGCCAAGTCGGAAACAATTTTTTGAACACCCTAAAAATTGCCTGTTGGGTACTTTGCGCCCAACTGAGTAAGCCCGCCATAACTCGGTTCAGAGAACTCCGCAGCAGCTACAAACAGATTTAACAACGTCATCAGAAGTGCACAAACTGGTATGACTTTTATTGGAAAGGGCCTTCGTGAACAGCTGTCATTCTCTTGTCAGTCGCAAGCCACTTAGGGCCCAACGATGTCGCAATGCTGCTCGCATTATATACGAGCCTGTTTTGTACAACCGAGGAGCATTCTCTTAAAAGCAGACAAAACATATATTCGACCTCTCATGGAGTGTGCAACCACTGTTTTTAATCCGTGCAAAAAGTAGGATATTCTCAGAAAGGAGAAATGTCAGAACAACTCCAGGAGAATGCTTTTAATTAATGGGCTTCTGTACAACAGAATATCAAGGTCCCATATAAGGAATAGTTATTTTAACTTACCCACACTCGAGTTAAGAAGAAAAGTTTCTGATGTATGCATGGTCTACAAGCTTCTAAACGACAAAATTGAAATAAGGTTCCCACAGTTTTTTAGCCTTAGGCGAACAAGAACGAGAGGAGAGCAAATCAGATTGTAATACCTCGAGCAAAATCTAACATTGCTGCACACTCATTTGCAAGAAGAGCGGGTTCTATCTACAGCCGATTGATGCAGAACGTTGCTCACATAAACACCTTATGACGTTTCAAACGTTTTGCTGGAGCCAAGTTATCAGCAATTGAGGAAATTGCGAAGTGATTGACAGGCATCGGAGAGAGCAGAAGCTCAAAATGGAATAGCATTCACTTAATTCTGTTTCTTCGTATTGTATATAATCTCTGTTTTCTAACCCCATTATCATTGTACTCATGTTTAATACGGCTGTCTTAAACGTCGTAATAAATCAAATCAAATCAAAATCAAATTTGTCAGCCTTGGTAAATTGAACTTTTGATGCTCGCACATACGTAAACAGTACAGTACACGACAAAAGTTGTCAAATGTACATCTTTACGAGTACTGTTTTCAATGTATCTTGCTGTAATCGCAGCGAAACTTGATGAAATTTTGTCGTTTTCCGTGGCATCATAATACAGCATACTGTGAAATGAGTTTTGGACGCTCTTGTTCATAGATGCGTAATCTAATTATAAATATATAGTGCCAAATGAATAAACACATAATGATTGACCAGGACTCAGACTACAGTTATGGCCTCAAAATATGTCTACAAAAGTTCCAAACTAGCAGCACTTTCTTGCCATGAAGAGGTCTTCAAAATCACCGTATGTTCCTGGAATGTTGTAAGTTCTTGTCACATATTATTAAGAAAAGGAATTTACGAGTTTCCGCCCCGATTGGGCATACCTATGACATTGGCACGAATGAAGGTTTGACGAAATGCTTACGTTAATTGAACATGCTCAGACAATGGTGGGGAAACTCCCGAAAATGACGACGGGAATTCCCTCTATGCAACTGGGGAACTTTCCCGAATCTGGGGGAAGGGAAGGGAGCGAAGGGTGCCTCCGAATAGCAGGTCCTCCCATGACCTCCAGATTAACGGTCTTCCCAATGTATCGCAACCAGAATGTGCGGCAAACGATTTTCAAATTTCGGCAAACGGCAATCAGCAAGAAAATCCCAAAAACGGCCGGCAAACGGCAATCGGCAAACGGCAAAAAACCTCATTCCTTAGATCGACCCAAAAGTTATTCACATTCACATTCACACACTTTTTTCCCTTTTTTTCCAATACTTTTGTCAACATTCTGATAATTCCAATTCTAGGGATTAGTTCCATTTCAAAGCATCACATGAACAAAAACGAGACATGTGGGACCTCATGAAAATCAAAAAATCGCCGCTATGGCTTCGCGGAGAAGAGCGGCTTCCCACAGGCACCGAAGCGGCACTATCGCGGAGTCGCAGCGACAATTTCGTGGCGTCCCCTCGATAGTGCCGCTGCGGCTCCGCGATAGTGCCCCTGCAGCTCCGCCGTTTCGTTGCCGCGCTCTCGCGGTAGTGCCGCTGTCGCTGCGGCTCCGCGTTGGTGCGGCTGCGGCCGTCCGTGGCTATGCTCTGACAAAAATATGACCGACCGCGGTTAACTAATATGAAGTGCGTCATAATACAATTGGGTGGGCCTACGAACAAAAATACACACCTGCGGTGCTCACGTCCTCCGTCTGATAGGGACAGAATGTATATCCGTTATTGCGATCTAGGAGATACGGGATGTACGTCGAAATTGGGCTATTGAACCAGCAACAATCTCGTTTTGCCACACAGAGCAGTGAATCGTAGTCCACGCGGGGTCGCTGATGCTTCCTCGCGGAGTTCGTGCGGTTCCTACACGGAACTGCAGCGGTATTGTCAGGTAAATTTCGAGGCGTTGTCGACTCTCAAGACACTGCAACAGAATCTCCACGGCACAGTAATCATCACGGAGCTGTTGCGGTACTGCAGTGAAACTATCGCGGCACAGTCGAAAGTCGCGGTACTTTTCTGGCACCGTCGCGGCATACTTTCTCAGAGTCCCTGCCCACGTGTGTCACACAAGTGCTTGCTGCTTCTTTTAGCTACACCAGAATCTGTCGAAACTCTGGAACAGAAACTAAAGCACCACATTGGAGTTGGACTTTCTACTGCCAACTTAAAGGCAGTGTTCACGATGAGAATCGTTTTTCTGCTTTTTTGACTATCTTGAAGACGGTCCCATGCTGATTCCAATGATGTTTTTGGACTCGTACAAGACCTTCTAGGAACGGAGTTATGGTCCCTCAAAAATTGAGCTAAGGAAACATGGTGGACGAGTTTTCCGAGGCTTGTAACTTCCGCCTTTTGCAGCCGATCTATTCGAGCTGACCTGAGTAAGGAGAGAACTTGAGAAAGAAGGGAAGAACGGGGCTAATGACTGGAAATCATCGCCCATCTCACGATCTCGAGCTTTCATTTGTTCACGTCGGTGGGCGTGGAAAGTGCATCTGGGGGTGATGAGCTGACGGGTGTCCAACTTTGGGCCCGTAGGGTACCGTTCCGAGCTCATTTTTCTTAGTTTTTTCAACGTTAGAGTTGCGATAGGCCCCGCAGCTGCCGATATCCACCAAAAAATCAGACATAGTTTTTATCGTGGACACTGCCTTCAACGCGAGCTGACAGTGAAAATGGAATTGGTATACGAATCACGAAAGAGATGGATAGCTTTCTAAAACGTCCTCCGGAGGACTTCTTGAAAAGCTATCCATCTTTTACCCCATTCACACATTATTTCCAATTTCTCTGTCAGCTTGCGTTAAGTTGTAGTTCTACGCGAACTTACCGCCAGCTGAGAAATGTTTGAAAAATCTTTAGAATTTTTTTCTAAATCAATATTTTTTCCAAAAAAGACAGAATGAACCTATTTTTAGGATTTTTTTACACTAAGCGTATCTAGTGGCTCATAAAGTGGCATGCGAGTGCGTAGTTTTAGCGATGAAAATGGTCCCTTTCGTGAAAATCGTCAAATATAAAGCTCGCGTTTAGCTGCAGTTTACCGCAAGCTTACCGCGAGTGAACTCGCGTTTCCAAACCCATTTACTACCACCCCAGATAAGTCGAAACCCCGTATAACGGTTAAGCAAACAACGGATAATCGGATTACCCCTAGTGCTTTCACGGCCGCGAGCATAGGCGGCGTTTCCCTTCAATGTTTTGCCGACTTTTGCCGGCAAAATAACAAAAATTTCGGCAAACGACAAACGGCAAAAAACTTCCAAAAATGGCCGGCAAACGACAAACGGCAAACGGCAATTGCCGCACATCCCTGATCGCAACCCAACACAAATTGTTCACTGATGGATCAAAAATCAGTTTGCCAAAACTCACTGCCTTCGACAGTTTCCTGTACTTGGAAAGATGGACTAGGGCCGAAATTTCTTACTCTAACGACAGGTTACATACAGTCCACGGCAACGGAAAAAAAGGAGATCGTGCGGTTGCGTCTTCTCACTAAGCACCCTGTAGCCATAGGCAGTATAGTTGTGCTCGAATATTCGCAATCGAATAAACATTCGAATAAATTATTCGATTATTTATTCGATTATTGAGTAATCGAAAAATTCCGATTTTCGATTATTATTCGAAATCGACTATCGAAAAAAAACAGATATTCGATCCTTATTCGAAATCGACTATCGAAAAAACCAGATATTCGATAATTATTCGAAATCGACTATCGACACTGACAATTATTCGAACATATTCGATCTTCGAATATATTCGGATAATCTAACACAGCCATTACCGGGACCTACACAGAAATTTCTAGAAGGGCCAGTGCACCAGCACTTCTGTGGGTCAGGACTGTGAGTAACTGAAATTTTAAATTTCGTGAATCGTAATTTTCGAAAACCCTCGTAATCCGTGAATCGTAATTCATAACTGGTGAGCTCAAACACAGTCCCAAACCTCATTGAACATGGGAACGCCTCAACTTTCCAGTGATGATCTGTGTTTCGAAATAAATCTGTTTTCGATGAGTATCTAAAAAAGACCTCATCGGAGCGAATCTCTGGTCCGCAATTGCAGACACCCGCTGTGGCAGCGCGCGACACGATGACATTCGTTGTAGGACCATGTAGTCCCGGCACGAATAACCTTCGATCCAGCACGATTTTGTCGCATTACGTGCTGCAACAGCGTTTGTCCATAACTGCGGACCGGAATTTCCTTCTGATAAGGACAATACTGGTCGGAAGGGCAAATCTTCCTCTATTCAACGCTTTTTTTGGGTTTTGAGCCAAACTTGGCGGTTTCCGAAATTGAAACTCAAATTTGATGAGAATTCAGGAAACCGCCTGAGCGTCTACTATTTTTTAGCAGCCAAAGCTAAAGCCACGAAAATTGGTCGGGCAATTGAACCCACGACATATGCGCTAGATCAAAATATACACGGGAATTCCCAATACAGCAAGATTTGTATTTTTCCCAACATTTGAAGTCAGTGGTCGCGATCAATCATGCTTGTCGCCTTTTTTTCTCTAAACCCTTTTCTGAGTCTCGAGTAGAAGGACCTATAAGAAAAAATCGCAAAAAAACACGCCGTAATACAGAATTTTTTTCTAGAAAAGAGCACAAACATTTGATCGTACCCAAAAAAAGGAATACGGGGAATATTTTTCAGCTTGATCGTAGTACATAGTTTCGACAAAAAAAAGATCTATCCTGCTTAACAAACACGATAGCAACAAATTCAAGGGGTGTCCTATCTTTTTGATACATGTATACCCCAACATGTAAAGCTGTTGAATAGCAGGCGGTTTTGTCAAATGGTTGCCTCAATTTCAAAACTAGATAGTTTTCTGTTAATTCTTCACACTTCCTATCCATACGGTTTAAAGGCAGTGGTCGCGATCAAATATGCTTGTCGTCTTTTTTTTCTCTACACCCTTTTGTGGGTCTCGAGTAGTAGTACCTAAAAAGAAATCGCGAAAAACCACTGTTTTGGGCCAACTTTGAAGCCTGAACTTTCCTGTCTTTTGATGGTGGACGAGTCCACTCCACATCATCGGCATTGATGATCTCTAATATCAAGAACATCAGCTGGCTTGAAATTTAATTTCAATCAATGAACACTGACTCACCTATGTAGTCAAAAACATTGACTGAAGTGTTGCTTTCATTGTTTAACTGTTATTATTCGGTAAATTTGCATTTATTTCTTCCTCTGAATGTCGATGATTTTTGACTGCTCGCCATGAGACTACGATCTTTTTCGTCGGCGCTGTGCACGTGTGCACGAACTGGCTTCTTTGAGCCCTAGGAACTCTATCTCTAGCCCGTTTTTCACCGCGCTACCTTCATAGTTTTTCAGCTGTTTTTGATCTGAGCTGATTTTTGTAGTTTTTTCGATAACGTTTTTCATCGTGACCTTTGCCTTTAAGGCCCTAGTTATACACCAGCGATTCGCCGCCGCTGGCTTCCGCGGTATGTCTGCTATTGGTCAATTTTGAAATATGACCAATCACAGACGTCCTGCAAAAACCAGCGACACCGAATCGCCGATGTATAACTAGGGCCTAACAAAGTGCTTCTACGGCTGTCGACTACAGCTAATTCGGATTTTGTTGTTTTTGTCGATTTTTGAAAACGAAATAAAAGAAGGATAATGCTGATTAGGTGAAAAATTAAGATTTACTTAGAAAGGTGAAGTAAATATCAAATAGCTGCAAGTTTTGCGGCTCATACTCGTTAGGGCAGAAAATGCGGTAGTCGGAGAACTCACACCCGTCCCGAAATTCTCAACCACCTAAAACATCGCAACAAGCGAGGGCCCCTCTTCCCTTTCCAAATCAAAGGACCACGTTGTTTGGAGGATTGATAATTTACACAAAGTCGGATTTCCAACTCGCCTTATTTTGCATGTATAGAGTTACCTAATAACGCAGCGGGTGTGACTACTCATAGAATCAGAAAATGTCGATGGAACAAAGAGATGCTGCTTTAGTGCATAGGCCCGAGGAGCTCCGCTTAGGCCCACAAAGCCTTTCGCTTAACGCCCATTTGCCTGCCATGCTCCCGCTATTCACTGGGAAGGGTCTTTTAGCGCCGTCGGTCCAACCGGCCTTACTATGTCGTGTGTGTAAATGTCTTATCGATACTCTGAAATCATCAGCGCTAATCGTCTCAAACTTCTGTATCTCATGGGTGCGATCTGGTGGAGAATTTCTTTCTACCGAAGGGATTCAGTGATCAAATTTGTCTTTTTGGAGCAACCGATAAAGGTCAACGAAAGCGATGCTCGTCGATAGAGGTTTGTCAATACCTCATGATATTCAATTCTGACCACAGACCTCCTTCAATTAGACGAAATTCCATTCACGCTGATAGCCATTACGACGTGATTCAGAGGACTGTTTTTCCCTTACGAGAATTTTTTGAGAGGTGAACTTTTATATATTTTGGATAGATTTGGCTTGAAAATTTTTCCAATATGAGCAGCAGATCTGCCGGTTACACCTAAACACCGTTTTCAATAATTATATTTCGCCATAACAAGCCGCTTTGCTGCTAATGACCTCTGACTTGAGTTTCGGAGAAAAATTGCTTCAAAAAATTGCAAATAGAAAAAACGATGGAGGAGTAGTCTAAACCATGAAAAAGACGGTACGAGTTTTGAAGATATAGCGGAGAAGGCGTCATACGTGTGCAGCTCGAGCGGGACTTCAGGCCACATACCCTAAGGCGGCGTTCAAAGTTTTAACGGGGCGACACGATTAGAAATGTCAGTGAGACGCGAAAATCCCGTAGCGCAGGTATTCAGGTGTGAGCGCTGCGCGAACGCTGGGCGAATACGTGCACTTGCGCACGCAAGCAATTTCTCGTAAACAAGCAACAATCGCGGGTGGAACCTCGTCGGTCACCCGGGTGGATGTCTAGGGGCGGGGCTCGAACACTTCGGTGGTGAAAGGTTTATTGGCGGAACAGTGACGAATGTCACTGTCCGCACAAAACACACGAAAATGCGAATCTAATCCTATAATGAGCTCTCGCTCGGCTTATAAAGGGAATGGGGCGGGGCCCCAGTACATACGAGGGCGAATCGATGGTTACAGGCGAGAGAAAACGTGAGTGAGGAGCGCGCCAGAACGCATGACGAAATAAACAAGGCCAATCGGCCAGCACGATAAGGTTACAAAGATATCGATCGACAGAAATGAAAGAAGTGAGATAGCATAGAAAAAGTTACACTATAGCATAAATACAATACTATCGCTATAATAACAACATAGTAAGTACAAAACTACTACACACATGCACTCTCACATACTACATATCTTTACATGCCCCCTCTTGGGGATGAGTCGTTCCGACGCAAAAACAGCGAAAAAAAACAATATATATACAGTGTGGGATCTTCTAGATCAATGGCAGCGAAAAGACTTCGGGCGGCAATCCATAGACGAGTGGAACATCTCTTGATCCACAGTCCGTGTATTTGAATTTCGGCGGTCGTCGGTGAACATCTCGTGCATGGTCAGGATGGCGGAACCTCGTATCATCTGCACGTCGGTGCATCTTCATGTCCTTGATCACGGGATTCGGCTTGATGATGTCCTGTTCCCTCTTTACGTCGGTGATCACGGGCTGTTGGCGCTGCTCCTTGCAGGTCTTCCATCCAGGGCAGACTTCAGGTACCGTTAGACGCGTTCTGCTCGCACGCCTTCGACGGTGCCTCCGCCTTGTCTTGCTCGGAGCAGGTCCTGGAGGTCTCTCTTCCTCTTCACTGCGTTACGGCAGGAGCGGACCACCTGTGCTGACCTTGCGGTCCACATGACTCAGAACACGGCGCTGACGTGCCACCCCCTCCCTTTGTAGAGTAGAAATAGAACTTGATCGTAGAGACTTAGAGGTAGTTACAAAACCCACAAATGCTTATCGAGCAGATGCTGCTCCGCCTCCATGGACCACTCTGGTGGATAGTCTCCTCTCCCGACTCGTCCTGGGCACGCGGCTGGAGGTGGCCTCACCCCCTTTCCCAATCTCCTCCGTTTCCCAATGTCTATCCGTAAGTGCCTTTTCTTCCTTTTCTTTTGACCTTCTGAATTAGCTTTTACAAGTAGTAGAAATGTAGCAGTGTTTCCCGATTCCAATTATGTTTTTGTTATACCCAGTAAAGCTATTCTATTCATTGATGTTTTGTTCCCAGGCAAGATCTAGGAAATTGAGTATCAGCATGATTACAGGTTGTATTAGAGTGGAGGCTATTGATACTGTGAGTGACTAGAACGGGTGGAAGGATAGACGTTTTCCAGGGCCCGGAGAACGTTTATTACACCTTTCACGATGCTTTGCTCCTGCAAATGCATGAGAAGTGGTAGGCCTGCTTTCACGATCCACGTCGCTAATCGCCTTGAATGCGACGTCATGCTCAGTTACGGAAGTTTCCTCAGTCTGGAAGCATCCACGCCTAGCAGGTGCAGCCTTAGTTTTCTGTCTCTTCATACATACCTTCTTCGCTACAATAGCGTCAGCTGCTTTTGATCCACTGTTTCAGTCGTTTAACCACGCCATGAAAGTGCTCTGCCCAGTCGTCTGTTTCCTGACTACTGCTTGCAGCTCCGTAGCCTTTGAATGTTTCCGTTCTCTACAGTTCTTCCGACCATGGCCGAGCTTGGAACAATTGAAACCTCTGACAAACGACTTTCCCATTCTCCCACTTGAGGTAGTACTGCGACGACCTTGGACGACTGCCTCCCCGTTGAGTGATCCTGCAGCAGATACTCTAATCGTACGCGTTCTGACGGAATTTGAAGCCCAATTTCTTCAGTGCGTTGGTACCCAATACAAGTGTTCCGTCCCCTCCAGCCATGACAAACAATGCAATCCTTTGCCTGCTGATTTTGCCGACCTGCACTGTCAGCCGAACAGCCCCTTCGAACGTCATCTTATTGCCAGAGGCATCGTACACCGACTCGCGCTGACCACACGATAACTCCTCTACTTCGCCGTCTAGGTTGAAACCTGCGTCACGGGCAACCAAGAAGATGTCCAAAGGGATTATGCTGACTTGCGACCCTGTATCCAGTAGAGCCTTTCGGGACCGTCCAAGCAGATGGACGTCAACTAACATTTGCTAACCAACGAGCTCTGTATGTCTCTTTCCCGTTCCTACTGCTCCATATATCCACTTGCTCAGAGACGAAGTGATTATCCTGGGAGCATCAGCTTCCGCCGTCGTCGCTGTTGACTCCTGTTTGAGGGCTTCCTGCTTTACACCTCTGCAATCTCGTCTGAGATGACCCGGTTTGTTACAGTTGAAGCTTCGTAAGTCAATCTTCGGAGGATTCGCCGCTGATTTCACGTCTCTTTGGTGAACACCCGTTCTAGAGCTGGAAGTTTTCGCAGCCGCGGAATCTCTACTCCGAATCGGTGCACCTATTCTGCCGTCTGAAGGTGGGAGCACCTCAGCTGCAACTGCTCTGCTCCTCTCACAGCGTTTTGCCGTGGCTTTGACCATCTCTCATGCTGTTCCCTTCGGGGCGATCTCCATAGTCGTGTACAGCGGTAGATAATCTGGCCAGTCAGAAAGCTGGCTCACCAACTCCCCCGCCCTTGTGCGGGACAACTCTTCTTCACTCGCATCCGGATAAGCCTGTCTTGTCAGTTTCTCTAGCTCAAGACAATATCGAGCGACGTCTGTGGACCTCCTGAGGGTTTTCAAATTCATGTAAGCCCTCATTTGCACTGCTGAATTGTTGAATTCAAATTTGGACCTTAGAGCTTCCACCAGACTGTCGAAGTCTCCTCTGATGTCTCGTGGTAGCGCCGTTTCCACTGCCTTTGGATAGCCCTCCATTTTTGACATAAGAAGATGAACAAGGAGGTCATTGCGCAACCCGAGGAACTGATACTTCATCGAGAATCTCACAATGAAGCCGTCGAAGTTTCTTCCTTCAGGGTCACAATATACTTCGGGAAGAGTCATGGCCGCAACCATCGATCCAATGCTGTCAGAATGACAAGATCCGCCATTGCTGGGGACCTTGATCGATGATTCGGGGCTCAATTCCCTTGTTTTCTGCAGAGACTCAAGTCTCACTCTGTGATTGCGCGGAGAATTTATTGACAGGTGCGCACCGTACTGGCCACAGCAAGCTAGACTTTTGACTCCTACAGCCACTGTCGTATGACAACGATTGCCAAACTGCTGGCGCTGCTTCGTCTCCAACATTGTCGACATCTCTTCCACCATCGGGGTGGCAGCACCTCGTGCTTCCTTCCCGAGAATCTCCGATATTATCCGAAGCATTGCTGTTTCCAACCTACGAGTGCCTTCCTCAAGGTTTTTTAGGTGTCCAAGCTCACCTTCAATGATACTGCACTTCTCATTGATTCAAGAGCTCGCTTGCCTTCGTAAATGCTGACATCCTCTACAAGACTTCGCAGAACTTCTCTGCACCATCTCAGCAGGTAGTCCTCGCAAATCTGTCGAGTACTTTCCAATTGCGTTACTGATGTCTTGATTTGACAGTTCTTGCTCGCAAGATCCTGAACCATACACTGCAGTTGTTTCAACGCCTCCTCCCTGGACGTGAACTGCCCCGACTCTGTCGGCTCGACCGAGAGCTCTGTCACTAGATCCTTGGAGCTCGAATCAGGAGCCTTAGTAGTTATTTCGTGCTTGAATGACCTCGCGTGCTTCCTGTATTGATATTTGCCTCAGCAACGTATGACCTCAATACATATCCACGCCGTTCTCGTGTCCATCGATACCTTCACGAATCCTCTACGCCAGTAAAGACAATGCACTATCCCGGCAGGGTGTGTGGATGAATTTCCAACAACACAACTAGCAAAGGCGCGTCACACGTATACGCAACGCCACGCTACACGGGCGGCTGCGACACGGCCACGCACGCACCGATGCTATGCCGAGAAAGTACACTGCCTTACCAACGGCAGGACTCGTGCCTTAGCAGCTCCGAACGGCCTAGCAGGCGGGTATCGAGCACTACCGAAGTTTTTGTTCGGCCCCTTAAATCGCGGGTGGAACCTCGTCGTTCGCCCGGGTGGATGTCTAGGGGCGGGGCTCGAACACTTCGGTGGTGAAAGGTTTATTAGCGGAACAGTGACGAATGTCACTGTCCGCACAAAACACACGGAAATGCGAATCTTATCCCAGAATGAGCTCTCGCTCAGCTTATAAAGGGAATGGGGCGGGGCACCAGTACATACGAGGGCGAATCGATGGTTACAGGCGAGAGAGTGCGTGAGTGAGGAGCGCGCCAGAGCGCATGACGAAATAAACAAGGCCAATCGGCCAGCACGATAAAGTTACAAAGATATCGATCGACAGAAATGAAAGAAGAGAGATGGCATAGAAAAAGTTACAATATAGCATAAATACAATACTATCGCTATAATAACAACATAGTAAGTACCAAACTACTACACACATGCACTCTCACATACTACATATCCTTACACAACGGCAATTTTTTGTAGCGCTACCAACAGTTTTTTTTCGTGTTCTTCGAAGTGCATGTGATCCTAAGTATGATTCTTTCATTCCTTTCATTGTTAGACTAGGTTGTTTCAATGAAAAACCACTGAAGAAGAACAGCAACGAGTTTGCCATCGCGCGACGTCGATCGCGTCGCGTTGCATTGCAAGGCGACGCGATGGTCGGCGCGCAAAGGCGAATTCCGCTTTATTCCGAATGTATCACGCCTCTTCACTGTGAATACCCAGCGAAGACGCATCGCGTGATCGATACGTAGGCTGAATATAACATCGCGACGCGCTGCGAATGAACTCTGAACGCGGCCTAACGAAACGCCCGCTCGTGACGCGCTGGTGTTGTATGAATAGCGCAATAGAGCCGCTGTGGGTGGCATCAGACAGCAGCTAGTGTAGAAACGATACGTATCGATTTTGCGCGCAGCCACAAAAAAAAATTGAGCAGTTCAAAAGCTTTCGACGTCATGTTTGAAAACTGCCTCTTCAAAGCAGTAGAGTCGCAAAACTCTGAATTGGGTAGGCCCGTAGTTAAATTAATTCATTCATTCGAAATTAATCGATTACACTATGTAACAAATTTTCACATTTTTCTGTTCCTGGGTTGAAATTGTGTTTTCCTAACCCGTTAGGTCTAGAGCAGACAGGAAATCGCTGTTACCCCAGGAAAACTTCGCTTTTGAGACTAGGACAATGAAATTTGGAAAATCGCGTGTTTATGTAAGACAATTTTTGCTCCTGGCTTTTAAGTGTTATATTTCAATTGTTTATGTCTAATGTATGTTGAAAAATGACTTCAATAAGCACAAACGTTGCTCACACGACGACAGCACGAAGACAACTCGTTTTTTTTTTGGGAAAATAGAAAGATTTTTATTCATTTTCGGCACTATGATCAGGTAAAAACAAAAAATGCACAAGGAATAGACATACACAGTCGGAAACCACTCAACAAGGTTCAGAAATGTGTAGACTTTCTAGATTTACGATTGTACTGTGATTGTACTCCCTCGAAGTTGCACCCAAATGTAGTCTCCCTCATGGTTTCGTTATACTGTCCTTGGTAACGACGTTCAAAGTTCAATATATCTCGATCAAAGGGCTCGCCTTGCTCCCTGAATTTGTCAAGATGCGAATCAGTGATATGGACTTGCAGAGACATTCTGCATCCCATTTTGGCGTAATTCTTTATGAGAGTGCACCAACTCCACATAGCTTTCAGCTTCACTGGATTTAATGCCGATATGTGCTTACCAGATCATACCCGTTAACGGGTGATTGCTGTTGTGTCTACACAGTTCATGTGTGAATAGCTGAGGGATGCAGAGCGGGGTGTCGGTAGTGTATTGGTAACACTCTCGCCCGGTGAGCGGTGCGATGCGTGTTCGATTCCTGCCTGACACCTAAGTTTTGTATTCAACTCAGCTACCTTGTGACATCTTGTGATTATATATCATGCCAAAAATAAGGCATCAAAACATTCTAAAAACATCAAAACAACATCTTTCAAGGCCTCAGCTTAACTGGATTTAATGCCGATATGTGCTTACCAGATCATACCCGTTAACGGGTGATTGCTGTTGTGCCTACACAGTTCATGTGTGAATAGCTGAGGGATGCAGAGCGGGGTGTCGGTAGTGTAATGGTAACACTCTCGCCCGGTAAGCGATGCAATGCGGGTTCGATTCCTGCCTGACACCTAAGTTTTGTATTCAACTCAGCTACCTTGTGACATCTTGTGATTATATATCATGCCAAAAATAAGGCATCACAACATTCTAAAAAGCTTTGTGATCACATAGGAAGCCGTGAGCAACGGCAACGAAACTGCTCCAAGCCGTCCTCTCCGTCCTGTTAAACAGCTTTGCGAAATTCCCTCATTTTATAATCCTCTTGATCTGTGGTCCAACGAATATACCAGCCCTCACCTTAGCCTCGGACAGAGTCGTTACAAAGAACAGTATAACGAAACATGATGGGGGACTACATTTGGGTGCAACTTCGACATAGTGATTCACAGTAAAATCGTAAATCTAGAAAATCTACACATTTCTGAACCTTGTTGAGTGCTTTCCGACTGTGTCTGTCTATTCCTTGCGCATTTTTTGTTTTTACCTGTTCATAATGCCGGAAATGAATGAAAATCTTTCTATGTTCACAAAAATCCGGTTTTCTTCGTGCTGTTGCAGTTTAAGCGAAGTTTGTTCTCGATGAAGTTATTTTTTGACAGACTTCAGACATAAGCAATTGAAATATAACACTTAGAAGCGAGGAACAAAAATCGTGTTACATAGTGTTATCGATACTCATTCATTCGAAATAGAGAATCGAATATATTCATTCATTAGTTTATTCGAAAATTTCGAAGTCGAATATATTCATTCATTCGGTTATTCGAAAAATTTGAAGTCGAATATATTCATTCATTCGTTTATTCAAAAATTTTGAAGTCGAATATTTTCATTCATCCGTTTATTCGGAAAATTTGAAGTCGATTATATTCATTCATTCATTCATTCATTCATTCGGTCCGTTTAGTCAAAGAGCACAACTATAATAGGTAGCTCGCCCTATAATAGGTAGAATCGATAATGAACAGCTGATAATTTTTTCTGGGTTATGTTTTTATCTGTTTTTCTCATCTTTTCATGTTATTCTTGTGTGTATCTATAGAAAATAATTTGGACGTATCGACATCGTGTGTATGTGCGTGTGTGGGGGAAAACTTACCGTTTTAACGTTTCCGGTGCTTTTTACTCCAGAATTGAGTAAAAGAATATAATTTTGCCGTCATCTAGGGTGCTAACTGCCTCTGCAAACGGTGCGCCATAATCGACGCCAACTTTCTATTTTTATCGCAATTTTGGAGAAAAACTATGCCTTTAAGATGCGCTGACAAGCCAGGATATGTAGGAAAATAGCTTTCGCGAAAAAGCAAAATTTACATGTTTTGCCCAGTTTTGTATCTTCAATGAACGGAAACCTTTTTGGATTCTGGTGGCACAATTAAATTCCCAGTTCATTTTGACCCCTTTGGGAGGGAAAATTTCAGGATCGATTATCTAAAACGTCGCTCGCGCATCGGAAATTCAAACAGTTATCGTACGGGTAATGAAAGGGCATTACCATTCCTTCATTTTCCAGAACCATGGATGCAACATTCTGGAAAACATTAGGAAAAAAACCTCACATTAGGAAAAAAAACTCTGAAAAATTTCAATAAAAGATTTTGAGGAAATCAACCCTCGTGACATGTTACAGCTCATTTTGAAAGAGATCATTTGTTCTAAAGATTAGCGTAGTTGAATTTTTTTTGTAAGAAAATAGCAATTTTGTCGATTTTTGGATGGATAAAGTGGAGCGTAAAACTCAAGAAGCTATCCTCTGTTTCCGAGTAAAATTTATTTCCGTTCATCGCGTGCGTCTGCGCGCATACGCTGCGTCTCATTCTCCCCACATTTTCTCGCTGTCTCTACCCTCGCCCCGCACAAGCGCGTGAGGGAACAGAGTAAATTTGACTCGGAACCAGAGGATACATATGAAATCAATCTGATTGAAAAGTCTAAATACACCAACTTGTAGAGCAAGAACTTCCTTGCGAGGAGTTCATATCACTACTCAGATAGAGACAGCACACTTCCCGCGGTACCACTAGTCGACGTCCCGTAACCCTTCG
The DNA here is from genome assembly GCA_029168955.1 of Aplectana chamaeleonis. Classification (NCBI taxonomy): domain Eukaryota; kingdom Metazoa; phylum Nematoda; class Chromadorea; order Rhabditida; family Cosmocercidae; genus Aplectana; species Aplectana chamaeleonis. The sequence goes on from JAPDOI010000522.1 coordinate 403,436, forward strand.
CGTGGAAGGCCAATAGATTGGTCGCGGGCGGTCGGCAGCGCCGTTTCGTTGACTGCCCGTACACGGTGAACAAGCACTCTGGGCCCTTCTGCCACCGCCTTACGCATAATCTGATGACTGACAGGAGACAATATTAAAGCAGTTTGCGGCACATTCAAAAATCACCTCTTAAGTAAAGGTCTGTTGAAACAAAAATTCAAAAATCCGCTTCTGGGGATTTCATCTTTAACTGCTCTTGACAAGTAAGGAGTGAGCTTCTACGGGAAAGCTTCCTTCACTCACTGGTTTTTGCAGTCTTCGCATTCGCAGATGCCAATAACGGAGAGTGGTTCACCTGCCCAAGACCAGCGTCGCACAAAGCGCGGGTTTTGGAAAGAGTCCCAACACAGCGTTCTTTGCTCAGCAATCGTTCATTGGCTCCACTCTAGTGGGTGGTGTACTGATGATATCAAAGTGGGAATCGATGAGTGAGTGTTCGATGACCCCCAGGAATAGCCGACTGCCCGCCGACACTCCGCGGGAAGACGAGAAAGCCTCTCTCGGCGGGAAGTGGGGCGTTGTGCCACGCCCACGAAATTGGGGCCGCGCGAACTCGACTAGCCCGACTTGGCCGGCGGGAAGTGGGCTGTTTTCATCTGAGTATGCCACAATTTACGCGATTCCTTTTCCAGCGACTTTCACCTCAGAGCCTGGTTCACGCACTTTTCGACACTCCCTCAGTAATTTTCGGCGGAAAGACACCGATGAATTGGTAAAGAGGTGGCAGAAGGTGTAAGAAACAAGGAAGAGTACTGTAATTGAACGATTTCTTTTTCTCGCGTTCTTTCTTCAATTGGGAATTCCACAAGGAATTCTGAGAAGTTTGATAACATGCTATGAACCATTCAAAATTGTAAAAGACAGCAGTTTTTTTAGTGGACGAATGTTGATATAAAAAAAGAGAACTTGTTTTTCAACCGGGAATATAGGAGAGATACTTTTGCGCGTTGCGCCTCCTTTAAATTGCGTACTGAGTTTCGAAAAATTCGGCACAGCGTTGTGAACCGCAAAAAGGTTATTGTCTGCTTTGCATGAAGGTGAGTCAGATTTCTGAACCAGATCCATTGATTTTCGAATCAGTAAACTGGAGTAATTTTTCCGTACAATTTATTGATCTATAGTTCCAAGTTTCGAGAAAAAACTTTTCTATTTCACAGAACAAATAGTTACCTTTTAAATGGTCTTTAGCATATCACTGAACTTCTCAAATTTCCGTGTGAAACTCCCGAAATAGGAAAAAAAACATAAGGATTTATTCTTGAACCTAACAGATACGAAAGAAAGGAAAAAACCATAAGTTAGGCCGGAAGACTAGTGACAGAAGAAACGAAACGTCCACTTACGTACTGAAAAAACATTTGAATCGATGGAAGATGAATGAAATGGATGACAAGCGAGTTAGCAGTCGAAAATGAGTAAAGAATAACGAATGAAGGAAAGGAAGATGAAGAATGCACGGGAGGAATCGGAAAAGGAAGGAAAAGCGGAGGAAAATGAATGGAAATTAGAGTAGTAGCCGGAAATCTTCTAAAAAAATGTCAGGCGCCGGAACGACGTGCCACACAATTTAACCAATCAATCGCCCGTTGTTATTGATCATGCGTAAACTGCAAGCGCGTTGGTTAGTTGTGGGGCCTTGAAACGGGCCTGAATACTCAGAACTTTCAAAACACGTTACGAACACCTTATCCAACATGTTCCGCAAGTCTTCCGTAAGATGTTGTCTTAGCAGTGGTAAGCTGTTCCTATGAGTGTTCGTTAGCTGTGCAGAGCGTGCGAACTGTGTTGGTAGAAGCCTCGTAATACAATGCCACCCTCGAACTTCGCGAAGAGCGCGTTTTTTTGCGCCTCTTCGTCATAACTGTGTGAAATTTTGGGGTTTTGGAGGAATCATCTTGGGGATATCGCTAGAATCATCTCATCAAGATCTACAAGCTGCTATTAAAATTTCATTGATATCCTGAACCATACCCTAATTATAGGTATGTTGCTCTTTCCATAAGACGTTTTAACTCGTCAGGACGCTCGGCAGGCACTTTTTTTAGCAACACAGCTATAATTAAGATATGGTTTAAGATATCAATGAAATTTTAACACCATCTTGTAGATATTGATGAGGCGATTCTAGCAATATCATTCCCACCTCCGAAAACCCAAATCTGACAGAGTAATTCCGAAGGGGCGAAAAAAAAAACGCGTTTCTACGCTGATTTGGCAAGTTCGAGGGTGGGTATTGTACTTCGGCATTTCGGTGCCGGATCTCTGCGGCTACGCGGCAATACTTTGTATTGTTTGTCATGAAATTTGAGGTCAGCTGTTAGGAAAAGACTAGGAGATCTACCCAAGCATTGACCGCAGTAGATCAGAAGTTGATAGCAATTGACTATAATATGAGCTGCTATGCCATTATCAAGGCCATGAAATGTATGGCGCTGACTTTTTTCTCTTCATAATTGTATTGCTTTTCTTCCTCACCCTTAGATAGCCGTTCGAATACATCCCGTTTTCCGAATAACTTGGGATCAGGTTTTTTTTCTGCATCAGCACAAAGCCTTTGGTGAGTCCGTTTTTCGAATCCTGACAGTTACGATAAAGAAAAAATTTTCTCATTTGCTTTATTTTGTAGTGACGTGTTCTAAATAATTCCAAATTTTAACGGATTGGTACTATCCTAGAATAGAAGAGGGGAGGCACTCAGGATTCCAGACATAAATGAAATGAATGATGGATTGATAACGCCCCAAACAGAGTATCTCTATAGAATTGATGGGACAACAATGTTTGACAGTGATGTCGAGCATCCGATACCAGGGTTTTTCTTCATTTCTATACAGAAATCTTGAGTGCACACCTCACCGTCTAGGATATAGAGCCAACGGCTTTTCCAGAGCTTTTTCCCCAATGAAGTTCTGTTCTCTACATCACTGTGGCATGTGACCCCAGGAAGATTTCTCCAGGCCATCCATGTCCTTTGATAAGTAAACCCCGGCGCACCTATTGGGCCCGAAATAACTCAATCTACAGTGTTCATGCCCTCCCCCCCAGAGATGTGCAGTCAATATCTGTATGAAAATAGAAAACCCAATTGCACAGAGTTAGGGAATAGAACAATTCGAAAAACTAAGAGCAAAAAAAATTGGAGAAAAACTAGAAAATTTCAAAAAACCTATGACTAACAAGCGTTCAGAGCATATGGAATAATTCTTTGCCAGGATCAAACATATCTTGAAAGTTAAGGTTGAAGGCAGTGTCCACAATGGGAAACGTTCTTCAGTTTCCATTGTAAATCGAAAGGTGCTGGGCTCGCGGCAGCAACATTGTCGAAAAAATGGCTACAAAAAAGCCCCGAATCGCCCTTCAAGGCCCCGAGCTTCTGTGTAGAGCGCACTCCCCGCCCACTCCCCTCAACGACCACTGATCGAAGCCGACAACAGAAGAATCGACTCTAACTATGAGGAAGGAGCAATATTTGAATGGGGTGGATTTGTGCAATCCGTGCACCACGGGACATAGTTTAGATGATTTGATCATCGTATGTTTTGTTGTAGTCGATTTTTAAGCTGTTTGCCCTGATCAGTAGCCGTTGAGATTAGTGGGCGTGGACTGCGCTGCGCAAAGTAGCGATTCGGCAATGCCATTAAGAAGTCAAAAATGTACCAAAAATATCTTGAAGTATCTTAACAAATGATTAGCGTAAAATAACCTGGAGTAATAAAAAAGCTGAGCTAGGAAATCAAGTGAAATAACTAAACATACGATTTGGTGGTCAATGACGGACGAGGGATAGTATTTTACAAACTTCTCCGATAAACTTTTCAAAACGAAATCAAGCGCCCCGGGGAAACATTAAGCCATTTTTGAAAGCTGTAATGAGGGAATCAGCATAGGTCAGCATATAATCAGCATAGGATCGGATTTTACAAGCTTCTCCGTTATACTTATCGAAGCGAGATCGAGCACGATATGGAATGAGGGACTCCATTCAATTTCGTGCTTGATTTCGCTTCGATACTCTGCCAATGCGTAGCTAGATGCCTCCGAGGGCGCGGCCTAAAACGCCGCCCCATTCCATGTAGCAAGAATTTAAGGGTTTTTGCTACGATAGCTAAAACCCGCATATTCTTGTGTCGTTCGAACCATTGTTCTCTCTGACGCTAAACCCGTATATTCTCGCTATAATTTTGTAGCGAGAATCTACGGATTTAGCGGCAGGCTGTGTTGGAATGCAATCTTAACCCGCGTTGGCTACGCGGAACGCAGGGATGCCGTTCTATCAGTCCTGGACCAGTCAACCCACGAAGAAAAACTTGACACTCTGTGGGTGGTCGTGGAGGGTGACCCGGTTTCGCTCTCTGAAAGACCTTGCTAGAGACCATTTTGGCCGCTGGGATGCTGCAGGCCGTGGGGAAGAAACGGCGATGCGCTCGATCGCAGCGGGGATGGCCCTCTAGTACGGATCAGGACTGGGTGGGTCGATCGACCGAGTGCTGCAACAAGAATAAGCGTAGAATATGCGGGCGCTGTAGCTAAAATTTCACCAACTGAGGCTAAACTTTCCGTAATTTACGTAAATTCTCGTGTCAAAATTATACTAGATGCCTCCGAAACCCTGGGCATCTTTGGTTTCCGTGTGAGGCATTTAGCTACGCGTTGGCGGAGTAAGTTTAATGGAGAAGTATATTCCACGTTCGACTTTCAATAAATCTCGGCATGATATGGTATTGTAGTAGTACTTGATTGAGCAATTGTCCGAGATGATACAGTTTTATTCAGCTAACATTTCGGCGTTTTCGCCTTCGTCGGAGCCTGGAATGCGAAAGACACATAAGGATTTAGCCTATCAAGCACTATTTCACAGCAAATAGAGAGTTTTCGAGAAAATAGGCGAAACACAACGTCGTAAGGCATTTTAAGGGTACTAACCTTCAGAAAACAGACCAAGGCCTGCCAGACACCCTCAGTTGAACTCAGATGGCGGGTGAATGAGCGGGACCACATCAGACCACCCACCTCGTTAGCCTTCAGAAGGCCGATCAAGCCCATTGGCAAATCAAAACCCACAAAGGTCAACAAAAGGGGCTAGTTCTTGGGTGATCGCCACACATTCGTCCTTTCTGTTTATTTGCGGATTTCTGGAGTTTATCCAGAAGGCCTCCAGAGTTCTGCGAGCAGCGATATCTGGTTCCCGTGCAAGGATCGTGACACCTACATCGAAACGGCTGTTTTCATGCACGCGCACCCGGTGTTCCCCCAATGGAGTAGAAACCTTGGAGTTCCTAAGGCCATCCAAGTGCTCTTTAATCCTTACACAAAGATGCCTGCTGGTTTCTCCCACATACTCCTCCCTGCACATCTGACAGGTTATCAGATAGACCACCCCTGTGCTCATACAATCGCCTTCCTTTCCACATGGGCAAATTACGCAAGATGCCGAAGTGCAAGCGCGGTCATATAAGCGGTTCCTGACCAATTGTCCCTTAAGGTTTTAGGGCGGACTCTCGATCAGCTGGACCATGTCCTGGAGGTCTGCTTTCCGAATGCAGGAGCGTATAGCCGCGCTTAGCTCATCAGAAATGAAAGGCGCACAAAACCCTATTTTTGACTGCTGCTCGACATCGCTATTTGCTCGGGGTGGTCGCCGCCTGAAACGATTTAGACATCTGGTAGGATAGCCGTTTTCTTGAGCAATGCGCTGGGCCATTTTCACCGAGGCGGTCTTCTGCGCGCTATCTGAGGAAACTGCGATGGCCGTGCGGAACATGTTTTTGATGATGGCTTTTTTGGTGTTTGTGGGGTGAGCAGAATTGAAGTGGACAAGGATGTTTTTATTTGTTGGTTTGCGGAACCACCTAGTTTTGTATGACCCATCGGGAAGTTTGACCTGGGCATTCAAAAACGGAAGCCACCCAGCAGTCGATGGTTTTTCCCGTGTGAATTTAATGTGTTCCGATTGCTTGTTGAGAAGATCAAAACAGGTGTCTCGGAGAAGCTTGTAAAATCCGATCCCTCGTCTGACATTGACCACCAAATCGTATTTTTAGTTATTTTACTTCATTTCCTATATAGCTTTTTTATTACTCCAGACTATTTTAAGCTAATCATTTTTTAAGATACTTCAAGATATTTGTGAAACATTTTTGACTTCTCAATGGCATTTCCAAATCGCTACTTCTGCCAAGAAGCTAAATTTTCAGAATGGGTGCTCGATTTTTCTCGCTTATTCTGGAGAATTGAAATCTCGCGTTTGGGAGGGTTGTTACACACAGAGACCGGACCATCATATCAAATTTTACCCACGTGCTTGGACTTTGTCTTTGTAGCAAAATTTGCAGAGAAGTGTGTAAACGCAGAAGACGAGAGCTCTCATTTTTCCCGTACCAACATTGTCAATAAGAAGCTCACATCAAATCTGTCCTCAAGCGGGAGGGAGTTTATGTCTCAAAAAAAACAGAAGAAGACTATCGAAAAAAATCGACTCTAATTCACTGCAGTCGGAGACACGAAATCCAAGCAGAATATGTAGTTTTCACCGCTTGCTACAGTACTTTGCAAAAACGGTGTTTCGCAGCGTTTTTGGCGAGCGTAAAGCGCCATATCGTAATTATTCACTTCAAAAATTAAGCAAAAGGGATTTTCAAAAGACTTTTTGTGTTCCTCTCAGAGGGCCGAATGCATTGATATTGTAAAAGATTTTTTGACTCCTGCATTTTGCCAGGGCATGTGTGTTTCCTACCGAATTTCTCATGCACCACAGGCTAAAATCACAAATTCCTGCTATGACGACCGTCTGTTCAGTTCATAATGAGGCTATTCCAGGTGGAAATCTGCAATTTTCGATATATTCCTAGAGCTGAATCTACTGTTTTGTAACACGACTGTATGGAATTCTTTGGATGCAATAAAAAAACTTCAAAACTGAAGCAAGACTATTTTGTAGAAAGTTGTGACAAAGAGAAGCATTGGAGCGCAAAAAGCGCCGCAAAATGCCGCTTCTGCAAAAAACTTGCTCAATCCTGTATATCATTTTGTCAATCCGCTCGCTTGAGCCTCTCTTCCTCATTTTCCTCATGTCGAAATCTCCAAGTCACTGTTTTATCTGACCATGATCGACCACTCCGATGCTTGCTCCGCCCGGACTTTGATGAGCGAGAGAGGCTATACTTTTTTCGTGCCCAGATTGTAACAACAGGAATCCCATTAATAACAGCTTGGGCACGAAACATCAGTTTTTAAAGCTGCACTCTTAACCCTTCCTGAAAAAGGACGACTTGTAAACCGAACTCCTTTAAAAAGTGAAAAATCATAGAACAAGACTGAAAGTGATTTCATACCGCCAAAATATTTGTCGGAAATGCATTTAGAACAGTAACACAACATAAGGGAACGAAACTGAATGAATATCAGGATTGAGAAAAATGAACACACCATAGACATGTGAGAGAAAAAGATGGTGAGCTGGGCGCGAAATCGATAACAGGATGCAGACGCTCATTTTCGAAACTCTGGCTGGATCCTCCCGTAATATGTATGAAGCTTGACCGAAGCATGTTCACTTGCTTCAGTATTGCATTACTCATCGACTTTCTGGGGAAGCAGCGGTGGAACCATGATCGTAAGCTATGCCCGCCGAAAAAAACATGTCGGAAACATGTGGAGGGTATTTTATGCTGTTCGCATGGTGTTTCAAAAGTTCTGAGTATGTGCTGGTCACCCACCCAACAGCGCGTAAGCGGTTCGTTAGTTGCTCGCCGAATCTCGTTCTCCTGCGAAATTGCTCGTAAGCTGTTCGTGTACAGATAGCCTGCTGGTTAGCTGTCCAGCGTCTCATACGCTGCCCGTAAGCTGTGAAAAGCTTCTGAGAGGGGGCGGCGTGACCTAATGGTGGGCTGCCGTATTCATAGATCGCCGCAATCTATCAATACGGCAGTCCACTATTAGGTCGCGCCGCGCCCTGATGACACTCTGCTCAGCCCCCAAGAATCAGATCTAGGCCTCCTCTCAGAAAAATCTCAGGAATCTTTTCTATCGCGGTCTTGCCTTTAACCGGACAAGGAGAACCTTTCTCGCGCTTCTCTAATTCACAGTAGATTTTTCGGGCTGGGAGGGATTTGACTCGATTCATACTCTTAAACCGATATATTCTTTATGCGTCTCCGCCATTAACCTCCCCTGTTGAAAAGGTTATCGCTAGGAATAGGGTCACAAACTCCCCCACTGCGCAAAACTTGGGTACATTGTATCTGATTTCTTTTCGTTTCGTATGTTGAATTCACACCAGATCTGTTCATTCGACGTTTTGTCGCGTCGTTTACGACGTATCTATAAATATAAATATAAATATAAATATAAATATAAATATAAATATAAATATAAATATAAATATAAATATAAATATAAATATAAATATAAATATAAATATAAATATAAATATAAATATAAGTATAAATATAAATATAAATATAAATATAAATATAAATATAAATATAAATATAAATATAAATATAAATATAAATATAAACGTACCAATAAACGAAATCTCACAAATGAAGGTATCAAGATCTTTTTTTAAAAAGACAAACGTTAGAACATCAAAAGGAAATATAAAAAGTCTCCTGAAAGAAAACATGGAACTCAGTAGTGTGGAAATGCTCACAAAGGTGGTCACTGTGAGTCGTAATAGGGTTTATTCATGCAATTCAGGCGAGAAATGGGTCGAGTTAGCCAAGAAAGCTACTTAAAGGCAGTGTTCACGATGAAAAATGTGTTTCAGTTTCTACTAGGAATGGGTAGTGGAGGCGCACACTGTAACGTTGACGTCGAAAGAACGCATGAAAACGAGCCAGGAAAAGCTCCAAAAGAGCCCGAAGTTGCCACTTCGAGCGCAAGGCAAACCCCAAAAGCGCAACACACGCCCCTCGACGTGAACAATGGAACACTCAAGATCGTGAGATGAGCGTTGGTTTCCGATCAAAAGCCCCGTTCTTCCCTTCATTCTCAACTTCTCTCTTTACTCAGGTCAGCTCGCATACATCGGCTGCAAAAGACGGAAGTTACAAGCCACGGATAACTCGTCCACCACGTTTTCTTAGCTCAATTTTTGAGGGACCATAACTCCGTTCCCAGAAGGTCTTGTGCGATTTCAGAGACATCATTGGAATTAGCATGTGGCCGTTTTCAAGATAGGCGGGACAACAGAAAAACGATTTTTATCGTGAACACTGCCTTAAGTTTGATCGATAAAAATGTAGGTAAATTTCGAGGTCAAGTCGGTAAATCGGTGAATCAAAATGTACCGAAAAATACCGGTAAATCCGGAAAATTGGTAAATCGGTAAACGGTAAATGCACACCCCTCATCTGGACATATACTGCAACAAGATCTTCGAAAGTGACTGCGTAGCGTCCTTTTTCCCAACTCACCGAATTGTTAGAACATGTTTATGTCGCCAGAAAACACCAGAAAAACTTCAAAAAGACAAACTAGTTTCTTCAGTAAATTTTGAGAAGAACTGACAAAACGAAAAAAGGAAAAAAAAAACTTGGAAAGAACACTACGAACGTTCTCAAAATTACTCGAGGCGAAGATTGTTAGAGGAAGCCCAGAAATGGACAGGTCCGAAGAAATGTCGGTGCACCCCCAAGACCACAGAGCTCCACCATCAGCACAATTATTCAATCGTATCAGACACCGACGTATCAATTGGAAAAATACCACAGTTGTTTCTTCCTTGAGGTACACATTACAATCAAAGGTGTGAAGAGTGGTAAGGTCTCAGGATTGTGCTATCTATATTTTTGTCCTATTCACAGAAAGAAGCTTGTGACCGCGAAGGTTTTCGCAACTAGATATCGATAGCTTTATGGGTCTCTTAGTTGAGCCTCAGTGCCCTGCTCCGTGTGTTCTCGGACAGAAAGTAGGACTGACCGCGCGCAAGTTTTCGCACTCACAATTAGTACCGACCAGGAACCGTTTCGACCGCGCGCAAATCAACTTGATCAACAAGCCTGGATTCACGAATATCGACCGATTACCTCGCTGACCATGGTTTACGAGCTGTTCATACCCTATTATCTTTTCACTCATGCAGCGAACTTTTTAAAGGTTAGTCACCAGATCAACCATAATTTTGTTAAGAGTTTAGGTGCTTTGACCGATGCTGAACCGTTTGTACGTATGGACTTCGCAATCTGAAGGGCATATGGACTGCTCTTTATATTTCTGACCTTTTTCGACTATGAGAAGGCCTCCGCCAAGTACGAAATGGAGGCGGCCCTCTTCGTTGTAATCGCTGAGAGAGCGAAGCCAAGATTGCTAGTCAGTTGTAATCGGAAGTGTGCAACGACGATAGGACTCTCCGTCGCCACGTAGTATTCTTCTTGGAAACATTCATGTAGGCGAAAATGATTCAATGATATCAAAATTCAACGAAGTTGAACACCTGATAGGACTCTAAACTTATCGAAGTAAGGACTAGTAACTGAGAATCGTCTTGTGCAGAGCAACCCAAATTTTTGGCGACGCGATCATTTCCGGCGAGCCGTGCGCCGTTCGGGACACCACCGGCCATCGAGTTTTCGATCGCGGACAACAATCTACTGCCGCAGGCAGCTCCGTCTATTCACTAGACCCACTAAAGTTGCCAGGCGTACTCTCGGGTATCCGAATGAACAAGTTTAATACCTCGCCTCTTTCCTTTTCGGAACGCTCTAGAGCTAATCTGTAACCGTCGTATAATTGCTTCGCTTTTTTCTGCTCTTCTTCGTGTCGGGAGGCTGCTTCTTTTGCCACTCTAGAAATCTGAAAATTCACAAATTAAACTAAAGGATGCTGCAAACGTAATACTGGACTCGTTTTAACTCGTGGTGGTGAAATAGGTACAATAGGTAAACCACACACATCGACGACGGTGGAAATGGCCCAGCACCCCTGTTTTGGAGGAGGAAGCAAATACAGGGGGCGGGCAAATACAGGGGCAGGGCCTACTTCTGACTCGTGTAGCGTCATTGGCGGTCGTTTTTGACGCTTCAAAGTGCGTGAGCGTTGTGTTGGGTGCCACACCAATCTTATTCCGTAGTTATCTCAACTACGTTTACGAGCGTGTATGCTGCCTTTAATAATGACCCAACATCTTTGCATTGTTCGTTTTCAACCGTTTCCGCGTAAACTTTTTGAAGGCTGCCCCCTTGCAGCAATGGTTATCCGTAAAAGATGGAAAGATTCAAATCGGAAGCCACGTGAGAAACTCTGGTAGAGCAACGCCTACAACTGCCGGGATTCTGTTTTCAAAAGGAGAGCGCACAACTAATTTCAGATGGATGACAGAAATCTGAATAAGTTGGAAATGTGCTTCATTGTCAGCTACGGAGGAATGGTGGAACCAAGACACTAAATCCGGTATGATGTTCAGCTGTACCTTTAAAGGCAGCATACACGCTTGCAAACATAATCGAGATTACAGCATAAATAAGCCCGCATGGCCTTTACCCTGTCGTCAACGACGTTTGAAGCAGTGAAAACCATCCAGGATGACAGAATTTGAGAATCCCTGCTCGCACACCCGTATTTCCCACCCCTTTGAATAACAGAATGAACAGTTAAACTTGAGAAAACACGTGGTAAGTCGGAGAGATAGCACCACCAAATGGGAGTGCACGAAAGAAACAGCCAAATCGAACTGAATGAAACATGTCTAGACTCCGATTAATTCCCATCCAAGTTCGAGAATCCAGCCCTACTTCAGCTAGCTTTTGAAAATTGAAGACTTCATCGGTGACTTCATGTTATATTCAGGTGAATCGAGCTGTTTCTCTCGTAGACTCCCATTTGACACTGCTATCGCTCCTAGTTATCACATGTTTTCTCAAGTTTACCTTTCCATTCTGTTACTCGAAAGGGTGAGAAAATACGGCCATGCGAGACAGGGATGTTCAAATACTGGATCACTAGGATTTCACCCGGTTTTCGGTGAGTTGGAATCCGATTATCCGAGTCGGACAACCGGTAGGAAACAAGATGGTAAATCGCAAAAAAAAAAGAATCGAAGATAGACAGGCTGGAAAAAGTCTTCAAAAGAGGTTTTCCTACCGTACCATGATTTAACGATTCATTGATAAACATCTGAACATCGTGCCATGTGCCGGGGAAATTTATAGGACCCAACAGGAAGTGCGCCAAGCACCGGAGAACGTGTGCGGGGCCCAGCGGAGAGTGCGCCAAGCCCCGGAGAAAGAGTGTGGGAGCACGCCGAGCGCCGAAGCAAGTGTGTAGGACTCGGCTGAGCTGCGTCTAGCGCCGGAGAAAGTGTGCGGGACCCAGCTGGGAGTGCGCCAAACGACGAGAAAAGTTATGAGACCCAACTGGAACTGCGCCAAGCGCCGGGCAAAGTGCGTGGGACCCAGCTAGGAGTGCGCTGAGCGCCGGAAAAAGTGTGCGGGACCCAGCTGGGAGTGCGCCAAACGCCGGGTAAAGTGTGTGGGACCCAGCTGGGAGTGCGCTGAGGGCCGGAGAAAATGTGCGGGACCCAGCTGGGAGTGCGCCAAACGCCGGAGAAAGAGTGTGGGAGCACGCCGAGCGCCGGAGCAAGTGTGCAGGACCCGGCTGAGCTGCGTCCAGCGCCGGAGAAAGTGTGCGGGACCCAGCTGGGAGTGCGCCAAACGCCGTGTAAAGTATAAAAGACTCAAGTGTGAGTTCGAAATGTGCCGGGGAAATTTATAGGACCCAACTGGAAGTGCGCCAAGCACCGGAGAAAGTGTGCGAGGCCCAGTTGAGAGTGCGCCAAGCCCCGGAGTAAGAGTGTGGGAGCACGCCGAGCGCCGGAGCAAGTGTGCAGGACTCGGCAGAGCTGCGTCTAGCGCCGGAGAAAGTGTGCGGGACCCAGCTGGGAGTGCGCCAAACGACGGGAAAAGTTATGGGACCCAACTGAAACTGCGCCAAGCGCCGGGCAAAGTGCGTGGGACCCAGCTAGGAGTGCGCTGAGCGCCGGAAAAAGTGTGCGGGACCCAGCTGGGAGTGCGCCAAACGACGGGAAAAGTTATGGGACCCAACTGGAACTGCGCCAAGCGCCGGGCAAAGTGCGTGGGACCCAGCTAGGAGTGCGCTGAGCGCCGGAAAAAGTGTGCGGGACCCAGCTGGGAGTGCGCCAAACGACGGGAAAAGTTATGGGACCCAACTGGAACTGCGCCAAGCGCCGGGCAAAGTGTGTGGGACCCAGCTGGGAGTGCGCTGAGCGCCGGAAAAAGTGTGCGGGACCCAGCTGGGAGTGCGCCAAACGCCGGGTAAAGTGTGTGGGACCCAGCTGGGAGTGCGCTGAGCGCCGGAGAAAGTGTGCGGGACCCAGCTGGGAGTGCGCCAAACGCCGGGTAAAGTGTGTGGGACCCAGCTGGGAGTGCGCTGAGCGCCGGAGAAAGTGTGCGGGACCCAGCTGGGAGCGCGCCAAACGCCGGGTACAGTGTGTGTCCCAAGTGTGAGTGTGCCATGTGCCGGGGAAAGTTATGGGACCCAACTGTGAGTGCGCCAAGCGCCGGGGAAAGTGTGCGGGACCCAGCTGGAAGAGGGCCGAGAGTCGAAGAAAGTGAGCGAGACCTAGCTAGGAGTGCGACAAGCGCTGGAAAAAGTCTGTGGGACCCAGCTGGAAGAGAGCCGAGAGCCGAAGAAAGTGAGCGGGACCCAGCCGGGAGTGCGCCAAACGCGGGGTGCAGTGTGTGTCCCAAGTGTGAGTGTGCCATGTGCCGGGGAAAGTTATGGGACCCAACTGGGAGTGCGCCAAGCGCCGGGGAAAGTGTGTGGGACCCAGCTGGAAGTGCGCCAAGCGCAGGAGAAAGTGTGCGGGACCCAGGTGGGAGTGCCCCAAGCGCCGAGGAAAGTTATGGGACCCAACTGGGAGTGCGACAAGCGCCGTAGAAAGTGTGCGGGACCTAGCTGGGAGTGCGCCAAACGCCGAGGAAAGTCTATGGGATCCAGCTGGGAGTGCGCCAAATGCAGGAGAAAGTGTGTGGGACTCAGCTGAGAGTGCGACAAGAGCAGGAGAAAGTGTGCGGGACCCAGCTGGGAGTGCGCCAAGCGCCGGGGGAAGTGTGTGGGACCCAGCTGGGTGTGCGCGAAGCTCCGGGAAAGAGTGTGGGGGCACGCCGAGCGCCGGAGTATGTGTGCAGGACCCGGCTGAGCTGCGTCCAGCGCCGGAGAAAGTGTGCGGGACCCAGCTGGGAGTGCGCCAAACGCCGGGTAAAGTGTGTGGGACCCAGCTGGGAGTGCGCTGAGGGCCGGAGAAAGTGTGCGGGACCCAGCTGGGAGCGCGCCAAACGCCGGGTACAGTGTGTGTCCCAAGTGTGAGTGTGCCATAAGCCGGGGAAAGTTATGGGACCCAACTGGAAGTGCGCCAAGCGCCGGGGAAAGTGTGTGCGACTCAGCTGAGAGTGCGACAAGAGCAGGAGAAAGAGTGTGGGAGCACGCCGAGCGCCGGAGTAAGTGTGCAGGACTCGGCTGGGCTGCGTTCAGCGCCGGAGAAAGTGTGTGGAACACAGCTGGGAATGCGCCGAGCGCCGGAGTGAATGTGCGGGACCCGTCTGAGAGCACGTCAGCGCAGGAGAAGCGTGCGGGACTCAACTGAGAGTGCGTCAAGCGCCGGGGAAAGTGCGTGGAACCCAGCTGGGAAAGCGCCGAGCGCCGGAGAAAGGTTTTGCGGGATCCAAGCTTGATTGCGTCTAGGGACGGAGTAAGCGTGCAGAACCCGGGTGGGGGCGTCCAGCGCCGGAGAAAAAGTGTGCGGGACCCAGCTGGGAGTGCGCCAAACGCCGGGTAAAGTGTGTGGGACCCAAGTGTGAGTGTGCCATGTGCCGGGGAAAGTTATGGGACCCAACTGGAAGTGCGCCAAGCGCCGGGGAAAGTGTGTGGGACTCAGTTGAGAGTGCGACAAGAGCAGGAGAAAGTGTGCGGGACCCAGCTGGGAGTGCGCCAAGCGCCGGGGAAAGTGTGTGGGACCCAGCTGGAAAGCGCCGAGCGCCCGACGAAGTGTGCGAGACCCAATAGTGAGTGAGCCAAGCGCCGGGAAAAGTGTGTGGGATCCAGCTGGGAGTGCGCCGAGCGCCAGGGAAAGTGTGTGAGACGAAAAAAACACAGCGCCAAGCGCCGGTAAAACCGTATAGTTTGGGAAGGAAGATGATTGCGTTTCTTCAAGGGTCGTATTTCCAGAAGAAGCTTGAAAAGCTACCTAAATGCATGTGTTTGAGTTGTGAGCGAAAACGACTTTTTTACGAAAAAATCCAAGAAGGCCAGAGAGAAGATGGAGTGGTTTGCCAAGAGTTCTCCCAAGACTGCTCGCAAACAGGTTTTGTAGAAGAATTTTTCCACATAATCATCTTTTATCCAAAACCCCATCAAATAATGAACACACCGCGAGGCACGCCCACAAGTACGCCGCGAAGCGGCGTGGATGTGCACCTTGTGACATATATGTATGTAGCTCCACCGAGTTTGCGCCAACCTCCAATGGGGAATGCAAAGTCTCAATAGGATCCATGCCAATGTTATGTTTCGCTTCACAGAATGCAGTGAAGGCGAACAGTAGGCACCTCGATTCGTTTAGGCGTCGCGTCGCGGCGACTAAATACCGTTACTGATTGGCTTAGAGACTGGTTCATGCTTGCTGCGACGCGACTCTTTGCACCGAAATCGCGTGTCGCATGAAAACTGGTGCGTGTCTAGCACATCGGGAACTACTAACAGTCGTCTCTGCATAATTATTCCATTCGAATGACTGATTCGAAATCAATTTTCAAATATTGTAGAACTGTTCTCTGCATATAGCTTTCCAGGATATACTTTCCAAGATATATTTCTGAAGAACCTTTTCTGAGTTCTTGATTACGACTGATTAACAATTTTTTGAATGTTCACAGAATGGTTCTGTGGCTTGGACTTCAACGACCTTGTTTTGATTCGGGAACGAAATGAGAGTTTTTTCCAGCGGTACAATACATATCTCAGGGACCATCAGAATTTCTGAGGGCTCTTTGCGTAAAAGCCTACATTGCGTTCCATGCTGAAGGTTGGCGCAAACTCGGTGCACGTATGTTATGATAACACATAGCACCGAGTTTGGGCCAACCGTAGGGAATGCAACGTATCAGATGATCCGTGCCGACTGTACGTATCCCGAACAACCCCAAGCAATAAATGGGTCAAAGTTGGTGAGATCCCTCCACGGAAAAGTGATGATAGTGAGTAATCATTTTCTTACGAAATACTGGATTGCTTACGAAAATCTTTCATTTCTTTAGTCGTTAGTCGTTCGACGTAACACCGAAAAAAAAGCCCGGTAGTCGTTGAAGCTCTCAGTCTTTAGTCGCGGTTACTCACATTTCTGTTGGGATCCCCAAGGGATCAACAATTTGATTAGTAATGGTCTAGGGCTCAGGATGGGGAAGTGTCCGGGGAATGATGATTTGATAATGGCTATACTTTTTACCCGAAAGTTAAGGATATATTTTTCGATGCCAGCAGCAAGTATACTTTGTTCCGTTTTCTGATTCCGAATTCCGCTGTTTTTCGGCTTCGGAATTCCGCTTTCCGATATCCGCAAGTTCGAAACATGTTTCGATTTCCGCTTTATGATTTCCGAAATTTTTATTTTGTTTCGATTTCCAAAATTTTAATTTTGTTTCGATTTCCGAGTTCCGATTTCCAAAATTCAAAATTTTATTTCGCTCATCCCTGATTCCAGCCGGACAGGAACCGCCGCGCCGGTTCTCCCCTCGTCCGCTGGCGATGACGTCATAATTGGGAGGAGCGGGATGGTTTGTTTGAGTAAGACTACTTTACCACGCCAGGTTCGAACGTTCTCGCATAGTGTTTCACTAACCCGCCTTCGAAATTACAATCATGACTTCCCTTGCCGGCTTAGGTTCAATCCCAGACCAGAATGGTTTCAAGGAAACGGCTACAATAGCTTCCCTGTTGCTAATCGTTTTATAGACTTCTACAAACGCAGGAGCACATGTGATGTTAAGCCCACAATTATAGAATACCTGATCTTGCGGATATTCTGATCACGAAACGGTTACCTCGGGTATTTGCTGCTCCGAACGCTCGAGAGCGGCTCTGCAATCATCATATAATCGTTTAGTTTTGATCAGCTCTTCTTCTGCGCGAGATAAGGTCTCCTTCTTCAATTTGTATTCCTGAAACACGAATGCTAATGACGAAAACTGAATGTTGAAACCCAGAGTCTTCCATTCTCTAAAAATGGCGCTCTCGAGAAATTGTTTTGAGAGATAAGAAGAATTTAACAAAATTATGGCAGTACGAAAGCAAATTGAAGGAACCTGAGAGATTATTTTCATCAATGTTTCACAATAGTAACGTACAACCGGGTCAGAAATGTAAGGCGATAGTTGATTTTCCAAATCTTAAATTGATTTTCATTATGGGTGCTTCTGTTTTTTTTATAGGAGACGACGGTTCTTTAGGAGGTTGTTGATGCAAACTTATAAGTCGTTAGATGACGTATCAATCCTTATCCGCAGGAATTTTAACGTAGTTCTGGAGAAAAAAGTTGACTTCGATTTACGTATTGATTTACGTATATTTCGATTTACGTACAATTTACGTATTTTCTACTGTCGACAGTCGTATCATCTGTATTTCGTCATGACAACTCCGACTAGCCCCCTCAATGTCCCAGTGAAGCAATTCTGTCCTTCTGATTCAACGGTGTTGGCAGATTCTTCTACTTTGGATGGCGCCATCGACGAAGTGGCAAATTCTACTGCGGTGCCGGACTGTGCAAAAACTGCTATTATTCGTCTGGCTGAGGAAATGGCGAAGGTGCGCATGGAACGAGATAAGTATTTTCAAGAAAATCTTGCTCTTCGCCGGAAACTCGGTTTGTCTCCTAATGATCCTGTCGAAGACGAGCCCATCGACTGCACTCAATCTTCACAGCGTGAGAAAACTCATGATATATCATTTGAAAAGCCTATTGTAGAATGTCAGTGTGCTGAATCTGAACTCCGTCGATCCGTAGTCATAGGTGGCATACCAGAATCCATGGGTCAATCGATTGAACGTCGCGTGTGTTATGGCCTTCTCAGTGTTCGAAATGTACTTGTTCATTTAAATATTGAGTGTAACCCGGTGGCCGTCCGTAGACTTGGGAAACCTCATAAAGGAAAAAATAGATTGCTGAAAGTTGTTCTTCCGGCAAGCTATTTTCAACGTATGGCGGTCAAAAATGCTTCCCGTCTTCGCTTCTTCTCTGAGAAAGGGGTTTTCCTCCGGGCTTCCCTGTCTCTCTCTGAGTTGAAGCGAAGACGTGAGCAACGTCAACATTCGTTATCCCATGAGGTCTCTCATCCTACAGTTCAGCAGCCAGTTTTATCTCTACCGCATGCTCAGCCCGTCTCATCCAATACACCTCCTTTAAACTAGAAACTGAACCACAGTCAACCATTGTTCCGTGTCTGCATTGTCTCTACGCCAATGTTGGTTCCATTCCTAGAAACGCGAAGTTTATTGAGCATGTACTCGGTAGAAAATTTGACATGTATATTTTTACTGAAACGTGGCACAAGCAAAAACATTCTATTTCCTCGTTACTTGGCGCTCTATCTGTTGAAATTTCTGCTATTCGTTGTGATAGGTCAAAAAAAAGAGGGAGGTGGTGTCGCGATTCTGATTAACAACAACTTTTCACAAGAACTAGTTTTTTCTGAATGTGCTCCTAATGGCTATGAACTTCTTGCAGTTGATATTTACGGCGAGTCCAATAGTTTTCAAATAATTCTTGTTTATAGAACGCCTTCTCAGGCAAACCATCGTTCCGAGCGGTACCGGAGAGCTACTCGAGCGGCGCTGCCTCTCCGCTCGGAGCGAAAATTAGCCATCTACTCGGGCCACAGCAGCCGCTCTCCGGGCCACAGCAGTATCGCTCGGGGCGATCTTCGGTCCCAACTGGAGCCTAGCTTCACCGATGGCTTCTCTTCGCTTATTTACTCGTTTCTCATTCTCTATTTCGCTCTCTTTCTTCTTCCCTCTTCTCCCAGTCCTTTTCTTCCTCTCCCGTTTCCTCGATTTCCCCAGTTTTCCTTTAGTCTCGAGAATCAAATTCTTTTCTATCTAACGCTGCCTTCCACTTGGTCCAAAGCCTGCTTGTTTGTGAAATATATGCTACAAATTCAGTGGTAATCTTCAGTACTGTGTATCTTTAAGTGCTTCTGTTTACTTTGAGGTAAACCACCAAACCTGCCATAGTTGACAGAATATCTGAGCTACCTTAGAACTAGATGATTGCGTCTGCGAAAATTTTTGACGGAGCGTAATTAATGATTTTTAACTGATTTTGTGATTTTGCAGCTTCAGTCTCTTCTGACTTATCCGAGAAGTCTTAGTCTCGAAGCTCCAAAGCTATGAATAATGACTAAGTCCTTAATTAATAATATTTTCCAACAATTATCGATCGTTTTTTTTGAGAACTCGATTCTCGCCGTTTCATAAATTTTCAAAACAAAAGTCTAATAATTGACGAAAAAATACTATCGATTAGGAACTTGGTCGGTATAACATCGGCATGGATCCTAGTGATACTTTGCGATCACTATTGATGGTTGGCGCAAACTAGGTGCCATAAGCTACAACATAGGTGCACCGAGTTTGCGCCAACCTTCAATGGAGAACGCGAAATATCGTTAGGACTCATGCCGATGTTATACCGGCCAAGTTCCTCATCGACAGTATTTTTTCGTCAATTATTAATCGTCATTTTGAAAATCGATGAAAAAGGCGAGAATAAAAAAAAGATAGATAATTGTCGGAAAATATAATACTAACAATTAAGGACTTAGCCATTATACATAACTTTGAAGCTTCAAGGCTCGGATAAGTCAGAAAAGACCGAAGCTGCAAAATCACAAAATCAGCTAAAAAAATAATTACGCTCTGTCGGAAATTTTCTCAAATGCTGTCATCTAGTTCTAAGGTGGCTCAGATATTCTGTAAACTATGGCAGGCTTGGTGGTTTACCTCAAAGTAAATATATGCACTCATATACACAGTACTGAAGATGGTGCAAAACTAGTTGAGGGGGGGCCACTCAGAATTCAAATGAGGAATGAATGATACCGTTTTCAAAAATCGATCTAGTTCCATGAGATTTCTAGGAAAAAACGAGTGATGACGTTATCACATATCTGGTAATAAAAAAATCATTTTCATGGATGAATTTCCCAATTTCTATGGGTAGTTCTTGAGTGCCTCCCCCCCAACTAGTTTTGCATCCTGAAGAAAGATCACCTTTGAATCTAAATAAAATAGTAATAAAATAATAATAAAATAAATCTCAACATATATTTCGCAAATGAAAAGACTTTGACACAAGTGGAAGTTAGTGTTGGATAGAAAAGATTACGCGAGTAGAGAGGAATCCAGCGCCTGCAACGTGTCCGAGGGCGGCACTGGTCGATGGTATTGATAATATTACTGACAGCCGCTACTGCCGGTGGGGGCAGTGCAGCAATAGCGGCTGTCACTAATAGTATCAATGCCATTGTTAGCCTTATGCCTAACGCACACTGGGGTTGCTCCAAATATTCGACCGGAATACCTATACCGTACAACCCTAGATGAGAGGATTAGCCAACGCTAGATTAAAACATGTTGAGAACTGACTTTGCGAGTAGGATGTGGGTAAAATAGCAGTATAATGGTTTCGGTGTGCTGTGCGTGCCGAGTTTGTATCAAAAACATGTCCTTCTCAAAAATTGTTTGAGCCATGACGCGGCGCACGCTTCTCATGGTGCGCGACTCTTTCCCCATGACGCA
Organism: Aplectana chamaeleonis; assembly: GCA_029168955.1. NCBI lineage: Eukaryota > Metazoa > Nematoda > Chromadorea > Rhabditida > Cosmocercidae > Aplectana > Aplectana chamaeleonis. The sequence continues at coordinate 424,286 of JAPDOI010000522.1, forward strand.
AAGCACGCTTCTTATGGTGCGCGACTCTTTTTCCATGACGCGGAGCAAGCTCTCATGGTGCGCGACTCGTTTTCCATGACGCGGCGCACGCTTCTCATGGTGCGCGACTTGTCTTCCATGACGCGGCGCACGCTTCTCATGGTGCGCGACTCATTTCCCATGACGCGGAGCACGCTTCTCATGGTGCGCGACTCATTTTCCATAACGCTGAGCACGCTTATCATGGTGCGCGACTCGTTTTCCATGACGCGGCGCACGCTTCTCATGGTGCGCGACTCATATTACATGATACGGAGCACACTTCTAATAATGCGTGACCCATTTTCCATGTCGCGGCGTACGCTTCTCGTAAAGCGCGTCTCATTTTCAATAACGTGTAGCACGCTTCTCATGGTGCGCGACTCATACTACATGATACGGAGCACACTTCTAATAATGCGTAACTGGACTGCATCACTTTCCAGTTGGGATTTGGTGGTTCATCTATTTTACTCTTGTTCCTTTTACTCTGGACTTGACCTTTATCTAACACATTTATTTATCTAACCGTATACATACATACTGCAAATAGTCTCAACTGTTAAGTCTTTGTTAGTGAGTTGTCCTATTTGTGCATCTTGTAGCTATCCTGTAATTGTCATGTGTTCTCTCTTGTATTTTGTACCTAACACGTGTAGTCGGCGGGTCCGACCGTTGGCGGCGAGTTGTCTTACTTTGATTACTCGTATGCGTATAGCCTAGCCCCCGGCGATCTTAACCGTCTGCTTTTATACCTCTTAGGGGTCAGTGTTTTCACCAAGAGCGGTCGGCTTCCTCGAGCCTCTCTTCACCACCTCCCTCCCTACCATCCGCACCAGTCGCCTGTACAACCTGGTGTCGCTCCCTTCGTCCACCATGCTCAACATCCGAACAGGAACAACCTGCTGCCGCATTCTCTGTACTGATTCGAAGACACTAGCTGGACTGCAAGACACCACACCAGAGGTACTTTCTGACATTTTCGGCTTTACCCAATGTCGAAGACGTGGCGACTCGGCCGCCAGGATGGAACCGACATTTCGCTTTTGTACCGTCTCTGATCGAGTTTCCTGTGTCGAGCTTGTCAAGCCTGCGGCCCTTGCCGGCTTGAACTCTGAAAAAGGACTCTGCCTGTTGGATAACCGCCTTCGGAGAAGCTTTTTTAAGAAATGATTGTGGATATTAGCACGCATGCAGACAAACTATTTCATCGATTTCGTGCTATCACCAGTCTCTTCCATTTCCCTTGACGTGGACATCGTCGGTCGTTTCGAATGTGCAACCGAAAAGCGTCCGGTGGAAACCAAAGGAATAAATAGGATGTGCAGGCCGACCAATGACAAGATGGCTAGATATGTTCGAGTCAAGCTTAGACGCAACAGCAGCCGGCCGCCAAACAAGGAGTTGAAGCATGCAACGACACGTTGAAAAATGTGATATCGTTCAATAAAGAAATAAATAAATAAATAAATAAATAAATAAAAGGGGTGTGGGCGCTATTACACCCTTGAATACCGCGGAGGTTAGGTGGCTAAAAATATCATGAATGGAATTCATGACACTCCCAAGCAAGGAAGTATGAGATGAACTGATTATAAATACCTTGCCTGGCATCATCCCCGCCAAATACTTATATCGTTGCGTATTAACTTTTACTCGTAACATGTTTGGTAGTAATCGTAGTTTTCTCGATTGTGCCTTTGTTTGCATCTTTCAGTTTTTTCGTGAACAAATAATTTCACCTTATCATACCACATCTCAACATAAACGACATCACATCAAACTCATCATGAACGAGGTTCGCGACCTCCCACACAAGAGAACATATCTATCAGATCCGATATCATTGGTGCACTTCGATGATGTTGAAACTGCGCGAGTCTGACGGATGTTGATGTTGTTAAGTTGACGTCTAGACGGCAATCATTGATGACGTTGAAAGTGAACGGCGATCAGTGGTGACGTTGCGAGTGGACGGCGGTCATCGACGAAGTTTATATCAGTACCACTTCCAAATCCATGCCATCAGATTTGTCGAAGCGTTGGGCGTTAATTGCGATCTCAAATCGTTTTCGCGTTTGATAAATGTTCTTCTTTGTTAAAAAAAAAACTTTAATTTTATTGTGTTGATTTTGTTTCGTTTCTGAACCTTTGTTTCCATCACAACTGTTTCAATCGCATTGTGTTGATATTTTGTTTAATTTTTTATTGCTGCTTCGTTTAACTTCCATAACACTTTTTTTCGTGCCTCATTACCGTTTGTATTGCCTAAGTATTATCGTAATTTTATTTACCTCTTCAGAATTTGTTTCGACTGTCCTTTCAACTCGTACACAACTTGTTCATAATCACATCTTTATTGTTCAATATAACATCAGAACATAAAGACAATCTTCCCAACACAAATTTCCCGGAATACATTGCTATCGACCCAAGGCGTTTCCTACTGAAAGCTGCTATTGATTGTTTTTGGGGCTTCAAAATGTAATGTTGGAAAAAATTTTGGTTTGTTTTTGAACTATTGCAAACTCAAGCTGTATTGTTTCGTTTTTGTAGTTTTCCGAAATCGAACCTTACATTGGGAATGCGTGTGGGCAGAAAGCTGAATGGTGCGTAAGCATTGCTTGAACCCCATTGTTTCTCTTGCAGAAGAAGCTGTGCGATGTTGTGTTGCAAGATGTTGCTAAATGTGTGGCGGATAGCATACAGCGCTGGCCTGGCATCTACTCTTTTCAGAACACTGTCTGCGACGGGCAGATAGATTACGGTACACTCTGCACTCCGACGCCCAGTGCTGACCATCGCAAAATGCACAGTTATTTGGTCGGTGCGCGGGACCAGGCGAAGGGGATCGTATACGCTGTTGTTGTGGACGAATTGCAGGTTGTACTTGTTGCTGTGGAGGCGGTGCTTGTTGCTGTTGTTGCGGCAACAGTTGATGCAGTTGTCGCTGGACCTCTTCTGGAATTCTTCGTACCGCATCCAACACGTCCTCGTTTCCATATTCCAATTGTTCTATTCTTCGACCCAGCTGATCCAGTATTGTCTAAATTCTAGTCACTTCTTTTTCTTTATGTAGGAGTTTAGAATGTAAGTTTTTGTGCTACCTCAAGTCTTTGTTTCTTGCTTTGTTTTTCCAACTGTTTTACGTCCTTGGTTGGTTTTCGCTTTTTAAATGTGTACAATGAGAAACTTCGAGAACAGTTTCCCTCAAAGTAAGATTTGCGCTTGTTGTTAAAATCAAAGCACTTAAAGGATTGTGGCAGCGCAAACAAATTTCGTATAGAATGTACCATAAATAATTCAAATCTTTGTACTTGTTTGTCAACAAGTGTTTTTCGCTACAAGTTTTTTTAGTCGTGAAAATGCAAAAAAAAACGAGCAATAAGACAGAGAGGTCTTAGGAAAGGAAAGTCGTAGTCTTGTCTTGTTAATCCAAATTGTCGAACTTGTTACTCACCACTGTTTCCGCCATTTTTGCGTGCATGTAAGGTATGTCCTCGACTTTGTCCTTGATCGTCTCGAGCGTTTTCTTCGTGTCTTCCTATTGGCTTGGTTGTTGAAGTTGCTCTTGCTTTTCCGTCGTACCATCGTTCGCGTTACTCTCCTCGGGTGAAATTTGCGGTTTCTGCTCAGGCATACTATCTGAAATAGATTTTGTAATTGTGCTATCGGCTGACAGAAATAATCGATGTGTCGTTGGAGAAATGCATGAGAAAAAAAACTTGGTTAATGTCGGAGTGAGCGTACGATGAATACAAAAATTTTGAGTGGCAAGTGGAGCATGATTCGTATAAGCTTTGTAATTCTTGAAATAAAACTGAACAGGAAGTGTTATCAAGAAGGCATAAATGCAAAAATTGTGGATGGGTTTATATGCTGCTTTTTGTTTTTGTTCGCGTTGTTCGCGCATAAGATTGTTGCACTGGTAATGAATGTTCCCATGAGAACCAAGACGGTTGCTGTTGTGAACAGAAAAAATGTTTTGCAGATATCGAAAAAATGACTTATAGCTGGGAATTGAAAATTCACATCCCATGCGTCTTCGTAACTCGTAAAGTTTTCTAGATTTTGAAAACCTTACGGAACGGGTATATACCATCGATGTAATTTAGTGTGCCTTTCAGTTCGAATATGGTCGTTTGACTTCCACATTGTGCTCTGCACTGTGTCTTAACTCGTGCTGCGTTGAAAAATAGACGGATTTCGATATTTTGTCCTGTCCTGGAGCACATTACCATGAATTGTTGATTTGTACATGTTACCTGTGCCACCGCTTCTACTACGTTTGTTACGCATAATATTTTTAGTCACTGCTCCCTTCATACAATTGTAGCAACCCGTCACTTTAGTTGTAATCAAATTGCAAGAAAAATCTGCAATATCTTGTTGAATACTGGGTCTAGTATAATGGCTAATTCAGCTGAAAATGTTGTTGTTCTTATCGTAGACAGGTTATTTCGTCCTTCAACGGCTACTATTCCATTAGAAATCGGCAATGGCAGCGTGTTTCGCAAATGTTGTATTTCATGAATATTATTATGTTTACAGTAGCAACTTATTGAATCTTCAGCGGGATTGCACTGACATGTGTCTTTGATAGTGCACGCATCAGAATCATTCTTTATAAAGGGATTCACGTTGCATGCAAAGCTAAATTCGTGTGGTAAAGATAAGATGTTGTCTTTCCGTTTGTAAAAAAGCGCTAGTTGAGTATAGCTATCGGTGCAAATAATGATAATAATAATAATTCATTACGCTGTTTAAGACAGACGTTAGATAAACAATAAAAACAATTACATACATCATTCTAGTATAGTATCACAATGATAACACTTCAGTGATAAAAACTAGTAACTTAGAATCATTTTTGATGCCATTCGTTTTAGGGACAGCAAGTAGTGGGGTTGCAGAGGAACGGTGCTTCTCAAAGACACATAAGCAGCACCCGCACGGACTGTAAATGTATGAGATCGTATGGGGGTTCTAGCCGCAGGAAAAGATATTTTTATGTTTCCTCCTCTAGTTCTCGAAGTAGTCAATCCATAAAACGATGAGCAGTTGATTCCACAAGTGTGAGACACTATTTTGAAGACCATACATACATCTTTAAGTTTTCTCCGAGACTCTAAGGTATGCAATCCGAGGACTTTGTTCCTGTGTTGCGATCTAGGTATGCGAGTGTAGTCAAAGCCTCTACATCTGATGACCGATTTACGAGTGTAGTTGCTCTGAATTTTCTCGATGAATTGTATATCTTTCTTTTTATATGGTGAAAAAACTGTGGGACCGCATTACAAAATAGGTCTCACGTATGTTTTGTACGCCTTCACCAATACATCAACGTTTTTTGTTGCTAACGCTTTGAATATTTGGTAAGTCCGACCACACGCCTTCCTGCAAATATTTTTGAAATGTTCATGAAAGTCCAGCTTGTTATCATATGTGAATCCCAGATCAACCACCTTATCCACCAGCGGAATAACACTACCTTGCAAGTAAAAGTGTAGGAATTCATCAGCTGATCCAATTCTTAGGCGCATGGTCTTTTCTGGTGCAAGAGGTAGGGCCCAGTCCTTGCTCCAAGATTCTACAACATTGATAGCATTCTGGAGATCAGAAACTGAGAAATTTTGAGGGTTCACGTAGATCTTAAAATCCTGTCAGCGTATTGCATACACTTAACTCCAGTCTCTTGAACCGACTGTGCTAAGTCTGATGTAAGAATCGCAAATAGCACAGGGGAAAGAACCCCACCTTGGGGTACACCACTTGTGATTTTGTGTATTTCAGAGAGAGTAGAATTAATCTTAACCTGAAAGGTGCGGTCTTTGAGGAACTGTTCAACCCACTTTGTTACTTTCGAATGGAAACCCAGTTTCTCTAGCTTGAAAATCAATTTAGAATGGCAAACACGATCGAAAGCTTTCGAGAAATCAAAATAAATTATATCGCAATTTAATCCCTGTTCTAGAAGATTGGTCCAGTCATTCAAGAATTCCAATAAATTAGTCTCAGTTGATCTACCAGCAACAAAACCATGTTGACTAGGTGGAATTAAGTTGTTACGCGTCAGATGATCGACTATATGCTCTTTCAATATCTTTTCGAACAGCCGACAAAAAAGTGATAGTATGCTCACTGGTCTATAGTTGGAGGGGTTGACAGCAGGCTCCTTCTTCAACAGTGGTGTTACATAGGAATGTTTCCAGCGCTTCGGTACTTCAGTTAGCATGAGTGACTGGTTGAAAATATATGCCAATGGTTTGGCAATCACATGGGACACCTCTTTAAGAAATCGCAAAGGAATTCGATCAGGGGTAACCGAATGCGAAGCTAGCCATTTTCTAATTAGTTCAAAAATTTTGAAGTCATCAAAGCAGGGAATTGAATCCATCATGCTAACGTTGGGTGATCTGTCAGGCGGACAAATGTGATCATCGTCAGTGAAAACTTTACTAAACTCGTTTGCGAGCATATTAGCCTTATCGATATCAGAAATAGCCCTGGCTGAATCTTTAACAAGAACTGAACTGCAACTTTCATTTTTCAGTCTCGTCCTCAAGTACCTATAGAAGCACTGTTTTTGACCTGATTCAATTATACGCTTCTCCAAATTCTGATTGTACTTTTCTAATTTCCTTACAAAACGGGAAGCGAAAGTATTATAATGTTCCCAGTCAGAAGATGTTTGTGAGAGGAAAGCCAGAGAGAAAAGGCAATCTCTATGATCTAACATGTTTCTTAGATAGACCGGTAGATATGAACGTGAAGCGAAAACCCGATCCCATGGCACAAAGATGTCTATGGCATGGTGCAAAATACTTAAAAACATTTCATATTTCTCATCCACTGTTTTGTTTGTTTCCAACGAATCCACCCATCTCACATCCGCTAAGTAGCTGCAGATCAAGGAGTAATCACATTTTGAAAACTGTTGACGATACGTAACATTGGAGCTAGCCGTTTCAGCATTCACAAGAAAGGATATTCCGATATGATCGCTGGTGCCAATAGGAGGTTGAGGTGTAACTTGATCGATGAGACGTTTGTCATTAGTGAGTATGAGATCAAGTACATGCTGACCACGTGTGGGGAAATGGATATGCTGAATGAAGTCATGTGATACAACAAAGTCAACAAACTTATCATTCGGATTGGGAAGTAGGCTAGAGGGGTCATCCCAGTTCATTTCTGGAAGGTTGAAGTCTCCAACAAGAATTGAAGGCCCCTCATTCGAAATTAAGTCACTTATTGTATTCAACAGCTGATCTGTATTCAACTGAGTGCAGGAAGGTGTACGGTAGACAACCACAAAACGAATAGGATTAGGAGAACAAAAAACGTCAATGGCCATAATTTCATACCCATCTGAAACAGACTCCGAGAACACAGTAGCGTGCTGAAAAGACTTTTTCAAGAGCACCATCACTCCACCTCCCGGCCTACCTGGCCTGTCACAACGGCAAGCCTCAAATTCATTTGATACATTACAAAAAAGGGATGACATAGTATGAACAGATTTGAGCCAAGTCTCAGTGAACACATAAATATCATAAGAATTGCCAAAAACAAAATCTATTTCTTTTGCATTTTTGACCAGTGATCTGACATTCGAATAAAAACATTTGATTGATAACCGTGGATACATGTTCAGTTTAAATGAGCATTCACTGAGCCACTGGACTCGACAGAAACATTCTCCCCTTGAGAGGAACGGTCACCCAAATTGTGGGATCGGTTGGCCTGCTCGTGGACAATGCCTCTGTTGCTTTGATTCATTCTACCTTCCCTCCTTGCGTTTAGTTCGGCTCGACTAAGTGATGCCCTTAGAAAGACACCCTTGAGCGAAAATGAGCGCAAGTTTGGAGCACGACCAATTGCTAACCTCTGATGGAATGTTGTTGGAAAAACTACCTTGAGGAGCCTATTTCGACCAGGAACTTTTTTACCTAATCTATAGATGGCCAATGGAGTTGCTTCAATACCGAGGAATGATAAAAGATTTGCAACCCAATAGTAATCATTCTGTAGGCGACGTTGGATATTAGATGAATTCAACTCAGTTATACCAGACAATACAATTGAACGTTTACGCTCACACTCATGGAAATTGTGATCAAATGTGAAGGATGTTATCTCAAATGTTGCGTTTCCAAGGCGTTTTGTAGTGTAGGGCTTGAATTCGACTTTATACGATAAAGAGCTTTGATTAATTCTAGTTTGTTCTGCTTGTAGCTGATTTGCTTCGAACCATGAAGGGCACTGGTAAATTTCGTAAATGTCGTTATCAACAGGAACATGATATATTCTATAGAATAGGCATCCTGATGAGGGATATCCACATGAACAACCCCATCCTCCCCACGATTCTGAGCAATATGTGATGCCCGTAAAATTGTTAGCTGTTTCAAGTTCGTCTGCAAGTGTGTTTGCAGTGATTTCGGCACATTTAGCTCCTTTGCAAGAGCCCATATGTGGGCATCGTTTTCGATGTTGAACTCGAGTTTCCGTGTTACGTGTGAAGTACAATGTTTCTTTTCTGCATCTCAAAATCAGTTTTTTGAGTGTGATTTTCATCACATGTACTTGTCGGTTTCCATGTTCGAGGTGTAAGCGTATCTCTGGTTGCATTGGATTCAGTTTGGTTACAATCGTTGTCTGGTTTGTGCATTTTTGGTCGCAAGTTGCACATTTCGTGACAGGTGTGGATGATATTATTATTGTCTGTTGGCAACATTTCACTACTTGCTGGCATGCGAGTGTTATCGTGATCACTGCTAGAATTCGAATCAGTGTAGAAGCTCTCCATCTACTTCGTGAAGTGTTATTTATTTCGATCAGAGGTACATATATCTTCTGTTGAATTCTGACGAGGGCGTCTCCTCCTGAAGAGAGAATGGAAAATCGTATACATAATTCGTAATTGTCCGCAAGCACATAGCCATCCTCGAATTACCTTTCTTGTTGAAATGACCAGGAAATAAGTCGTTAATATTGTAGCGTATAATAAGAAAGCTGTTATTGCTATTGCTATTCGTGGCCAACACTCCGGGTTAGAAATCATTTGTGTACGAAAATTACATAATATTTGTTCGCAAAATGGACTTGGGGGACATGCCCATTGAAACGCTTTAGCAGCGCCTGCTGAGAGTGATTTCATTGTCACATAATATGTATGGAGAGTTATTTCTGCATGAAATTGTATATTCATATTTAGATCAGGATGAGGTACTTCTATACAATAGTCATTTCCGCAAACCTGGATCTTGTCGTATTGTTCTGTCATTTGTATGTTAACACCACCCTTTATACAGCGTAACGGGTTGTGTTAGTCGTTTTTTGAATATTCACGATTGCATAAGCTCGTGATAAGTGCTAGCATTAGCCAATGATTCCATTTCATTTGATACTCTCTACGATTTTCCCGTTCGGTGTTTGTCGAGACGGCGTGAACCCGATATGTTTTGTTTCTTTTAGCTTCGCGAGGAAGCGACGCGCGACGACCTGTAATCTCGCTAGTCGCCTTCAAGGTTTCCTCGTTATTGTCTGATGAAGGTTGTGGCTTTGTCGTATCTTCCTCCATGGTGATTTTGTGATTTCCCTCATTTGGGATCGTTTCCATTTGTGGAGGGCTTCTATCGCTAATTTCCAATAGGATGAGCATGTTGATCGAGCGCACAAGTGTTGTTTTTGGAGTGCGAAGTTCTACCGAGCGTATTGTCCCATCTGCATCAGCTATCAAATTTGTAACCAATCCTAGCTGCCAATAGTTGCGAGAAGAGTTTTCGTCCATTATAAGGACTACAATCAGCGTCGTCATTTTCTGATTCACAATTGGTTGGTGGGAACAATTCCACATTGGCGTGAGGGATTATGAAATCGATAGGACGGAGAATCACGGAATCTTTCATTGTGCTTCCTGCGTAAGTTACTGGTCTTGAATTAACCATTGCTTCGCATTCTGTAATGAGAGTTAAAAACTCTTGATCATCTGGAACTTTCCTTGTTGTAATTCGCTTCAAAACGGACTTCATGACTCCAATCATTCTTTCATAAAATCCACCCTTCCACGGGGAAAGTGGAGTTATGAATTTCCATGTTATTGTTTCATTAGTAAGAAAATTTTGTAAGTCGAGATCAGTGACGTCCGAATTGTGGATTGTGTCTATGATTGTTTTTCCTAGCGTAAAATTGGTAGCATTGTCTGAGAGTATAAGTTTAGTTTTTAGTTGTTGATTTTTTAGTTGTGTTGCAGCCTTTTCGTAGGATTCTCCTATTCTAGGAAACATGCGTAATGCTCTTGCGGCATCTCCCTTGCAACAGTTAATGAGTATCGAAAGTTTTTCAATGTTTGTGTACGGCTGCTTGTGTACCAGTTCTTCGAACAATTCCCAGAATGGACCAAGTCCGAAGGGTTGCCGTGGAAGTCTGGTATTTTCAGTTTGTTACGATGGAGTCGTCTTTCAAGTGTTGTCCAAGGAGGAGCATTTACCACTTCTAGTTGTGAAGATGCACCAAGTGACCTTGTCTTGGTGCTAGTTCCTTGTTCGAATGGTCCTTGAGTTATACTTACTTTCTGGAACTCAAGTTCTGTTAATCTCATGTTCAGTTCGTGCTCGATTTCACAGGCCAGAGTTAAGAAACTGTCTGCTTGCTTTTCCTCCCAATAATCGTCCAATTTTGTCTCTATGTCTGCTTTGTCATCTTGCACCAGGTTGGCGATTGCCCAGCAACTGCTGTTGTAAAACCCCATATTTCTTCTCCTTGCTTTTCTATTCGTTTTGATAGGTTGCCAACGATTATTGGCTTCGTGGACAAAAATTGCTTTAATTCGGGAAGGGTCTCGGGAAAATCCCAACATTGTTTGTATTTGTCGGCTTCGTCAAGCAGGATCTCAAGTATGTTAAGTTGTCTCGTTAATTTTTGTTTCGTAGTCTTCAAAGTGAACTCAGTAGGTTTAGAAGATTCAGCTAGGCTGTCACCTTGCATGGGTGAGAAGTGAAGGCTGCGGCTGCTTATATACTGCCGAACGGCTGTTCGAGTGTAATAATGTGTAACACTCTCAGCCCGAAAAAATGGCACGAGTTGTCGGATTCCCAAACCGTGTTGTAATGTTCGGAGTTATGCGAGCCGCAGTGTAATTTTGACCGAGTCACGCTCGAAATGCGTTTCGGCGACAGCGAAAAAATCCCGTGTCATCTTACGTTGTAACAAAGAATCAGGAGTTAAGCTTGAGTTTTTTTTCCATTGGTGCTCGTTATTTTCCTCGCCAGAACTTAGTTGTGGCGTAAGATTTGGAGGCGGTTGATTGTTCTGCTGATTTTGTGGGATATTAGGAAAAGTAGATAGTATGGAAAGATACATCATATTCCATACTGCATTTTCTCTTTCTCGTTTTTGTTGATCTCTTAAGAGTTCAATGCACGCTTCGTGGCATTGAAGTTCTGTTTGTCTAATTTCCAACTGTTGTTCAATGTTTGCAGCTAGCGTCACTAACAATTCTCCTCGCTTTTGTTGCCAAAATTGTTCAAATTGTCTCTCCATATTTACCCTTAACTGTTCATTGGCATGCATCGAAATCGCGTAGCTGCAGTTTTCGTACATAGTCCAAATTTCTACTTTTTGAACTTGTATTCGTTTGATGAGATTCTGTACCACAATTCGCCTTGTAATACATCCACGTTCACCATTTTCGATTGGCGGTATCCAAGGTTGTCTGAATTGTTCCGAATCCGTTAATATTTTGTCTAAGATATTCAGTTGTATCGTGAGACGTTGCATAGCCGTTTTTAGAGTGAATTCATTTCTGCATTTCTAGACAGTGGTGAGCACGTGTGCAAACCAACTGTGGAATCCTGGTATGAATACTGCTGAAATCGCAAGTAAGATCTGAAGAATGCGCGCTGTACATTAATGTACAGCGCATTAATGTAATAAATTTCGAAAGCCTCATCATGGGAAAGCTTTCGTTCGTTTTGTTCTTGTTCTTGTTGGCCCTCTTTTTTTTTCCTTGATGTAGACTAGTCAGGTTTTTTTTCTGATCGATATCCAGTCAGACAGAATAACGGCCTGTTACCGGGTTTTCCATGAGTTTTCCTTCTATTAGCGCTTTCAGCAAACTTTTGTGCTGCTATCCACATATGTATCCTGTTGGAGTGGTTACTCCAATAAATGACAGAATAACGGCCTGTCATCGGGTTTTCCATGAGTTTTCCTTCTATTAGCGCTTTAAGACAGACATTCGGGCTGCCACCTAAATACATATGTGTTCTGTAGGAGATATTCCTCCAATAATTGACAGAATAACGGCCTGTCACCGGGTTTTCCATGAGTTTTCCTTCTGTTAGCGCTTTAAGACAGACATTCGGGCTGCCACCTAAATAATATTCAGTGGGAGTTGTTTTCTCCATCAATTGACAGAATTACGGCCTGTCACCGGGTTTTGCATGAGTTTTCCTTCTATGAGCTCTTCTGGTTTGCGCATTTTTTATTTTTCATGATTACATGATGAACAGAAATCTGTTCTTGTTGGAGATCATAATTTGAAAAATGAAATGAGATCAAATTCTGCAAACTCGTGTGGAGGTAGGGGTCGATGAACTATTCTGGCCAGAAAATAGTACATTTGTTTTTCATAGCTGACTTACTTGACTCCTCGTCTTGTGGTTGTTTCGCTCTGACAAAGTTGTAATCATTTTGTGACCTGAAATTGATAAAAATTGTAGAAACAAAATTTTTCAGGCAAATCAGCGTTTTCGCGACATCGCTGCGTATATTGTGAAAAAGAGAACAAAAAAAAAGAAGAAAAGAAACAAATAAATACTTTGTGTGTCCAGGCGAGAGAAAACTTTCGTATTTGGCCGATGCACCATAACTGGACCCAAGGCGGAAAAGCATCGGTGGTTCAGTGGTAGAATGCTCGCCTGCCACGCGGGTGGCCCGGTTTCGATTCCCGGCCGATGCACCATAACTGGACTGCATCACTTTCCAGTTGGGATTTGGTGGTTCATCTATTTTACTCTTGTTCCTTTTACTCTGGACTTGACCTTTATCTAACACATTTATTTATCTAACCGTATACATACATACTACAAATAATCTCAACTGTTAAGTTTTTGTTAGTGAGTTGTCCTATTTGTGTATCTTGTAGCTATCCTGTAATTGTCATGTGTTCTCTCTTGTAGTTTGTACCTAACACGTGTAGTCGGCGGGTCCGACCGTTGGCGGCGAGTTGTCTTACTTTGATTGCTCGTATGCGTATAACCTCGCCAGGCCTCGCTCCCGGCGATCCTAACCGTCTGCTTTTATACCTCTTAGGGGTGTGGGCGCTATTAAACCCTTGAACACTGCGGAGGTTAGGTGGCTAAAAATATCATGAATGGAATTCATGACAATGCGTGACCCAATGCGTTTTCCATGTCGCGGCGTACGCTTCTCGTAAAGCGTGTATCATTTTCAATAACGTGTAGCACGCTTCTCATGAGTCGTCGGCCATTTTCAATGACGCGGCACACACTTCGCATTGATGGCTACTCGTTTTCCGTGACGCGACGCAAGTTTCCCATAAAAGGCTCTCTACCTCTCCACAATGCTCCACGCACCACTAACCCCGCCCACATTTTGCAACGCGGAGATTCGATGACAGAGGATAAGTACGGAGGATCGCTGAGGCTTTGGAAAGCGTAAATACTTCAATTGGCAGTGGGATTCCATGTTGGGTCCGTGATTGCACTGTACCAAGTAACGGTCTGGCTAACACTGCTCGCACTGCTGTCGCGCCGAGAGCGACCGGACAGAGGCCGAGGGGCGAACTGGCACCGGACAGGGACCGCGGTGCCAGTTGGCCCCTCGGCCGCTGTCCGGGCGATGAGGTCATAATTGGGAGGAGCCGGTCCCGCTCGGAGCGATGGTTTGCCCGAGTTTCTGCCTGTCTCCTATTACTGAACAAATAGTTAAAACTCTCAGCGATTTGACAGCTTGCAGTAAACCAGTTGTTGTAGTGGGAGATTTTAATATGCCTGAAATTGATTGGAAGGAAGTCAATGCTCTGAATGGTGCTCCTTATCCTACATTTTTGAACTTTGTAAAAAGTCTTGATTTCGATCAATATGTTGAATTTTCAACTAGGGGGTCTAATATTTTGGACCTACTGTTCTCAAACGACCAGGATTCAGTCAGTGAAGTAGATGTATCAACCCCAATAGGGAACAGCGATGATGCAAGCATATCCTTTCAGATAAACTGCTGCGTTACTGAACCTGTTACTCTTAGCAAAAGGCTCTTTTCAGGCGGATTATGCGCAAATATGTGAGTATTTAGACTCGGTTATGTGGAGAGAATCATTTGAAACGGTTTCTTCTGTAAACCCACCTAAAGTCAACAGATCGGCGGCTGCGGCGCTGAAAACTCTTCCGACTCGAATGCGCGCGGCCGCAAAGCGTGTCGAGACGCAATTGCGGACCGGAATTCGGCCCAGAGAAGCACAGTACCTCCGTTTAACCCTAAAATTTGCAATCGCAGGGATACCATTCCCTGGTTCCAAGAAAGTGAAATCTTTGACGTAATTCGTAGCTGGAAGACGTCTTATTCTACGACACCTGATTTTATCCCTTTACTCTTTGTTGAAAATGCAGCTCACGTTATTGCTCAACCTTTGGCGTACATCTACAACCAGACGCTCATGTTTTCTGTTCTCCCAGATAAATGGAAACATTCTTTTGTAACACCTCTCCTGAAAAAGGAACCGGCTTCGGAGCCATTTCACTACCGGCCGGTTAGTGTGACATCTCTATTTTGTAGGATATTTGAGAAGATCATAAAAAAGCCTAGTGTAGAGCATATTGAAAAAAATCTTTTGATTCCTTAATCTCAGCATGGTTTCGTGAAAGGGAGGTCGGTAGATACTAATTTGTTGGAATGCTTAGAAGATTGGACTAGCCTGCTTGACAAGAAGAAATGTTGTGACGTAGTCTTCTTTGACTTTTCAAAGGCTCTTGATAGGGTCAGTTTTAAAAAACTGATCCACAAAATTAATCTGCTTGGTCTACATCCACTTTTGCAGAAATGGTTGTGTGAATATCTGACTGGTAGGGCCTTCCAAGTAAAGGTGAAAGACGCGTTGTCATCAGTTAAAGGCAGTGTTCACTATAAGAATCGTTTTCCTGCTTTTCTGCCTATTTTGCATGCTGATTCTAATTGTGGTGCGCGCGAAGCGCGCACCTGATTTGGAAAAGGATTGCTTCTGCGCACAACCCTCGTTACAGAATCTCGGTTTGGAAGATAGTTCCAAACTTGGCATTTTCATAAAATGTAGAGCAGTAAAGGTTCTTAACACTGCCTAAGTTTCAGAAAGATCTGCTTTGTGTTTCTCGAGATATTGAAAAATTAGTGAATTTTAAAATGTGTGTCTGTGTTTCTGTGTGTCTGTGTGTGTGTGTGAGTCCGGTGAAACTTTTGAATGATAAGAAACATGGTTGGCCAATTGAGATAAATGGAGTGGTATTGTGATAAGAGTGAATTGATTGCAAGCGTTAGAGTAGGTCTCCTTTACGCCCATCAGTAACCGTATGCACACCGTTTATTGTGCGGAGTCCGATTGAAAGTGCGCCAAGCGCCGGGAAACGTGCGCGGGACCCGAATGAAAATGCGCAAAGCGCAGGGGTGAGAGTGCGAGACCCAACTGTGAGTGCGCCGAGCGCCGGCGAACGTGTGCGGAACCCCAAAGGAAATGTGCCAAGAGCCACAGAACGTGTGTGGGACCTGACTGGAGGTGCGCCAAGCGCCAGGGAACGTGCGCGGAACCCGACTGAAATTGCGCTGAGCGCCGGGGAACGTGTTCGGGACCCAACTAGGAGTGCGCCAAGCGCCGGGGAACGTGTGCGGGACTTGACTGAAGAGGCGCCAAGCGCCAGGGAACGTGCGCGGAACCCAACTGAAATTGCGCTGAGCGCTGGCGAACGTGTGCGGAACCCCAACGGAAATGTGCCAAGCGTCACAGAACGTGTGTGGGACCTGACTGGAAGTGCGCCAAGCGCAGGGGAACGTGTGCGGGACCCCAATTAAAAAGCGCCGAGCACCGGAAAAAATGTACGGGACCCAACTGGGAGCGCGCCAAGGGCCGGGGAAAGTGGGCGGGATCTAACTGGCAGCACGCCAAGCGCCGGGGAAATTTTGTGGGACCCAACTGGGAACGCGCCAAGCGCCGGGAACGTGTGCGGGACCCAACTTCAGGTGCGCCAAGCGCCGAGGAAAGCGTGAGGTACCCAACTGGGAGTGCGCCAAATGCCGGGGAAAATGTGTGGGACTCGACTGAAAAAGCGCCAGCATCGGGGAAAGAGGGCGGGACCCAACTGGGAGCACGCCAAGCGTTAAGGATCGTGTGTTTGACCCATGTGGGAGGACCGGCAAAGGAGTGAAAATCGAAAACGCGGTTGCGATTCATTCGTTCATCTAGAGACGATTATAAATTGCCACCGGCACAAAATTCTCACGGTAAACAAAATTGATGATAACCAGTTGATAAAGGGTAGACTATAAAAGAATTTGAGAGCGGTGTGTTTCCATTCACACACCGTCATTCTCCGGAGGTGAGCGGCCGAAGCTGAACACACTAGGGATTAGGGAAACAGCCCCACCGGTGATAGAGATAGCACGATATTGGGGCCTACTCATGGAAAACTCTGATAAGAAAAACTACTTCACTTCCGTGAGAATTTTTTGCCGTTGGCAAATTATACTCCTGTTTCATCTAGTCATTGGGTTTGGAAACCAAGAAAAAGGGTGTGAACTGTGGTGGCGCTAGAAGGGGTGGGCAAGTGTTATGCAAGAGGGATCTACTACACAACTGCATGGACATATGAAAGTCATATCTGAGGGTGTAAAGTGTCTTTAAAAGGAAACTTTTGCTAAAATAAAGTGAAATTATCTGTTTTGCTTTGCTACGGATTAGTATGATTTGGAAATGTAACATTTGAGAGAAACTCGATAAAAGAAGTGAAATGTCTTATGCTACTGCTTTGGCATGGGATTAAACTCGAAAGAAGCGCTAAAAACTCAGTGAAATTATTCGTCGTTGATTTGGCTGTGCACTTGTTTACTAAACAACAAAAATTGAGTGCGACATTGAAAAACCAAATCACGCGCTTCTCTTCTGAAATCAACCTAACGCTTGCAGTTTAGGTTAGCAAGTCTCAGGTCCTTGCAAACTTATGTTGCGTCTCCCATCTCAATCATTCAGAAATATTGATTTTCAAGCATTACTAAATTATTTGACGCGTTCGCTTCAGGTTGACTATCAATTAGTGAAAGTGGAAATAACATCACGTAGTGTGTTTATGTTTTAACTAAGAGAACTGCTGTCACACGAATACATAAATGCTCAGTAAGAAGTGCGTGATTTGGTTTTTCAAGGTCACACTCAATTTTTGTTGTTTAGTAAACAAGTACACAGCCAAATCAACGACGAATCATTTCACTGAGTTTTTAGCGCTTCTTTCGAGTTTAATCCCATGCCAAAGCAGTAGCATAAGACATTTCACTTCTTTTATCGAGTTTCTCTCAAATGTTACATTTCCAAATCATACTAATCCGTAGCAAAGCAAAACAGTTAGATAATGATGTTTTTGGAATCGTACAAGACCTTCTAGGAACGGAGTTATGGTCCCTCAAAAATTGAGCTAGGGAAGCATGGTGGACGAGTTTCCCGAGGCTTGTAACTTCCGTCTTTTGCAGCCGATGTATGCGAGCTAACCTGAGTAAAGAGATAAGTTGGGAATAAAGGGAAAAACGGGGCTATTAATCGGAAACCATCGCTCATCTCACAATCTCGAGCATTCATTTGTTCACGTCGGTGGGCGTGGAAAGTGCATTTGGGGTGTGACGAGCTGACGGGTGTCCAACTTTGGGGCCGTAGGGGAAAATTCCGTGCTCATTTTTCTTAGTTTTTTCAACGTTAGGGTTGCGCTGGGCGTCGCAGCTGCCGATCTCAACCAAAAAATCAGACATGCTTTTTATCGTTGACACTGCCCTTAAGAACGTACTGAGTGGGCTTGTAAGCAGTTCGCGGATGATCTCAAAATATACTGTGAAGTCATGGATGATGACCCGTTTTGCCTTCAGAGAGCAATCCGCAGCATTGAGGAATGGTCAAAAACTTGGCAGTTGCCATTAGCTCCAGAAAAAACAAAATTTCTTAGAATTGGTAATTCCGTATCTATTCCAAACTATCAATTGCATGGTTCAATTATATCAATGGCGGACAAAATAGTTGATTTAGGTTTCCATTATGATAGTAAGCTCGATTTTTCGGAACACTATAGAGTGATTAGCAGAATGGCCTTAAACAAGACTTATGACATTTTTAAGGGGTTATCCAAAAAAAAACATCTGTTTCATTGCAAGCCTATAAAACGTTTGTCAGGCCCATTGTAGAAAGTGGTACATCAGTATTTAATCCTCATAAGAAAAAAGATGGGGGTGTGTATACAAGTCTGTTGGTACCTGCTCGTTGGTGCCCCTGCTTCTACTGAACCCAGCAGACGTTTGAGTGTACACAGGGAACGTCAGTCGAGAACGCGATATGGAAGCGTGCATCAAACTATATCGCGAAAGTATCCCATACATTGCATTACAAGGTAAGGTCGCCGTCCAGCACTGATTGAGGCCTCTGGTCCATAACACCTTAGGATCCCGTACCTAAGGAGTCATGGAGTCTTTGGCCACACAAGCCACAATTTCAAGCCACACCTGAACTGTCAATCGCTGTCGAGTGATATCCAAAAAACAGCGCTATCCAGACTTCTGGAGCTATTTCCATGCACCGTTTGCTGCTTTGCAGGTGAAACCCGCCTCAAGCGATACAGACCCGTCATCAGCGTCGGAGAGTACACCATCTACTGCGGTAACTTGCTGACGATAGGAGAGTGGGAGGCTGTGCAGTATAGCTGTAAGGAAGGATTTCAATGGTATGGTCAAGGAGTTTGGCTCAACGTCGTGCCGGAATGCATTCGTACGACTGGGCGGGATCACAGAGGATTCAATCTGTAGGATAGTGAGTGCTCATGCGCCCACTGGAAACCGCCGAAGACAATTCGAAGGATGCGTTTTATGAGGAACTCAATACGTTGCTGGCCAGGATACCTTGTCAACATGCTGTTGTCGTGGGGATTGACGCAAATGCGAAGATGGGACTCTGATCAGGGAATCCGAAGTACTCGGTAAATGGTTCTACCCAGTGGAGCAAACATCGGACAATGGCTACCGCCTTGTCGACTTTTTGTGAAACGCAGTGGTCTGATTATTGCATCGACATTCAAGAGGAATCATCGCCGCCATCATCAGCTTACGTGTGGCAGGGACCAACCCGGCTATCTTCAGAAGTTAGCAGCGGAAGCGAGAAGACGACAACTTTGAAACCATACAGCTTCGATCCTATGTACTGACGAGGAATATCCCAGTATCGGAAATTCGAAGATCCTAAGAGCTGTTTGGGATGCTCGCATTCGGGATTCGGATCACCGTCCTGTTCTCACTGTTGAGACTTCACTGCGAGGGATTCATAAGAGGAAACGAGGGACTCAGCCTCTCCAGAGGATTGACATGACAAGTCCTGGTAGAGATGAAGAGTGCAGAAGGAATTTCTCGAGCCAACGCGCGGTTTCTATTCACATCGGAGTACGGACTACGAAGAAACTTTGCGACGCGGATTCTTTTGTCAGGAGGAGTGCAATCCAGGACGCTTCGAAAGAGGCACTCCCGGTTGTAACAGTACCTAAGAAGAAGTTCCGCCTGACGTCTCAGTAAGCGAAACAACATCTACGTACAACAGAGTATGTGCTCTCCGAACTGCAGGAAACTTCGTGGAGGAGAAGCGTCTGAAGAAGGAAGTTGCGTCGGCAGCTTCAAAGTGACCGCGGGAACGAGAGTGGACGTGTAGAGCTAAGGAGTCTCGGAGAAGGCTTGGGAGGAGAAGAAACCGAGGAAAGCCTACCTCGTTGTTGCAACACTATAGCGGGAAGATGAAAAGATGTTCTCTGTCTTGAACACTACCAATTGGAATTGCAGTTGGTGATGCGACGTTGCCAATGTGGGAAGGATTACTGATTCAGTTCATTACTGGAATCAGTCCAGCGCCATCAGTGCCTGAGCTCCCACATGTTTCAGAGCGCACATTACGATGTCAGTGAGGAACCCAGCCGACTGAGGCTGGAAGTTTTGAATTAGTGTCCGGTTTTGGCGAAGAATGAAAAGGCAGGTGGAGATGACAAGCATCACTAAGTTGAAATGCGTTGAAAGCTCTCCTCTGTGCTGGGACGTGTGGAAATGGACCAACACTATCCGCGTACCATATGGATGAGCAAAAGGATACCCGATTCTGTGGGAGACATGCGATCATCGTACCTCTTCACAAAAAGCTATCCGTCACTGGCAGTTCTAAGAACTACAGAGGAATCTCTCTCTACTGCGTGTCATGTACAAGGCTTTCTGGAACGTATCATTCTCGAGCGACTCATCAAGCGTCGTGAGGAAATTACCAGATGAGATGCAAGCTTTTCGGTTTTCGACCTGGAGAGATCGACCGTCGACCAAGTGCATTCGTCGTATTCGTCGTGAGAAGAGTAATGGTGAATCGATGGAAGCGGTATTCCGAAAGCCACCATGGTTTGTTTTTTTCGGACTTTGAAGCCACATTCGACTCTCCTCATCGTGATCGATTGCTCAAACGCTCTCTGCGAGCCGATGGAGTCCCGGAAAAGCATATGTTCGACTAATCGAGGGACATGAACAAAGGAACAACAGCAGCAGTTCTTACACCTGGTCGGGCTTACGTTAGCTTCTAAGGTGAAAAACAGAGGAGTAGAGGCAACAACGAGCTGTAGCAACGGGACTTCTGGTCTATTCAACTTCGCCAGGTTGATGACTATCATGCGTAGCGTTGCAGAACAGTTTCCTGCGGATGGCTGATCCTAACACCATCAGGACGCTCCCGTGTCGACCTGGGAGTACGCCGATATCGACAGTGTGTTATTCGCTGAAAACAACGTGCAAACTACAAAGCGGTTGTGGACCTCGTTTCGAAGTAATGCCGCAGATCTCATGGACTTCGTCTTCGTCCCGACAAATGCAAAGCAGATGTGGGTCTCTCAGAGGCCTTCAACGGGAGTTTGTCAGTGGACGGACAACATGTGTATCAAAACTGGTGGACGATTTCTGTTATTTGGGCTGTTTGCTGAAGAACGATGGTAGTTATGCAGCGGATATTCGACAACGATGTGCGTAAGCTACGTCTGCATTTAATTCTCTAACCAAGTGTTTTGTGTGGTCTACCACCATCGCGAAGGAAGTCAAGTTGCGCGTCAACCTATCCGCTATTCGCCCTATCATTATGTACGGATCGGAGACGTGGGCAGCACCGAAGACGCAGATGGAAAGGTTGAGATTGCACGGAGAGGAAGCTTTTAGGCGTTTGGTTTGGATATTTCTGGCCGCGGGTATGCCATAACGAAGACCTTTACAAGGAAATCGGAACGCCAGTACACCAACGCTTGACACGAGGGAAGATGCCCACAGCATCTCCTAAAACGCCATCTCAAGCAGCAATGGAAAGTCGACTTCGACTGCTCGGGCATATACTAAGAAAAACGCCGGATTGTCTCGTACAACAACACGCTCTAAGAAATGCTTCCCAAATCCTGTCTGGAAACGGCCACAAAAAGCAAGCGAAAACTGGGCGTAGGCGAAAGTTCTGGACGGATGTGGTTAAAGAGGATTTAAAGTCACTCGGCATCGAAAGACAGTTCAGGCGCTGATGTTTCGTTTTGCAGGAAAATGGAATAGTGACAGCTGGATGGAGATAATATTGATGTTCGGCAATTGTGGCTGAAGACCGTGAAAAATGGACACGGCTGACTACTAGGACGGCACACCTCGGTGAAGATGCGGAATGACCGCGTCAGGCGAAAGCCAACCGATTAAGTCAAGTAAGTCAAGAAAAAAGATGAGGAGTTACTTGAGCGAGTTCAAAATAACTATACGAGAAAACTGCACGCCTTGTAATTTGTAATTACAGATCTGCGGCTTCTTGCTTTATCTCTCAGGTACCGGAAATGAACAGGCAGTAAGGACTAAATTTTTGAGGCTCCATTCCCTTGTCATCTAGGAAGAAAATTTATTGATGCGTTTGGGCTGGTTGTTTCCAAAATACTATCTGGTC